>CM061133.1:93943527-94231027 GCA_030789695.1 Scilla litardierei | reverse complement strand
AATTCTCTTATCCAAATTCTCTTGTCCAATTTCTCTTATCCAATTTCTCTTGATAACATCCCTATTTTCTAGAATAGTAGAATAGATGTATGTATATGTATGTATGTATATGTATGTATGTATGTATAGATATATGTATGTATATACTCTTGTCCAAATTCTCTTATCCAAATTCTCTTATCCAATTTCTCTTATCCAATTTCTCTTGATAACATCCCTATTTTATAGAATAGATGTAAGTATATGTATGTATGTATATGTATGTATGTATGTATATGTATGTATGTATATACTCTTGTCCAAGTTCTCTTATCCCATTTCTCTTGTCCAATTTCTCTTATCCAATTTCTCTTGATAACATCCCTATTTTATAGAATAGATGTATGTAGATGTTTGTATGTATATGTATATATGTATATGTATATATGTATGTATATATATGTATGTATCTTGATAACATCCCTATTTTATAGAATAGATATGTATGTATGTATATGTATGTATATGTATATTTGTATGTATATATATATGTATGTATATACTCTTGTCCAAATTCTCTTATTCAATTTCTCTTGTCCAATTTCTCTTATCCAATTTCTCTTGATAACATCCCTATTTTATAGAATAGATGTATGTATATGTATGTATGTATGTATATGTATATATGTATGTATAGATATATGTATGTATAGATATATGTATGTATATACTCTTGTCCAAATTCTCTTATCCAAATTCTCTTGATAACATCCCTATTTTATAGAATAGTAGAATAGATGTATGTATATGTATGTATGTATATGTATGTATGTATGTATATGTATATATGTATGTATAGATATATGTATGTATATACTCTTGTCCAAATTCTCTTATCCAAATTCTATTGTCCAATTTCTCTTATCCAATTTCTCTTGATAACATCCCTATTTTATAGAATAGATGTATATATGTATGTATATATTACCCGTGCCTAGAGGGCACTGTTTATTTAATGGCTGAGCCCCCCCAACAAATTTCAAGTTCCCCCAAAGTTCAAGTTTTCCCACAAAATTTCAAGTTTCCGCCAAAATTTTTGTTTATCCCAAAAAATTTAAGTCCCCCAAAATTGTCATTACCACCTATGATAATCTTGCCACATAGGACAAAGATTTGTCCTAATAGGATAAGATTCAAAATCTTTAAAGGACTGGAAAAAATGGTCGGAAGGGGGGAGAATGAAAAGTTTGGGTGGGTGCGTAGGGAGGGTCTAGAGACAAAAATGCAAAAACCGGGATTATATGTGCAAAAATTCTCCACCTCCTCTCTTATCCCTCAAAATCTCATCTCTTATATTTTCCCTTATCCAATTTCTCATGTCCAAATTCTCTTATCCAATTTCTATTGATAACATCCATCTTTTATATGATGGATATCCAAATTCTCTTATCCAATTTCTCATGGCCGAATTCTCTTATCCAATTTCTCTTGATAACATCCCTCTTTTATATAATAGATATCCAAATTCTCTTATCCAATTTCTCATGTCCGAATTCTCTTACCAATTTCTCTTGATAACATCCCTCTTTTATATAATATATATATATATATATATATATATATATATATATATATATATATATATATATATATGCAAAAAATGTACCTAAGAATGACCTCGGGTAGAGATACCTGAGCACACCCCCGCTGTTCGGGGTTTGTGAGTATTTTTTTTTGAAATTTTTTTTTGCAGTAGGTAGATATACTTGTTATGTAGCTCCCCACAAAATTTCAGCTCGATCCGACACCGTTTGAGCCTCCGTTCATCGATTTCAAAAACGTTACGCAAAACTGTCCAAATTCTGGACAGTTTTGCGCAACGTTTTTGAAATCGATGAACGGAGCTACATAACAAGTATATCTACCTACTGCAAAAAAAAATTTCAAAAAAAAATACTCACAAACCCCGAACAGCGGGGGTGTGCTCAGGTATCTCTACCCGAGGTCATTCTTAGGCACATTTCCCTCTATATATATATATATATATATATATATATATATATATATATATATATATATATATATATATATATATATATATATATATATATATATATATATATATATATATATATATATATATATATATATATATATATATCAGTATTAGTTATTAGGTTATTTAAGTACGTAACTTCCAGTATGTACACATATGTAAGTTAGTGCATTATGTTAAGTAATTATATTAGTAAGTAAGTTAGTGTAAAATCAGTATCTATGTTTATATTAGAGTACTTTAATGAAAACTTGAATCTGTATCAAATCTGCACCTAGTTGACATACTAGTTGTCCAAATAATGTAAATGATGGTTGTGATAACTAATTTTGTCTATTAAAAGACTATTGACTTAATATTGTAAATCCAACCTCGTAAATGAACCACGCCTCACGTAGCGATCACCTGGACACCCTAAATCATCAGAACATGCAAGTGCATATTTTTACTGCTGTTTTTTATTGTTCCGATATGCAAGTGTACATTCTTACCGATGTTTTTCTTTTTATTGTTTTAAATTGAGATATCCTATATGCAAGTGTACGTTTTAACAACCTTGCATTTAATTGGATTTGCTAGTGTGCACCTTTTTCATATGATAAAGTATTGTTTCATCCAGTCGTAACAACGAACTCCTTGTGGTTATTTCTATGATATGTGGGATAAATATCTGTGAGTGTGTGCGTATGGACATGTTCATAGTAATTGATGAATGCATGATAATATGACAGGAGGCAAATTATTGAACATGATGGCCGGTTTGGCAACTCATAGAAATACATGCCGTTGGCTCGTGAACATATATGCCGTTGGCTCGTGAACATGCATGTCGTTGGCTACTAGATGGCTATTCTCGTCGATCCCGTGTGACTAGTCTGGCTCGTGTTCCAGTAGGGTCACAGGTGACTAGTCTGGCTCGTGTTCCAGTATATGACGGTTTAGCATCCTGGCTCGTGGTCCAGGAAGTACACTTGCGGTGGGGTTGGGTTTCCGAGCACTAGCCGGTAGTAAACGGGTCGCCTTCGGGGGCACTTGAAGGTGGATTCACTTACTAGCCGTCTAACGACGGTGGCCTTGGTCACGAACTTGCACACACTATCGAATAGAGTGAAATGGATACATTGGACATGTTAACATTTAAACTGCTGTTATTTTCCTTTTAAAAACAATGCCAAGTTGTCATCTTTAATACTATTGCCATGCCATTTACTCTGTACACTACACTTGCTATGTACACCACTTTGCTATGTTTACTTTACACCCTACACCTTGCTATGTTGTTACTTTACGCACTACTCTTGCTATGTCACTGCTTTGCACATTACATATACCTTGTTGTTGCTTTGCACACAACATACTTGTTACTTTACACACCACTCTTGTCATGCCACTGCTTTA
Source organism: Scilla litardierei (assembly GCA_030789695.1). NCBI lineage: Eukaryota > Viridiplantae > Streptophyta > Magnoliopsida > Asparagales > Asparagaceae > Scilla > Scilla litardierei. Next base: position 94,227,594 of record CM061133.1, on the reverse strand, counting down.
TGCACTACGTTTGACATGCTCATACTTTCCTTACGACGCCATGTTTTAACTATTGAAATCATATCTTGCCACTTACCTTGCTTTATTAATGATTTTGAAAACCTTGCCGAGGTTCTTTTTCTGCTAACGTTTTACATCTTGCCGAGTGATCCTCGCTGACGTATATTTCCTTGTCTTGTGAAATATACGTCAGGTATTAGACAGATTTGCAGAGGAGCAAGTCTAGAGACTGAACAGGTTGACCAAGGTGCCCAGACGCTGAGATCCGCTACGGGAGAATAACGAGCCTTCGTAACTGTCACGCCCCGCTTCCCAAATTGGACGGAAGCGAAACGTGACAAGGCCCGCTTAGGCCAGAGCTTTAGAAGCTCGGACCCAATAAGCGTCTGTAGAGGTACCATTTTAAAAATTATTTCAGGTTCTTGCATTATTATAGTTCGAAACAACAAAAGTACGGAAAGGAAATTTGCATTCACTTACATGAAGAAATAATATCCAACTGGTACAAAGTCTAAAAGAAGCCTAAGCATGGCGACACAAGTTCCAAGACAAACCGAAAAGTAGTACCCTCGGGAAGTGGCGACTAAAAGACCTCAAGGTCTGGTCCTCATCAGGCACGGACTCTGGATCAGCGTCCTCGGCTCCTCGTACTCCTGCGAGTCTGCTTCGTCCACGATCTCTGGCTGAACACCTGACGTACAGCACCCAAGAGAAGGAACTGTACGTCAGGTAAAGTCTACAAGAAGAGTTAGACTTTACTGCAAGTGCACCGAACTTTAAACAACGGTTTACTGGTTGATTAACATGCTGAGGTTCTTTTACACAACATTTTACTGGTTGATTAGCATGCTGTGGTTATAACAGGGTAACACAACAGGAAGTAACGTAGCAGGAAAGTAAAACGGGACAAGTAGTAGTCGTAGCGTGTGCTACCAACTACGGGACTAACCTACAGATGTCAAGACAAGTCGGGACGTGACGGGACAAGACAGGACAAACAGGACGGGACAAGACAAGACAAGTGTGACACGAAGGGTTCACGCCTTACGGTTCGAGGGGGATCAGACCCTCTTGCCGTGCGCACGCTCAACCCTACCCCAAACCAGGAACTCAGGACAAGGAGTACAGGGATCACTTCCGCTAGGGAAGCATCCGAAACGCCCGAAGGCTTTTTGTGTAACAGGGATCACTTCCGCAAGGAAAGCATCCGAAACGCCCGCAGGCTTTTTGTATAACAGGGATCACTTCCGCAAGGAAAGCATCCGAAACGCCCGAAGGCTTTTTGGTAACAGGGATCACTTCCGCAAGGAAAGCATCCGAAACGCCCGAAGGCTTTTTGGTAACAGGGATCACTTCCGCAAGGAAAGCATCCGAAACGCCCGAAGGCTTTTTGGTAACAGGGATCACTTCCGCAAGGAAAGCATCCGAAACGCCCGAAGGCTTTTTGGTAACAGGGATCACTTCCGCAAGGAAAGCATCCGAAACGCCCGAAGGCTTTTTGGTAACAGTCACGGGGATCACTCTCGCATAGAGAGCATCCGAAACGCCCGCAGGCTTTTTGTGTAACAGGGACATGACATGACAAGTGTAGGGAATTGTTATTCTAGGGTGTCCACACGCACGCACACACAAGATAGCCCTACGGTGTCAAAAGTTGTTGTTTGTCGAGCTTAGACTTCGTCGTCAAGTCTAAGTCGTCAGGAGTCGTCCCGGACGCTATCATTTCACGTCCGGATTCTATTTGTTCACAGTTAACAATTCTAACCAACTAGGGCCTAAGCACGGCAAAAAGTGCAAGTGGATACACTTGCCTGCGGTGGCGAGTGTGTCGTCTGTCTGGGGCGTCTCGCCCTGTCGTCGCGTCCGCGGTAGTCCGTCTGAAATAGTGCCACGTCGACGGTGTCAGGTCTCATTTTCAGTAAATCCTATTTAGGTTCATCTCTAAGTTATTGGGACTATCCAAATTGTCACAAGTCACATTTTGATGTTTTATCAACCTAAATCGACTTCTATCCTATGTGCACAGAAATAATTGTCCGATTGTCGATTTCTACAGTGAGCAGCGTTTTAATGGCGCAGAAAATAAATTTAGTTCAAGTCGACGGTTTTTAGTTAAGTTTTCAGTCTCGCTACGGGTGGGTTGCGCTACGAGTTTCGGAAACCAACCTCTCCGGAGTTCGATGTAGGATGAGCACAGCGTCTGAACGGTAGAAGATCTGCGTTGTCTACGGTGTCTCGGCTACGGGTAGCGTAGCGAGACTCGTCCGGGCAGCGGACGAAGTGCGTGAGCAGCGAGTAGGGGTGAAACAGCGAGCAACGGCGCGATCAACGTCGAAACAGCGAGCAACGGAGGTGAAAACGGCGATACGGTGTCGCCGTATCACGGTCGTGGGCAGTCCGGCCTAGGAGGACGTCGTGGCCACTCGGGGAAAACGCGATGGTGCTCAGCGGCTGCCGGAGTGGGCTCGCGGTCGTCGGAAGATTCGCAGCGGCTGCCGCTGCGATTTTCAGCAATGAGCAAGGCAGCCCGCGGCTGTACAACGATGAGGCGGCGGAAATAGGTCGCCGGCGGTCGTGTGGCGGCGTCTCCGGTGGCTGACGGGCGAACAGGGGTCACGGCGAGGCGGTGCGACGTCGTGCTGCGTCGAGCGGGGTCGTGGCTGCTGCTGCGATGTGGGGAGGAGACAGCCGGCGATCGGAGGCTCCGACATCGACGTGCGAGGGCTTCAGGTGGCCTCTGGCGATGTCCCGGTCGTCTGCGGTGGCTGGGGGAGCCGTGCGGTCGCGGGGAGTCGACGGCGAGGCTGTGCAGTCGCCGTCGGGTCGCAGGCGGCGTCGGAAACCGCAGGCGGGCACTGCTGTGCGACGGCGGAGCTTCTCCAGGTGGCTGCGACGACGGGAGGCCGGAGTAGTTGGCCGCCGACGAGGAGTACGCCGTGGGGGAGGAAAGCTAGGGTGTGGAGTTGAAGAGATAAGAACGAGAGAGAGAGGAAACAGGTTGCTCGAGAGAGGAAAGTTTGTGTATGGCGGCTGTGAACGACATTAGCCTTAGCCCTAGGTTACAGTGATTTGGTTTGGTTTTTAAAAAGAATCTTGCTAAATGGCCATATGATATTTGTTATTTGGGGGAGGGAGATAGTGATATGTTGGGTATAAGTAGAGGAAAAGTAGGTGCATGTAGTGGCAGAAGATCCACCCTTATACGTATGAGTATCAAAAGGATTTCATTAGGTTTGATCACAATTCGAAATTCAAATAGATTTGGGGAGATCAACGGTTGAGATTTAATCGGGAGGTAACTCTCAAACCGGGCGTCAGAAAAATAATCCGAAAATACCGGGGCGATCGTGAAAACGAGATGCACAGATCTACGGAGCCCGATCGTGCGTAACGCCTACCAAAAATTTACGTAAAATTGGAAACAGCGTTTTGAGTCAAATGACTAGAACGCCCCTATCATTTCAAAGTCGTTTTGCGAGAAAACGAGCCGTGAAAGAACGTTCCCAAATATTACTATAAAATCCAACGCCCGAAAACGATCGCAACGGCATAACACATCGCGTATGCCGGAGCTCGGAGATAGCCGAAAGAAATACGTGCACGACTAAGCACGTGCACGCAGGAAATACGAACGGTCGGAAAGCGGCCGTTACAGTAACGCTGCTAAAATTTAATAATTTTTGTAATTATATTCAGGTGTAACTCTGTTTGCGTTTATGTTTCTAATGGCCTTACTTGGCCTTATTTTTGTACTTGTAAATCTGGACATCGTTGTAATAATAATGAAATTCCCTTTTGTTCCGAGTTTGTATGCAAGAACCTGCTTACGGTTTACCCACAGACGATTATTGGGTTGGAGTTTCACCGGTTCAGCCCAAGCGGACCCGCTCACGTTCTCGCTCCCAAGTATAATGGGAAGCGGGGCATGACAACCAGGACAGGCGACTGCTGAAGGATCAACAGGCGCCTGCTGCACTGTGTCAGTGGGTAGGTGAGAATTCAAACGGTAACTTACCACATAGGACAGTCGACTGATGAAGGATAGACATGCGCTTGAAAACAAGCAGGTGCATGTAAAACCCACGACAGGGGTCTGTGTGGCAGAAGTGCGTAAGTTGACAAATTCAAGAATCTAGGTATTCAATGGACATACGAATGATGTGGTATCCACAGGTGCATGTGCCAAGGGTAGGCGCCTAGGAAACCAATATTCATCGCCTATGTGCACAAGTGTTCAACTTGCTAAAATCAAGAAGTTGTGCATGGGATGTACATGCGCTTGTAGTGGAATATACATGCACATGTGCCATGGGCAGGCGCCTGTAAAACCAAAGTACATCGCCTGAAAGCACAAGTGTGTAAGTTGACATAATAGGGACCATTGTGCAAGATGATACATGCGACTGACTCACAAGTTACATGTGCCTGATCTATAGACAGGCTCATGTACTTTGTACAGTAGTCACCTGTTTAGAAGTAAGCGTGAAAGCCCAAAAACCTAGGTAAAAGTGTGTGCATTACAGACAACTTATGAACAAATCACAGGCGACTGTATGGTGACATGCGCCTACCTTTTGAGCAACAGTCGACTGTCAGACAAATAGAATGCACATCTAAGGGTTCTATGAATAAGAGTCCTAGGAAATGAATTCTTAGGGATTTCTAGGATCAATTGAGTGGTTTGAGTGTGCTCCAAGTTAACTCTACTTCATGGCTACATTCTAAGGGGAGGAAAATAGAAGAAGAAAAAGATTTAAATTGAGTTTGGCTTCTTCTCTTTCTCTTGATTGAACTTGAAGTCTTTGAAGCTTCTTTCTTTATGTTGATCACCCAATCATCTCTTTGAGTCTTTGATTGATCATGATTGTCATTCATTGCAATTGATCTTCATGATTTGATTAGGCAATGAATTAACTACATGGAAGTGATTAGTCACAAATATTTATTTTTGCTCGTCATCAAAATCAAGTAAGGAGAAGTCAATACTCAACATACCTATCTAGCTCATCCATTCTTATCTGCCTACTACTTACTATAAATGAATTAGGGGTTGACAACATCCTTCCTCTTAGTTAGACAAAAGCAAGCCAATGCAACCATTAATTTATTTTATTTAAAAATTTCAATTCTATTATTTACACTTCTTCCATTTTTAGCAAAATCTATGTATTATTAGAAAACAGTGTAGTTCTACTTTGTATTTGAGCTTTTAAATGCAAAAATAGATATTCGATATATCTTCACAAAAAGGAGGTGGAGCATTACTTGATCAAAGCCACTCAGTACAATTATGAAAACTTCCCAAATTTTATTTGTTTTGCATATGTTTCATGTTTAATCTTTCAACGCAATCATAAATCATTTTGTCAAGAAATGGGATGTGAATTTTTTTTTCAAGAAATGGGATGCACATCAATCATTTTGTCACTTCCTAAATTTTTTTTCCGTTTTAGGAATAACAATAATTAGATACAATACAACCCCAATTAGCACCGACTTTCTCTCAACGGGAGCAGGATCCGTATCCGTAAATATAAAGGCTTAGGTCTACCCCCAAGGTTTACATGAAAGCCAAATCAACCCAACGGTCATGCACACAGTAAAGAATTTAAAAGTGCAATGCATAAAACCTAAACTAGCCACTACTAAAGCAACGAGACTAACAGCCAGTGAGTCCCAGATCTTTGAACTGGAAGTTGCAAAATTTTCAAACCTTCCGCTTATGCTTTCAAAGAGTATTCTTTACACACTCACATGGACAAAATTTTTTAAATGTAAGCGAACCCAACCAGATAGATCGGTCAAAGTCTCGTAGACCCATACCAACTGCAATTTCTGATCAAGTCCACCATCTTTGCTCGTCCAAAAGAAACCGCCCACAAAGCACTCAGAATTCTTCAGAATATAGCATCACTTGACCCCATGTAGATCGTAGCAGAGACCGTTGAGAAACATGTGAACACATGCAGAAGAGCGAGAGCGAGAGAAGGATGGGGACAGTTAGATAACGTGTGCTAGTTTTCTTGCAAAACATGAGGTTGGGGAATCAAATGAGTACAGATACAATGAAGACGTTGGTCAGATGTAAGACCAGTTGATTGTTTGTGAGGGTTTAAGTCCTTGGAACCATAGTGTTCTTTCAGTGTCAGCTTCACTTGGATTAGGAAAGGATGGGCCTTATTCGGCATCGTTTGAGGTTGATAATGGTAGCTTGCTTGGGTGACCTGCAAGCAAAGTGGGGAGCGGTCTCCGTGTTGAGTTGCCTAACAATTTCGTCGGTTCTGGAAAATCATTGTACCTTGCTTTCGATTATTTGTTTTGCTTCATATATACGGACATGAACAGGACTAGGGAGTGGACACACAGACTGCGATCGGTTGCCTAACAGAAACAGATGAAACTGGCCACCGAGCTGCTGAAATGGATCATCTCTATGTCAGCTAGCAGACAGACAGTTCACTGATCGATTACAGAATGGTCCATAATCTAGGTATATGTTCCGTTCTGCATGCATGGACCATCTCGTTTGGTTGGAAAGAGACTTGGGCGTGTTGTTGGACGGTTAAATGGGCCAACTGATGGGTTGAATAATTAATGAAAGGCTCTTTGGGCTTTGGTTATATTTGAATGCACGGGTTGCAAAGATTTAAAGGGCTTCACAGAGCTTGAGTGCGAAGAGAGCGTGGGCTGGAACTCCAGCCATGGGCCTTCGCAGCACACAATATCGTAAGGGCCGTTGTGAGGCTGTTGGGTTTCCCGACTTACTTCATCTGTCGCATGAATTAATATGAAGTTACCTTAAGATAAATAAGTAGCAGCAATTAATGTGGAGGGAGTAAAGCTTTTCCATATTTACATGCTAGTGTAGAGCATGTAGTAGTCCTTTTTTATCCGACCTATTGTATTTTTATTTTGGACTGTAGTGTCATCTTTGCTTGGCGCCCAAGCTATGCACCTGGGTAGAATTGGGCCTCGGAGTTTGGGTTCGATGAGTCGGTCTACAATGGGCCTGGGGAACTGGTTGTTTTGAGAGCTTATTTTAGCGCCTCCGATTCTGGCTTAGCTTGAAAAGTGCTGGTCTTTCCAGCTGCAACCAGCAGCCCAGGAATTCATGGGAGGGTTGCTGGTTGGTCAAATTTTTTTTTTCTTTTTTTTTGGGTTGGGGGGGGGGGGGGGGGGGGGGGGGGCAACTCAAGTTGCTCTTGAGTTGCTCTAACCCCCTTCCCCTTTTCTTACGGTAGATGCACCAAACCCCTCCCCCTTGATTGCATATAAAAGGGAGTGGTATGAGGAGATGTAAGGCATCCCAAAACAAGTTCTCATCTGCAAGAGAAAGAGTGGGGAGGAAACTCAAGTTGCTCTTGAGTTGCTCCAACCCCCTTCCCCTTTTCTTACGGTAGATGCACCAAACCCCTCCCCCTTGATTGCATATAAAAGAGAGTGGTATGAGGAGATGTAAGGCATCCCAAAACAAGTTCTCATCTGCAAGAGAAAGAGTGGGGAGGAAACTCAAGTTGCTCTTGAGTTGCTCCAACCCCCTTCCCCTTTTCTTACGGTAGATGCACCAAACCCCTCCCCCTTGATTGCATATAAAAGGGAGTGGTATGAGGAGATGTAGGCATCCCAAAACAAGTTCTCATCTTCAAGAGAAAGAGTGGGGAGGAAACCCACAGAGGTAAAAGTGAGGAATTTCTCCAGTGAGAGAAAATTACACAGAGAGGTAAAAAGTTGTATTAAGTTTTTTTTTTGTTTACCTTAGAGTGTGTAAAGTTATTTCCAGTGAGAAATAGTGAAGCCCTTTTTTACTCTCCAGTTTTTACTGTTTTATCGTGATCAGTATTTTTACTGTTTTACTGTAATCAGTAAGTCTTCTAGTGATCAGTGAGAATCACAACAAGTGGTATCAGAGCCCAAATGAGCTGTGTGCGAGAGTAAAAAGAAGGGAGTGAAAATTTTATTTGGGGAGGAAATATTTTTGTAACGACTGCTTTTCATGTATCCGGATATAATATAATATGATATATGTTTTGGTGGATTTTCTCCTCTTGTGTGGTTTTCGTCTCCGTAGCTTTCATTTTCGATCGATTCGTCGTATTTTCTCGTTTCTTCCTTAGGATTGTCGATTTCGAAGTATGTCACTCGTGACGGACTTCATATCGGTCGTATCTTACTATTAGATCAAGCCTAGGAGTCTTAGGAATCGATCCCGGGGCCCCGCGCTCCGTATCGGAACTTTTTGTGCTCATTAGCCGGTATAAGAAGGGCCACCGACCGACTAGATGACGATCCAGTCGGTCGGTAATCCTTCTTGGACCGACTAGTTGGCTTTCTAAAATTTCTCAGGAGTTACTGTTTATCGTTAGTCGGTCTAAGAACGTTGGTTGACCGACTAGGTTGCAAACTAGTCGGTCGGCAATGCTTCTTTAACCGACTAACACATCATCTAAATTTTAGTATCAGTACTGTTCACTCTTAGTCGGTCTAAGAACGTTCATCGACCGACTAGATGATAAACTAGTCGGTCAGTATTTGTTCATGGACCGACTAACTCTAGAATCCTATTTTCGTTCAGGAGTTACTGTTTGCACTTAGTCGGTCTGCGTTGGTCGACCGACCGACTAGTTGCCGAACTAGTCTGTCAGTGGTTGCTCTTTGACCGACTAACCTGTGTTAAAACCCTAATTTCTGGGCAGCCGCCAGCCCAGCCTATTTATACCCCTCCCAAACGTTTCTTCTTCCTCCCTCTCGACCCAAAACCCTAGTTTCTTCCCCATTGAGCCCCCATCTTCCTCCAAGCTTCATTTCTCCATTCCAAGCCCTAGAATCATCATCCAAACCATCCATTCACTCTATCTACCTCTCATCTTCCCTAAAATCTCACCAAAACCCATCAAAATCCCCAAATCCCCCAAAACCCTAGTTTCCCCAAACTTCTCCAATCTTCTCCAGATCTGAACCTAGGGTTCCCCGGAGTGTTTCTTCCGTCTCCTCTTGGTAAGAAATCGATCTACCGTTGTTTTCTTAACCTATTTATATTTTTATGAAACCCTAATATAATTTCATGTTATTTAATGATTGTTCCCCCAAAACAGCGATTCCCCCGTAGATTGGCATCCGTGTGACGAAGTGGTCGTCATCCCCCGGTGCTAGGCAAGTGAAACTTGCCACTTAGGGTTTAGGCCATGTTTTAGGCCATTTGCTTGTTGTAGGCGTAAAAGAGGCTAGGCGACGAAATGATACTCGCCTAGGCGCAAATTGGGGAACTAGCTTGACAACGAAGCTAGTTCCAACACATATAGCATGTTGCACAATTTCCATGTCATGTTTACTTTCCATGTCAGGTTTGATGTAAACACCTGCTGTTTGATATCTCCCAACAAGCATTCAACTAGAAAACCAGAAAATGATCTTTAAAGATAACAAAAGAAGCATATAAGAAAACACTGGCAGCTGTGATCTTCAAGAACAAATGGAAAGTTTCGTTTCCACTACATTTGGATCCAAATTTCCTGCTAAATATACGCGCTGGATTCATGCTACAACCAGACAACACTATCCTTGCCACAAAAAAGAGGAGAAGAATAGATACAAAAATTCTCCATGTTAACATGGAGTAGGTGCTATACCAGTGCAGTTGTTACATGCACAAATCCAGGATGATCTGACAGATAATGCTTATCTTCACTGAGATCTGCAGATTGCACGGTAATGTAAGTCATGCCTCAAAAAAAGAACAAAGGAATGCATATGATTTCAATGTCACGCATATATACACATCATGGAATATCATATAAAGTTCACCCTCTGCCATATAAAACTGTTACTATGACACACACACACACACACACATATCCCCCCCCCCCCCCCCCCCCCCCCCCCCCACCCCCCCCCCCCAATTATGACTAAGAATATAGAGCTTGCCCATTGTCTGTTTTACGATGCTGCTGGGACTCATGGGATACGTAGCACTTGTATCTATAGCTCTTTAATTTCATCGTACATGTATAATGGGTTCACTAAGACATCAATCTTGGTCTTCGAGGACCTTAAAAGAGACCTGGATTGTAAGCCAAGCATTGTTAACCTACAATATCATTCTTTCTGTCTTTGGCTGATCGATGCTGATTAACCACATGGAATCTGTATTCCAGACTACCGATGAGTAGATGATCTCTTCCCAAATCTAACCACTTATAATACCATGATTTCTGGTTATGTTACCGCTTGGACATGGTATAGGATGGAGAATGTACCTTTCAAACCTGATGCTTCCACATATTTATTGATGCTTCGAGGTTATGCTCGTTCCAATAATATTGAGAAAAATGGAGAGAGCTTATGAGCAGGTAAAAAAATATTCAATAATTGAGATTCTCAGTTGATCCTAGCAATGATTTGGACTTATTGTAGAAGCTCCAGTTCTGACCGAGTTACGAAGATTGAACATCTGATGAAGTTCATCCCCGAAGATGCGTATTGGCCAAGAATCAATGTACTTCGATTATGGTTTATGCTAATTGAAGTATAATGTGAGACCATAATCATTGATCGCCTTTCTCATGAAGATAGAGCCGGACAAAGGGAAGCAACATCCTAAGAATTCTTTAAATATAAATAACAGCCAAGGCAAGTCTTATTATTATTATTATTAGATAAAAGGCAAGCAAAACAAAAATGAAAACAACCTATCTTCATTTAGGCAAGAAAACAATCCGTCTTCATTAAAAATAAGACTCGTATCATGAAGTAAAATGGAAGATATGACGAGTAATATATATTACCATACACAGAACAAGGTCAAAATTTGTATTAGACGGTCAACATTCTTAGATATTGGGTTCTTTTTGCAGGTCTCCAGCACTAATAATGCAAGCTACGAATACTTCATATGGTACTTAAAAGCAGAAACAGACTAGAGTGACCGGGAAGTAAAACTGATCCTACATCTACAATGAGGAGCTGTGGAAGAAACACCAACACATTCCATCAGCAAATACTCAGAAAGACTTTACAATACAGAACAAAAAAGATCAAGGCTCAAGTTGGGGATCTCTAAGTTCAGGTCAACCAAAGGAATCATAGGGATGTGGCAGGAAGAATTTTTCCAAGCACATGCAGGTTGGCTAAATGTACTCATCTTGAAAACCATCCCCAACGTTTTCTATTTATGTAACATAGAAGCATCTAATTGCTTTGCTTCAAAATTTCTGTAAAAGCTTCCAGCTAAAAGTAATATAGAGCACTACCTTACAAAAGCCAACTAGGTATGTAACTTAAACTACCTGAATATAAATCAACCAAGACATAGATTATTAAATAAAACAACAACAGACCTGCATGTTAGGAGCAAAGCCACCCTCATCTCCAACATTGGTAGCATCTTGTCCATACTTCTTCTTAATGACACTCTAAAAGAAAATGCACAAGTTGCACATTATATTCGGTATTATGATATAGAATGTATGTTCAAAATGATTTGAGCAATCACCTTCAAATTGTGGTATACTTCTACACCCATCTTCATGGCTTCCTTGAATGAAGAGGCCCCAACAGGAAGGATCATGAACTCCTGTAAAGTCAATAATAATAATAATAACATAAAAAATCATGGTAACAGAAAAAATCATCAAGAATATTAAGAAAATAAAATTAAAACCTATAAACAAGAAAATAAAAAACAACACAAACATCAAAAACATCACACACACATGCACTTGGGGATATGGAAAGTAACAGGCATGCAAATCAAAATTGCTATATATTAGAATCGCCATCATCAGTTGGGATGAAAAAATTTGCCCAAACTGTGTTGAAGCATAAAGTAAACAGTTTGGGCATAACCAGTTAGAACCAGAGTTCTCCAAGTAACAAGAGTACCAACAATGAATGTTATCGTCATCCCAGAACAGATCATTAGCTGCAAAATAAGTACATGATCATAACATATAAGCATACTGATCCTTCATCCGAGACTTTCTGGAAACTAACTTATATACCTGATTCATGGCGGTGAGACACCCTCATCTTCGTAAGCATCATAAAATTGCACGATGTTCTTGTGTCTAGAGAGGAAACTCAATATTTCACTTCTCTTGCGACGTCTTCAATTGCAATGGCTGTCGTCAGATGTGAAAGTGTAATGGTTAAGAGGTTAGACAAACAATTTCCACTTTCATTCGCATATAAACAATTGCTATTAGGCACCAATGAATATGATTTTTTTAAAAAAATTAAACGTTGTTTTCTATAAAAAACACGCAACGACTATTGAATGTTATACATGTAAATAGAGTGAGCTTTTTAAAAAAAATCATTTGGATAAAAAGTAGCATACTACTTTATAACATGATTAAGCACACTTCATTGAAATGTAGTATATTAGGCATTTGATGACCCTATTAGCATTGTCACTCGAGGATTAACAAGGGCATGGTGAATATATGGCTAAGCCTTCTTGATGAGATCAACCTTGGTTAATCAGCATTCCATATTTCTTCTAGAATTGATGAGAGGAAGATGTATTGGTATCATACTCTTGCCAAATTTAGACAGTATCAGCTTGCTGAACTGATGCAATTCCAGAGCTAGACTAAAAGGAAACCATGGTTTCGATAGACTTATTATTTTTTGCCAAGATTTCGGAAATAACATGGTAGGAGATACTGGAAAGAAGAGGAAAATGATAATTTAAGCTCAGCATCAAAACATATACTCTGCCCAAATCTTTCTCCTTTGTTCATTAACTTCCGTTTTTGTATTCAATGCTTTACAAGATAAAGTTAAGACAACCAAACCGATCTAATCAAATTTTGGACATACAAGTAAAGTGTAACAATGTGATGTAACTGCTATGGCGAAACTGTGTATGTTATTCTTAGTTTGTGTAACGACTGGTTTTTGTATGATTGGATTATCAGTGTGTTTTGCTTGTGATGGTGGGTTCTCTCCTTGTGTGGTTTCCATTCCCATAGTTCTCGCTTTCATTCATCTCGTTGAGATTTCCTATCTTTCGTTTTCTTTCCTTTTGATGTGATCTTCTAGGTTCTTCCTTAGAATCAATGAATTCGGAGTACGTCACTCGTGACGAGCTTCATATCGATCATATCTTAGAGTATAAATCGATCCTAGAAGCCATGGAAATCTTCCCGAAGCTACGCGCTTCGAATCGGCACTTTTCGTGCACGTTAGTTGGTTCAAGAAGATCAACCGACCGACTAGATTCCAATTTAGTCGGTCAGGAAATCAACTGGAACCGACTAGTTCATTCAATCAATAATTCTGGAGTTACTGTTTACTCTTAGTCGGTCTAAGAACGTTCATCGACCGACTAGATTCAAAACTAGTCGGTCAGTACTTGTTCATGGACCGACTAACTCTAAATCCTATTTTCGTTCAGGAGTTACTGTTTGCACTTAGTCTGTCTGCGTTGGTCGACCGACCGACTAGTTACCAAACTAGTCGGTCAGTGGTTGTTCTTTGACCGACTAGTCTGTGTTAAAACCCTAATTTCTGGACAGCCGCCAGCCTAGCCTATAAATACCCAACCCAATCGTTTTCTTCTTCTCCAACACGACCCTAAGCCCTAGTTTCTTCCCCTCTAAGCCCCCATCTTCCTCCTAGTTTCAATCCTTCATTCCAAACCCTAAATCCATCATCCAATCCATCCATTCACTCAATCTACCACTCATCTTCCCCAAAATCTCACCAAGAATCTCATCAATCCCCAAGATTCCCCAAGAACCCTAATTCTCCAAATTTCTCCATTTGCTTCCAGATCTGATCCTAGGGTTCTCCGGAGTGTTTCTTCCGTCTCCTCTCGGTAAGAAATCGTTCTACCGTTGTTTTTATAACTTGTTCATATTTTTATGAAACCCTAATATAAATTTCATGTTGTTTGATGATTGTTCCCCCAAAACAGCGATTTCCCCGTGGATTGGCATCCGTGTGACGAGTGGTCGTCATTCCCCGGTGCTAGGCAAGTGAAACTTGCCACTTAGGGTTTAGGCCATTTGCTTGTTGTAGGCGTAAAAGAGGCTAGGCGACGAAATGATACTCGCCTAGGCGCAAATTGGGGAACTAGCTTGACAACGAAGCTAGTTCCGACATTTAGCATGTTGCACAATTACCATGTCATGTTTACTTTCCATTAACGGTACGCAATTTAATTGCCATGTCATTGCATTTTGCCTGTCACGTTTAATTTAAATTAACGGTACGCAAATATCTGTTCATGTCTTTGCATAGTGATTATTCATCGTGATTGCGTAGCACACGCTACAATATTATATTCCTGGCTCGTGTTCCAGAAGCGAGCTTAGTGAGTTGGAAACCCCAACGCTCGACACATATGGGTGGGGTAAGAGATAAGCGGCCTGAGCCCCGAGTTGGCCTGATCCGCCACTCCGGCCAGCAGGTGGACTCTCTAGTGCACAAGTGATTAATAGTGATAGAGATAAGCGGCCTGAGCCACGAGCTGGCCAGCAGGTGGACTCTCTATGCACTAAGTGTTTAACAGTGACAAGTGATTAATAGTGGTAGAGATAAGCGGCCTGAGCCACGAGCTGGCCAGCAGGTGGACTCTCTATGCACTAAGTGATAAGTGATAAGTGATAAGTGATAAGTGACAAGTGTTAAAGTGATAAGTGTTTAATGATAAGTGATTAGTGATTTGGTAGCTTTTGCTACATTGTGCATGCTTGCCTCTCTTTTAAACTGTTGCATCATACTTAACTGCCATGTCATGCATACTAAACTGCTAGGTGGCTAGATGCCTCATTTTCAGTTTCCTTGCACAAGTCTTTCCAGACTTGCTGACATGTGCACCTCTCTCTTTTGGGTGACACATGTTAGACCCAGAGCCAGAGTTTTGTTGCAGGGAATATGGTGTTGCTGATGCTGATGTTTGCTGTGCTGGTGAGTGGACACCAGGGGCCTGTCTTGAAGACCGCTCGTGTTCACTTCTTTGTTTAGGTTTGCTGTTAGTCGTCGGTGCGTGGCACCCTTGTATGTATGTTATTCTTTGTTGGCCATGTTTGGGCCTTAGACTCTTTTCCTTCAGTCTGGTGGCTTTTCTGCGATATTGTAATTTGTTTATGGACATTTCGAGATTCAATAAAATGTCGTCTCATTTCTTTATTATCATTGTTGTTTCGTTTCGTTTTGCAAGGACTTGCCATAATAAGTGTTTCTATACGCTTATCAGACTTGGAGCTTCACAGCTTCAAGTTTGTGCGGACCTTCTCACGTCTCGCCTCCACATTTTTGGGAAGCGGGACGTGACAGGTTTTAGTGGTGGCCCATGCAGGTCCATTTGCAAATGCGAACTATCGGAACAACAATAATAATTATAGAATGTCCATTAAATAAATTAGAATATCCAAGTTATAAGCCCGGAGTCTAAGTTTTTAGCGTTCCTATGTCTTAGGTGGCTGGTAGGCGTGTTAGAGCATCTGTCCTAGCTTGGTAGGAAATCCATTAGATCAGGACCATAGTGAGACTTAGATAGATGTCTGTGCTTGCTAAGTTAGGAATCCTTGATTGTTAGCTAGACTCCTTGTTAGTGATTTGTTTGATTGTCCTAAGAGTTACCTTAGTGGTTCCTGTCTAGCTTTGACTATGATAGACTCCTAGGATTTCTTTGGTCTCTCGCTTGGGTTCATCGGTTTCGGACCAAGCTGAACTCATTTCATCGCTGTCTAGCCCTTATGGAAGTCTTAGCGCTTAGTTCCATAATCTTTAGTTGGTTGACCGTAAGAGTTTTCATAGATTTTCCTAAGCCATAACCTAGGCGTATTTATGCTTTGATCATCCGACCAAATCCCTTGCCCCGATTCCCATGACCACCATGTTTCGATAATCATTGATCCTTCAAATGTCCCCGTTTGCAAGGCTTAATTTCTTTTAAAAAGTTGTTTTTCTATTTCCCTTATTAAAGTTTTCGCTAAGTTTAAATTTTGTTTTAAACCCGCTACGTATGTACTTAAAATTTCTCACTTTTCGATTGAGTCAAATTCCTTGTAGATTTCGGAGTCTAATGGTTGTAATTATAATTGCTAACTCGTAACCATTTTCTTGTCTGTATTTTCGCATTTCGGTTTAAAGACTCCAATACTATTTTGGAAAACTCGATATACCATTTTCTAACTATGAGATCAATTTTAATCGCATAGCATACATACTTTAAAATCTTTTCCAAGCTAAATGGAATTTCAATTGTTATATGTATACTTATATCTCGTACTCTTTCGTTGACTTAAATTAATTTTTGAAATTCAAAAGTTTTGACGAGATCTTGATTACTGTTTTATAATGTTTTACAGCCTATACCTTTCATACCTATTTGAATATCTTGTCCCTTTTCATAAATTGATTTAATTCTGAGCCGCAATTCTATTTTCCAAATTCGATTTATGAATTTTCCTTTCTTATTTATGCTATTCAAATGACTCGTCGCACTTCCTTAATATACTTTTCAAGTCACAGATGATTTCAGCTTTCAACAAATCAAAGTTATGTTCAAACATTTTCCCGATTACAGATTTTATTGGAAAATTACATTTCCGTAACCACTTCCCTTGTCCTCAATCCACATGACCACCTCATTACAATTATCCTTGATCCTTCAAATGTTTTCCGTTGCAAATCTTGATTCTCCCAAGTTATTTTCGAATGCTTTCCTTATTTGAAGTTTCACTCAGTTTAAATTTTGTTCTAAACTTATTTAGATTTGTCTCCCTAAATTTCGATGGAGTTAAAAGTCGTTCTTGAATTTTGAAGACTTTTGGTCGTGATTTTAAAATTACTATCTTGTACTATTTTTCTAACAATGTACCTTTCGCATTTCGATTTTTTCTTTTCAAAAGAAAACTTCATTACTATCCTGATGGTTCGATATACCATCCTTTTTCCTAACTACAAAATTTATTTTAACCACTTATCTTACATACCTTTAGGGGTATTTTTCCAAACTGAATGGACTTCAACTAATTTTTGGTATATATCAATTATAGGTTCATCGTACTCGTACTTCAAAAGTTTTTATACCAACACGTTCTTTTGGCGAATTCTTATTTCCCTAAAAGTATCTTCGAATCTCCTTTTTCGTTTAGTTTAAATTTGTTCGAAACACTTTTGATATATGCAAGGTTTCATGCTCCTTCGCCGACTTAAATTATTTAAGTTTTTAAATCTCGAAACTTGTGTTGAGATTTTTAGATTAGAAGTTTATAATATTTTCAGCATATACTTTCGTATCGATATAAATGTCTTACCCCTTTTCATATACCAATTTCATTCTGAACCGTATTTCTATTTTCCTAACTCGATTCATAATTTCTTTTCTTACTTGTGCCATTAAAATTTTATCCGAAAACACCTCGTGCTCACTCATAATAAACTTTTCAAGTCCCTTTGGACTTCGGCTTTTAGCAAGTCGATTTTATGCTCAACATTTTCCATATTTCAGATTTTTGTATATAAAAAAAAGGGGTTTACTATTTCGAAATCATTCCTGACTTAGACCCTTCATAAAACGGTTTAAAAGTTTTAATACTAACTTGATGAGTTTAAATATCCTTTTCTCTTTCCATGCTACTAAGATATTATCTTCCATTCACCATACACACTTTTAAGAAAATTTCTAAAATGTGACTTCAATTATTTTTATATATCGGTACCACGTTCGTTTTGCTCGTACATTAAGATCTTGTATAAATCAATTTTGTTGGCAAATCCGGATTTCTCTAAAAATATTTTCGATATGGTTTATTTGGGATTTCTCTTCAGTTTTAAGATTCGAAAAACCTTTAGCATGCGCTTAAATTCTCCACACTATACTTGATCTGATTACAATCTTCGAATCTCAAAACTTTTCCAAAATTTTTAGATTGCTGCCGCACAACATTTCTGACCTATGTTTTAATGTTCGAGTAAATGATTTCCTTTTTCCTCATGATGATTTTATATAAGCCAATAAACCACTTTTCCTCTTATTACGTATATTAGTCTCAAACTCGTTTTCAAACAACTTGTTTATCGACCTCTAAATAATTTTATACAAACGAGGACTCCAACTTTGGAAGTATAACGGTTTTCAAACTTTTCGTATTTTAGAATATGTTAATTACACTATTTTCCATGTGTCCTAATGGAGCATCATTACATCATTGCGCGACCGTTTTCATGCTTTACGATCCTTCTATTCGTTACGCTTTTGATTTCAATTTCCTTCCTATTGTCTAGCCCCTAGAGCTTGTCGTTGCTTGCGTCAACCTTGTTATAGTTTGGCGGGCCCTTTAGTTAAGTGGTTATGTCGTCGTAGTGTTGATTTCGTGGTGTGTATGTAGTGGTATGGGTGTTGGCATTTGTATGTTGTGTGTAGGTAATTTTCTGCTTGTGTATGATGTGATATACGTATGATAACAGAATGATAATTTTGGTTGGTACTACTTGTTTTATGAGATGTCGTATGCGTGTATATCAGGAGGTATACCCGACTATTGCATCTCTTAAACTTGTATGTAGTTGATGTGTTGATATGGTAATTATAAATGGATGGATATGGTGTGAAAATATGTGATACGTGGATGTGTATGCCTTGGAGTGGTATTGGTATGTGTATGGATACTGTTTTACGCATATAAATGTCCTGCTATGATTTGAGTCTCACTCAAGCTTGAGTGGGTATACTCTATGTGCTTTGGTATAATTGTATGTGATGGTGAATAGGGATGGATGATGTATGTATGGTGTTTGAGTTGTTTGTGCTTGGTTGTGTTACGCACACGATTGTGGGTGGCTATACCAATATATAGTTATAGGGCTATATGTGGGGTGAAAATATGGTGAAATATTTGCATGTATATGAATGACTCAATAAATGTGAAAATTATCTTCAAATAAGAGAGGCTTGGTTATTTTCTTATAGTAAGTAATAAGTGTTTATTGTTGTATAAATATATTGACTATATATATGTGATTGAAATACGTGTATGAAATTGATTGACTATAATAAGTATGAGTGTACTATGTGCGTGAAAATATGTGTGTGATAGTAATATTTGATTTCTAGTGCATATATATAAGCGCTCGGAATGAAAGTACTTGGTTGAATTTATGATGTGAAATTAGTTGAGGGTAGTTACCAGAGCGACTATATGTATGTTAGAAAGTCCGAGGACGGACTTTATTCTAAGGTGGGTAGGATGTAACGACTGGTTTTTGTATGATTGGATTATCAGTGTGTTTTGCTTGTGATGGTGGGTTCTCTCCTTGTGTGGTTTCCATTCCCATAGTTCTCGCTTTCATTCATCTCGTTGAGATTTCCTATCTTTCGTTTTCTTTCCTTTTGATGTGATCTTCTAGGTTCTTCCTTAGAATCAATGAATTCGGAGTAAGTCACTCGTGACGAGCTTCATATCGATCATATCTTAGAGTATAAATCGATCCTAGAAGCCATGGAAATCTTCCCGAAGCTTCGCGCTTCGAATCGGCACTTTTCGTGCACGTTAGTTGGTTCAAGAAGATCAACCGACCGACTAGATTCCAATTTAGTCGGTCAGGAAATCAACTGGAACCGACTAGTTCATTCAATCAATAATTCTGGAGTTACTGTTTACTCTTAGTCGGTCTAAGAACGTTCATCGACCGACTAGATTCAAAACTAGTCGGTCAGTACTTGTTCATGGACCGACTAACTCTAAATCCTATTTTCATTCAGGAGTTACTGTTTGCACTTAGTCGGTCTGCGTTGGTCGATCGACCGACTAGTTACCAAACTAGTCGGTCAGTGGTTGTTCTTTGACCGACTAGTCTGTGTTAAAACCCTAATTTCTGGGCAGCCGCCAGCCTAGCCTATAAATACCCAACCCAATCGTTTTCTTCTTCTCCAACACGACCCTAAGCCCTAGTTTCTTCCCCTCTAAGCCCCCATCTTCCTCCTAGTTTCAATCCTTCATTCCAAACCCTAAATCCATCATCCAATCCATCCATTCACTCAATCTACCACTCATCTTCCCCAAAATCTCACCAAGAATCTCATCAATCCCCAAGATTCCCCAAGAACCCTAATTCTCCAAATTTCTCCATTTGCTTCCAGATCTGATCCTAGGGTTCCCCGGAGTGTTTCTTCCGTCTCCTCTCGGTAAGAAATCGTTCTACCGTTGTTTTTATAACTTGTTCATATTTTTATGAAACCCTAATATAAATTTCATGTTGTTTGATGATTGTTCCCCCAAAACAGCGATTTCCCCGTGGATTGGCATCCGTGTGACGAGTGGTCGTCATTCCCCGGTGCTAGGCAAGTGAAACTTGCCACTTAGGGTTTAGGCCATGTTTTAGGCCATTTGCTTGTTGTAGGCGTAAAAGAGGCTAGGCGACGAAATGATACTCGCCTAGGCGCAAATTGGGGAACTAGCTTGACAACGAAGCTAGTTCCGACATTTAGCATGTTGCACAATTACCATGTCATGTTTACTTTCCATTAACGGTACGCAATTTAATTGCCATGTCATTGCATTTTGCCTGTCACGTTTAATTTAAATTAACGGTACGCAAATATCTGTTCATGTCTTTGCATAGTGATTATTCATCGTGATTGCGTAGCACACGCTACAATATTATATTCCTGGCTCGTGTTCCAGAAGCGAGCTTAGTGAGTTGGAAACCCCAACGCTCGACACATATGGGTGGGGTAAGAGATAAGCGGCCTGAGCCCCGAGTTGGCCTGATCCGCCACTCCGGCCAGCAGGTGGACTCTCTAGTGCACAAGTGATTAATAGTGATAGAGATAAGCGGCCTGAGCCACGAGCTGGCCAGCAGGTGGACTCTCTATGCACTAAGTGTTTAACAGTGACAAGTGATTAATAGTGGTAGAGATAAGCGGCCTGAGCCACGAGCTGGCCAGCAGGTGGACTCTCTATGCACTAAGTGATAAGTGATAAGTGATAAGTGATAAGTGACAAGTGTTAAAGTGATAAGTGTTTAATGATAAGTGATTAGTGATTTGGTAGCTTTTGCTACATTGTGCATGCTTGCCTCTCTTTTAAACTATTGCATCATACTTAACTGCCATGTCATGCATACTAAACTGCTAGGTGGCTAGATGCCTCATTTTCAGTTTCCTTGCACAAGTCTTTCCAGACTTGCTGACATGTGCACCTCTCTCTTTTGGGTGACACATGTTAGACCCAGAGCCAGAGTTTTGTTGCAGGGAATATGGTGTTGCTGATGCTGATGTTTGCTGTGCTGGTGAGTGGACACCAGGGGCCTGTCTTGAAGACCGCTCGTGTTCACTTCTTTGTTTAGGTTTGCTGTTAGTCGTCGGTGCGTGGCACCCTTGTATGTATGTTATTCTTTGTTGGCCATGTTTGGGCCTTAGACTCTTTTCCTTCAGTCTGGTGGCTTTTCTGCGATATTGTAATTTGTTTATGGACATTTCGAGATTCAATAAAATGTCGTCTCATTTCTTTATTATCATTGTTATTTCGTTTCGTTTTGCAAGGACTTGCCATAATAAGTGTTTCTATACGCTTATCAGACTTGGAGCTTCACAGCTTCAAGTTTGTGCGGACCTTCTCACGTCTTGCCTCCACATTTTGGGAAGCGGGGCGTGACAGTTTGACTCTAATGAATTCTAGAACTAACGTTATCTAATAACTCCCATAGAGATTTCAACTACGTCAAACAAAAAAAATGAACAAAACAGAAGATTTCGGTGTATCATCCTACAAGAGACATGAGACATTCTAAGGGAATAAAACAGGGATGAGAATGCAGCACAGGATGCATGCCAGAAATGTCCCAATGAAAGTTTTCTAATATCAAAGATAACTTCATATGAAGTAGAAATCTGTGTGTTTGTATGGTAACAAACTATATGTTGGATGGGCAATTGATTTCGATACTGGAAACATTGTTATTATCCTACAAGACAATCTAAATAGAAAAAAAAATTGGAAGTAAATATAGCACGAGATCATCGTCCGAATGCATGTCAAAATGATAGATAAGTTCCAGTACAACATAATGGGAAAAACCCACAGACTATTCACCCAATATGACATAATCCCAACTGGAATGCAAGCTCAGTGCCAAACAGTTGGCAGAAAATATTTAGTGATAAATCCGTAGTTAACTGATAATATGAAGATTAGATAATACCTTATCGTTGCTGGGTCCTCCTCACCCAATCTAAAATGTGATGGCAGTCTTTATCCTGCGTAAAAAGCCTATTTTTAGTCAAAGATGGAATAACAAAGCCAAGCAGAAGGAACATGTGCTTGTATCGGACTTGGGGATGGTCTCGTCGCCGATCGAGCTTGGGAGAAGCTCCAATTGCCGTTCAATCTTGGGGGAGGTGCGACGAAGCTCGTACGACTCTCAGGTGCTCGGATCGGACTTGGGGATGGCCTCGTCGCCGATCGGGCTTAGGAGAAACTCTGATCGCCACACCTCCCTGGCCATTCGGACGGAGCTGCTTCCTCGGATGAAGCTTCGATCAAGGTCAGATGACACCTTGCTAGCCGTTGTTGGGTCGGCGAGCTCGAACATCGACGGAACTGGGGCACCGATAGGTCGATAGACTATCTTAATCATCGTCAGATCTTAAGTGCAGCGGGCTCGGCGGTCTCGAACGTCGACGGATCTGGGGTCACCCTGAATGAATGGCCAGAGGAAGGTCGGATGGTCGACATGTTGACGAGCCCGTGCCTTGCCAAAGTTGTCGTATCGATGTTGTCCACCCCTGCTCAGCTTTGATCGGAGGACGATGGGATCGATCTCCATCGGCTCGATGGGTCATCACCGAGGTCAACTTGGTCGGAGGCTATCGATCGATGGAGCTCAATCGAAGAGAGGGGAGCTCGGTCGTCGATCGTGGTTGGATGGCCTCGATCGAATGAACTCGGTCCACGCAAGGGAAAACTCCGCCGTTGAGCGTGGTCGACTGGGATGCTACGCGATTTGGGAATTAGAACAGGAGAAGTGGAGAAGCTAGGTCTGGGGATAAGGGGGCGAACGAAAAAGACGGGGGGAACATTTGGGAAGCCCGCCCCTTGTGAAATTTTTTGAGCATTTTGATCAGCGTGTGCAAAAAAACAAACGATGTTTATTCTCAAATCTATAATAGCGCTGCAACAAGATAAACGCTGTCTATTGTCAAATCTATAACAGCGCTTGCAAAAAGAAGCGCTGTCTATTATCTGACCTTTAACAGCGCTTGCAAAAAGAAGCGCTGTCTATTATGTGTGCATCTAATAAACAGCGCTTGCAGAAAGAAGCGCTATCTATTATCCGACCTTTAACAGCGCTTGCAGAAAGAAGCGCTGTCTATTCTCCGACCTTTAACAGGGCTTGCAAAAAGAAGCGATGTCTATTGTATGTGCCTCTAATTAACAGCGTTTATAATTGGCAAGCGCTATTAAAGGTGTGCTATTAAAGGTCCTTTTTGTAGTAGTGATTCATTTTCACTTTTAACTTTTCTTTTCTTTCTTCTATAAATTTTCTTTTATTTCCCCATGTCATTGCCTCTGAGTTCCTTTAACTAATGTACTGACTTATTCTAGATCTTGCTAATGTTCAATTTCACACCAGGTTAATCTCTCTTTTCCTTATTATATATAAACAATTTCAACATCACAAAGTGTGCTCAAATGGTTCGTCCC
This sequence comes from Scilla litardierei, assembly GCA_030789695.1. Taxonomy (NCBI): domain Eukaryota; kingdom Viridiplantae; phylum Streptophyta; class Magnoliopsida; order Asparagales; family Asparagaceae; genus Scilla; species Scilla litardierei. The sequence goes on along the minus strand of CM061133.1, from coordinate 94,203,934 downwards.
AGTCTCACCATTTAGAGAGAGGAGATGCCATATCTTATTATTTTTATTATTCTTTCCATATCCACAATCCTCAAGATAAGATAGTTTTGTTGTCTCATGTTAAGTCAAGAGGAGGACTATTTACACCTCCCCGTTCGGTGCGGGGAGGTGACGTTTTTCCCAAAATCATAAAGAACGCAAGAGAGAGAATAGAAGATGTGACATTTAGTTTTAATTTTTTTGCTATTTTTAGAATATCATCACCTCCATACACCAAATATTCGGTGTATGGATCCATTCTCTAAGTCAATTGATTTCCTTGAATCAAAAGAGTAGGCCAGAAAAGTAGAGTCTATAGCTCTCATGGATCTTGCGGTCTTTTTAGGTCTGTGCATTACTACAATACACCCTCATCATATGAGCCTAGGAAGATGAGGTGTACATTGACTTAAATGATGGCTTCTTGACATATGTGACTTTTTATCTGGGGATATTAAGTATGATATGATGCTTCAACTCTTTTTATTGTTGGTATATTGTCATTTGGCGTAACATTTCAATCTTTTATTTATCTTTCGGCTGGGATAAAGTAAATATTCCATTCACACCTCTCATTTTCACTTTTAAATTTACTTTCATTTCATCTTTAAGTTGATGTCTTCATTTCATCTGAGTTTATTTCAACCTACGTACCAACTTATTCTAGAGCTCACTAATTTTCAATTTCACTCCATGCTAAGTTTTTTCCTTATTATGAATAATTTAGACATCATAAAAGTACGCTTTAACGGTTCGTCCCATCTCACCACTCTGAGAGAGGAGATGTCATACCTTCTTTCCATGTCCACAATCCTCAAGATAAGATCATTTTGTTGTCTCGTGTTAGGTCAATTGATTCTCTTGAATTAAAGGACGAAGCCGAGAAAGTAGATGCTAGAGCTCTCATGGATCTTGCGGTCCTTCTAGGTCTATGCATTTTTGAAAGAATTATAATTTAATATCAAGTTATCTTAGGAAAAATAAATAGCAGTTTTTTTATGAGAATGGAGTACCATGTTTCCTCATTTGTAAGGTGGTTTAAAGCATGTAGTAGTCTATTTATCCCACCAATGGTTATTTATTTTGGACTGTAGTGTAATCTTAGCTTAGCACCCAAGCTATGCGCTTTGGTAGAATTGGGCCTCTAATCTTTGGGCTCGATGAGTTGATCACCAGAGTCGGCATGGAGAAGTAGGCATTATATATGAGTGCTTACCTTAGCTCTCCCATTCTGACTGAGCTTGAAAAGATGGAATATAACATTAGCAATCTCTTTGAGATTAAGTGTTTCTTTCCATCATGCACGCTTACGTCATCCTCATATCGTCCTAAGATGATGTGGCTTACATTGACTACAATGATGAATTTTCGATATGTATTTTTTTTCCAGAGTATTGCTATTTACACCGAATATTCAGTGTATGGAGGGGACACGTTTCCGAAAATAGAATGAAAATCAATCATTCACTCAAATCCATCTGCCTCTCTCTCAAAAAAAATTTCCCTTTTCGAAACATTGTCACCTCCCTGCACCGAAGCAGGGGGTGTATACAGTCATGACCTTTTTTCATCTATCAATTATGAGTATGATATGATGCTCCAACTTTTATAACTGTTGATATCTTGTCATTTGAAGTAACATTTCATCATTTAGTTTATTTTTTTTACAGGAATAACATTAATACACCCTTTTTCCACTTTCATTTTCTCTTTTTACTTTACTTTTATTTCTTATTTGTGCACTGTGAGTAAAAATTGATGTACCGACTAAATTTACTTAACGTGCATACCATGCAAACTTTTATTTAATAGTCTACCTGCTGACTTCTAAGGATGATGCTTATATTTGATGTTTTGCAATGAACATATGTGATTTGGCAAACTATTTTATACTATTATTGGGAGTTCTAAGAATTCATAAAAGGCATTGTTAGTCTTCATCTCGAACTAGTTAATTAGTTTATATATTGAAAAGGTACTGCAATTCATTCAGTTAAAGCCTTAAGTGGATATAAAATCGTCACTCACTTCCAGTATGCTTCTGTTACATCATTGGGCGGGCTATTATTAAATTGGGCCGTGTTACATCTTTTCGTATTACCAATGGAAATTGGTCCTAACTTGTATTTATTTGATGTATCAGTAGCTTAGATTCTATTCTAGGATTGGCTAGTAGGAGATGACGACACTTGTGTTCTCTCTCCTCTATGTCCAATATTAGATTAGATGTCTATGTTATACTGAGATGTATATTGTACATTATTTGTTAGTTAATGAAGTATAATTATCTTACGTATTTGTGTGTGTGCGCGCGCTTGTGTGTGCACGTGTGCATGAACATCCTCCGAGCTAGGCCCACCAAGGAAGACAGAGCGGCCTATCCGGCCCATCTAGCCCGCCAAGCTTATTCAAATGCCAGGCCGTTTACTCGGTCAAAAATGGTTCGAATCACGCGCACCAAGCCCCCGCGTCCCTGAGGAAAAGTTAGGAAATGGGCCCAATAAAGGCGTAGTGGTCACTCATCCACTACGCCCGAGATACAGGCATGCACGTGCCACGACCAGAAGGAATCAGTTATCCCACGACAAGAATAAAGGGATACTGCTCCTATAAAAGAACCAAACCTCGGAAGAACAAAGGAGAGGACAGAGCTACTAATTATTAGGTACTCTGACAACACTTGCTCTTTACTCTCCATCATATATTTCTTCCTCATTGACTCGGTCGGCCATCCTCACAGATGATCTCTCACTAGATCGATCTCGCTGCCTCCGAGACTCCCTTAAGTTCCCTACTATCTTAAGCATCGGATGGGATTTGGGTCAGACCCAAATCAGACCCCCCCTAATATTTACTTGTTGGGCAGATAGCTCGGCAGGTGACCCTCTACGAGCTCGGAGCTCCTCTGTGCTAGATCAGACATCTTTCTAGTAGCTCAACCGCCACCTCGCAAACTCGAGCTACACATCAGAAGAGCATGATCACACCGACTAATAAAGACACGCATTAGCTCAAGGCATCAAAGTCAGCCCACTTATTGTTGACCGAAACCTTACCGTCAACAGTTGGCGCCGTTTGTGGGATAGCCAGGTAATTTCTCACCATAATTCAGTCAACATCCCGAGACTCTTACGAAGACATGTCGACTGGAGCCCACAATGATTGACCAATCCTCGGTCCAACCCATGACATACCAGAAGTCCCAGACGAGGCCGGTTCTTCTGCTAACGTACCAAGCGTACACTTGGTCACCCTGGAACAGTTCAACGATTTCACTTAGACGATCAATGCCAGCCTCGCAGCATTGACCTCGGCCATCTAGCAAATTAGCCAGCAGCCAATCCAGGAGGTTACGATGCAGCCACCACCCATACCAACATCGACCTCCGTGGGGGAATGCTGCGCACCAGGAAGCCAGGAAGGTGAGTGAGTCAGCCCTATGTGGAATCCCCTGCTCTATGTCATTCCCCCTCCCAACGAGGAATTGAGGCTGGACACTATGACGTGGGCCATGGGGATCGAAGGGAAGGAAACTACCACCACCCCTAGGACACCCGATAAGACAGGGGCCCTTTTATAGCGAGCGGGACACTCGCAGTGGTGTGGAGCAGGTGAGAGACTGAGAGCCTCAAGCCTACATTTGCACTTCCACTGACCCTCCAACGGGAAATTTCACGGGATGAACATCCTTCATCCGAGTTCTCCTTATCCCTTGAGAGTAAGCCCTCCCAGGTCTTCCAGTTCTTTGACATACCGACGGGTCCACCGTCTGGATAAAGAACTACAACCAAACACCTCAGCTCCAAGCAGGAAGACTCCACTGAAGGAGAGTATCACCTCTGCCCCCGATTGGAGAAATTCAAGATCCCATCCTTGAGATTATATAACGGCACATGAGATCCAGGAGAGCACATCCAGCGGTACCAGAGTGTGATAGAGCTACAAGGAGCCGACGAACCGTATTTATGTTGGGCTTTCCACACTACTCTGACCAAGGCCGTCGATGAATGGTATAATGGGCTGCCCGACCGAAGTATCGGGTCTTTTGATGAATTGTCACATCTATTTTGCAGGCAATTCATAGCTGGGAAATGCAAGAAGAGGAAGTCGACCCACCTATTCTACCTAGAGCAGGGGGAGAGGGTGCCGTTACTAGATTATCTCAGGCGTTTCAATAACGATAAGCTGCAAATCGATGATGCCACTGATGACACGGTCATCGTTCCCCTCTTCCGAGATCTCCGTAATGAAGATTTACTGAACTCCCTCCATCAGTTTCCCCCAAGCAACATGGAGCACCTACTCATAAGGGTAGAGGGCTTCATAACGAATGAAGAAGTGCTTACCACCAAAAAGAAGAGCTCCCTCAAGCACCTTGGGGGAAGCAGAGAGAGAGAGAGAGAGAGAGAGAGAGAGAGAGAGAGAGAGAGAGAGAGAGAGAGAGAGAGAGAGAGAGAGAGAGAGAGAGAGAGAGAGAGAGAGAGGCCCGGCCTCGAGACAACCTACGTCGAGACACCAGGGATCAGAGGCTGTGCAACAGGAACCCTCGGGGCCACCTATCCCCAAGGGACAAAACCTTAACTAAGCTAAACGTGCCCAGAGCCGAAGTCCTCGCCTATGCAAAGAGCAAAGGGTTCTTCGACCAACCTTCCACCAAACACAAGAGAAGGTACGAGAAGAGAGATGACCTAAAATTTTGCAGGTACCATAACGAGAGCAGTCATGACATAGATGATTGTCTCACCTTGAAGAAGGACATCAACGCTCTTGTCAAGAGAGGTCATCTGAAGAGGTTCGTCGACGACAAGCCAACGATGGATGGAACTTCAAATTCCAAGGATAAGGGGCCCAAGTCTAAATCCCCCGTTACTAGGGTCGTTCCTTAAGCCTTCTTCATAATCTCGTAGTCTAAGCAGGCTGGAAGCATGAGACGATGTCTATTTTTCCCTTTAACTAAAAGACAGTATGTCTTTATGTTTCTTAGTTTGAAATTTCCGTTTAAATTAATGCAATTGTAATTTGGTCAAATTGCATGCATACGGAAGTATATTCCATGGCAGAAGAAATCTGACTCTTCTTAAGGCGCATCAACCACCCACTCATTTCAAGATACTATATTCTCCCTCCCTAGCCTAAAAAGCTACGAGGTCAGAGACAACTCTACATTCACAGGACGCTCGACTACATGATCAAGGGGGGCCTCTCCTTCGTGGGCCGACCGAGCTACAGATTGGGGGCCAACTTTTTATCCTTACCTAGCCTAAAAAGTTACGCGATCGGAGACAACCCTACCCTTACGGGGAGCTCGGCTACACGATCAAATGGGGCCTTGCTGTGTACATATTTTCCATGTTTTTATCGCATGTTTTCATAGCATTTTCGCCGTCCAAAGTTCACTTTTATACATATTAGTGCGCTTTTCACGAAATATTCGATTTTCGTTTAGAATTTTGGATTTTCAGGAACTTTGGATCGATTTGGAGCAATTATAGCATATGGACACATCCGAGCTATCTGGAGCATCTATGGCGAGATTCAATACGTGTTTGACAAGGTGGAGAAGAAGATTGGAGGAGAACAAGATTGGGGGAGGAGAGAAAGAGAGAAAGGAGCTCAAATGAGTAAAGCTTACAAATTTTCCCAGACCACTTGGTCGAGTGCATCAGCACTCGACCGAGCTGACATTCAGACCAAAGAAGCTCCTCCAGCTGTTGTGCATGCATCACTTGACCGAGTAGGAACACTACTCAGTCTGATCACCTCGGCTGACTACAATTCAATTCACATTCCTAATCGAAGTAGGAGAGCACAGAAGTGACTCGACCAGCGCTACAGCCGCTCGGTCGAGCTGAAGCCCAAACAAAACAAAGATTTCGAAGGCCTCTCCAACTTACTGTAGCTCGACTAAGTAGATCAGCAACTCGACCGAGCGGAATCGATTACAGAGCAGCACTTTGAGCCTAAGGAAGCATCCCTCAGTGACTCGACCGAGCACGGCGATTACTTGACCGAGCTGCTCATATCTGAAGCTGAACCAAGAAAGGAGAAGCAGCTGACCGTGTCACCACTTGACCGAGTGGCTTCACTACTTGATAGAGTAGGGCGTCGTAGCCCAACTGATTGGGGGCCCAAGAATCCCTTTCTCCAGATTTTTATGGGGTCCATCCCCATTGTATTTAAGCACTCTTTTTACCCTTGTTTTAAAAGAGGCCATTGAGAGTTTTTAGTTTTTCTTAGAGAGTTCTTGAGCTGTCGCTATTGTTTTGAAGACAAAGTTGAGATTTTTATTATTGTAATTTGCTTGGAATCTCTTGATCTTAATTCTCTGTCATTATTTTTTCGTCTTCAGTGATTGGTAATGATCTCTTATCTCTCTATGCTTATTTCGATGTCTTTTATTGCGATCATGATTTCTATTGCTATTCTAAACTATTTTGTTGATATCGCTATGAATTATGAGTAGTCGTTTTTAGGGCTAATGGATTAGCCCTAAGATCTTAGGATTTAGATGCAAAGTTAGGATTTTTACGTTGTTTTGGTGTAAAAGGGATGTGTTTTGGTTGATCCAGCCAAGTTTATAGGAGATCTCATATAGGGTTTGGGATCCACGGTAGTGGCACACACCTTGGACGGGTATCCTATGTACTTAATTAGGCACGTTAGTGAATTCAATTAGAGTTCGTGACCCACGATAGTGGCACACCCTTTGATGGTTTCCACTAGCATCCTATATTACTAATAGATGACCTACGTTAGTAGCATCAATGAGAGCCATCAAATCACAGATCGAAGCCCTAACCCATGGTGGAGTCGTGAGTAGAGATTGGGAATAATTTTCGTTCGTAATACACGGATCGCGTGTAAGGCCATCTACGGTGGTGGTGCTAAGCACGAGATACATTAGATGAGTGGCACAACGATATTTGGCCATGAGTTCTATATTTTAGATGCGACAATCTCGCCCTAATAAAGCCAATACAACGTAACCTACCATTGACATCTGACGATCCTAGTGGTGACTCCTATTGCCCTAGTTTTTATTCTATTGTTAATTGAGATAGTAACCATTCATGACAATCTTTCTGAGTATGCCAACTAGCATTGTTCTGACACTTTGAATAGATCCAAGACTATTTATGCATCTGCCTCCCTGTGGGTTCGACATTTTTCTATATTACAAAGCATTGACACCGTGCACTTGTGGTAAGTTTCCGGAGTTAAATCCGGAGTGCATCAAGTTTTTGGCGCGTTGCCGGGTAGGCAAATGGTTTTCATTTGGGTTATTTTCTTAGTTGAAGAACGTGTTAGTTACTCTTACCATCTCTTATCTATCCATATTTTTATTCCTTTTCCCTTTGCTACTGACATCTTCTCTGAGTTTGTTTCTTGTAAATGAACACTCGCCTTGGGGGATCCGACGATTTATTATTTGACCCCGAGATTGAAAGGACACTGAGACAGCTCAAAGCAGTAAGGAGGAATCAAATTTTATAGGATCAAATGGCAAGGACTCCTCCCCAATCTCCTCCACGTACTTGCAATGTTCAAGAATACATGAAGCCTAATTTATCTAGCATATCTTCTATCTTGAGACCGCAATTGGCGGGGGGGCAACTTTGAACTGAAGACGGGCTTGATTAACTTAATGCAGCAGGACCCCTTCCATGGGCATCCGCATGAGAATCCCAATCATTATATAGATCTTTTCTTGGCAAAGTGTGATACTTTCCAAGTTAAAGATGTGAGCGGGGATGCCATAAAGCTGCGTCTATTTCCATTTACTCTGAGGGATAAAGCAGCTTATTGGTTGAGGGCACACCCCATGAACATTTTCAAAACTTGGGAGTAGTTGGCCTTGGCCTTCATCAGCAAGTACTATCTACCGTCCAAAACAGTAAGGATTAGGGGGCGATCACGAACTTCAAGCAACTCCCGCAGGAGTCACTTTATGAAGCTTAGGAACGCTTCAAAGATTTACAGCATCAATGCCCACATCATGGCGTTCCGAATTGGGATCTCATTCAGAGCTTATATAATGGCCTCAAGCCAAACATAACAATGATCATTGATGCCACTGCAAATGGCGCATTATTGGCTAAGCTACCTGAGGAGACCATGTCACTTTTGGAGTAGATGGCCTCCAATAATCAATAATGGAGCGATGATCGCTCAACATCTAGATGCACCGGTTCGGGCCATTCTGAGATAAAGGTAGCTGCACATCTTGCTGGGCAACTTGAGACCCTTTGCAAGCAAGTTGCAAGAATTGAGCAAAGGTTGGATGTTATTCCAACTACTTCCAAGGCTCTGGTATATGCTCTTATGAATACTACGTCGAGCAAGGGTACACTCCAATAGAAGGGTCATGTGAAGGAACGGGCGTATCGGCAGAGCAAGTCAATTATATAGCGAGTAAGGGGAGCAATCCTAGACCTCAGTGGTCAAATCCTGCATGGAAGTCACTTCCTGGATTTTCATATAGCAACCACAATGGAGCCCTACAACCACCATCCGAACCGAGGCCACCTCAGCCGCCTTAACAACAAGCACCACCTCCACAACAACAGCAGTACAGATTCAGGCCATCTGGGCCCTATAGACCACCGGGATATTTTAATCGTCCATAACAACAACAACAACAACAACAATAACAATACCAACAATCAACGACACAAAAACCTAATGTAGAGGCGACATTAGATGCCTTTTGAGTGCCCAAATGAAGATCAATTTAGAATTATCAGCCTCGCAAATGCAACTTTCAGCCACCGTCGATAACTTGTCAGTGCAAATGACTCAATTTATGAAGGCTCAAGGGAGACTGCCATCTCTATCCGAGCCAAAGCCAAAGGGGAAATTCAATGCAGTCGTGGCAGTTATGACTAGAGGATGAAAGAGTTCCGATGTTGTGATGATACCTGTCTATAAGAAGGTGGATCAACAATCACCGACGCCTATTCAAAAGGAAGATACCACTATTTCTGAGCCCATCATTACAGAGAACGAGGAGAAAGATATTGATGAGCCATCTACTACTAAAGAGAAGGAGGCCTCACCTACCGAACTACCTATTCTTATCACTATGGCTGCGGCAGACATTCCATTTTCCAAGAAATCTACGTCAAAGGACATCGACAATGACAAGGGAAGCCGTCCACCACCACCATATCTGCAAGATTAGCCATGTTAAAGCTCGAGAAGAAATACGCTAAATTTATAGAGCTTCTCAAAGGTGTTCACTAGAACTTCCCTTCCATGGATGCACTTACAGAGATCCCCATATATGCAGGAAAGAGAAAACAAGAAGCAGCAAAATTGGCGGATAGTTGCACTTCGGTCCTCAAGAATATCCTACCGAAGAAATTGCCCAATCCTGGAAGATTCACGGTGTCGTGCTCCATAGGCAGCATCCCCATCGATAGAGCGATAATTGAGCTGGGGGGCTCCATCTTTAAGAGGTTGAATACGGGAACGGAGCTAGAGCACACTGGCATGAGTATATAGTTGGCGGACCAATCCGTCACCTACCCGGTTGGCATCGCACGAGACGTCATTCTACAAATACCGGGAGGAATTAGTGTGTCGGTGGACTTCATTATTATGGACATGCCCAAGAAGGGGAGTTCTCAAATCATCTTCGGACGTCCTTTCTGTAGTGCCCTGCTAAGCTACTGCACACGTACTAGAGGGGGGGTGAATAGTACTTTATATAATTAAGAGAGTTATTCCTAACTATTGTGCAATAAACAAACGACAATGCAGAATAAACAACAATCAACAAGAGATAGTCAAACGCAAACAAAACATGTAACGGGTTTGGATCCACCCAAGTCTCCCCGACTTGTTCCCGGTGATCCTACGTCCCAACCACCCGGATCCCCTCCGGATACTTGAGTTAGAAACCCTAACTCAAGATTTAGCACTAAGAAATTCTTGTGAAAAACCTTCACAATACCAAATCATACAAATGACATGTGACTCCCACAAACCGGGATCACACCCTCTCTCACAACCGAGAGACACAATTCAAATAACAATTGAAATGAAATATGAAACACTTACCACAAAATCCTATACCTTGAGTATAACTTACCAAATTAGGGCAAAGATGGATTTTGGGGAAGAGGATGTCACCAAACCCTAGCTCCTTGAAGAAGACCAGTAGTGGAGACCTAGGGTGGAGTATGGTGACTAGAATCAAGCCCTTGGCTTGAATGACTCACAATGGAGAGAATCTCTCTTGAGGAATTAGGGCTCAAAGTGTTGAGGGAGAGATTCTTATGAGGGAGAGAGAGCTTTGAAATAGCTTGGGAGAGCTCTTCTCTTAGGTCTGAAATTGCTTGGAAATAGGACCTCTAACCCCTCTTCAAACGAATCAGGATTCTATTTAAAGGGGCAAGAGAAATCGAGTTTGAAAGAATTCCAACGGCTCTATTCTGAAGCAGACTAGTCGGTCTAAGAAGGATCACTGACCGACTAGTTCATCAACTAGTCGGTCGGTGATTCAACAAGGACCGACTAACGGTTGAACAGCCAAAAGAGTGATTTCCAGGCAACATGAATTAGTCGGTCTAAGAAGACTTGCCAACCGACTAGTTTGCCAACTACTCGGTCGGTGAGTGTTCTTTGACCGACTAAGAGTGAAATGCACGTAGCAGAATACAAGTTACACTAGTCGGTCTAAGAACAAATGCCGACCGACTAGTTTCACAACTAGTCGGTCGATGAATGTTCTTGGACCGACTAACTGTAAACAGTAACTCAGGCTGTACAGAGGCAAGCTCAACTAGTCAGACTGAGAAGGATTCCTAACCGAATAGATCGTCATCTAGTCGGTCGGTGAACCTTCTTTGACCGACTAATTGATCGACATGGCTGAGCTGAAATGAGTTAGGACATCCAGTCGGTTCATGAAGAGTCTCCGACCGACTAGATCGTCATCTAGTCGGTTGGTGACTCTACTTGAACCAACTAAGATGCACTAGAAGCCGAGGGAAGAAGCGGTAGGCTTTGGGAAAGTTTCTAATGGCTTCTATGATAGACCTGGCTCTAAGATATGAGCGAAATGAAGATATTAATGTAAGTCCTACTCAAGGCTTAACATTCTAATCTATGAAGCTAGAAGACAATAAATAATACATGACGAACCGTCTTCAAAGCTTCAATCTTCATTCTTCTTGACTTCAATATTGCTCCTAGAGCTTCAACGAAGCTTCAGGCACACGATCACACATATTGAGAAGTCTTGAGAGGTCGCTTTGGATATGCGTATTCTTTTGGCGACGATCTCCATCACTGCGCTCACAAACAGTTAGTACACGATATTTATGTTTGCTCATCATCCAAAACCAAATCCGGGGAATCAATACTCAACATTCTCCCCCTTTTTGGTGATGACAAACCAACATAAATAATAATCAATAATAATGATTCAATTGAAATTTACTTACTCCCCCTGCATTGATGACACGTTAGTTCCGTATTCAATAATATTCATACGCATCATGCAGACGAGGAAAATATAAAATATGAATCCTATTATCGCAATTTAGGATCTAAATCCATTTTATATCTTAACTCCCCCTGAATCTAACATATCAACTTAGATTCATGGTAAATTGCTTTGATATCAATTAGCACATTGTCATTATTATGAATTCTCTCCCCCTTTGGCATTAGCAAAAAGAGCGGGAGGAGATCAATGACAAAATTTCAATGGCTAAGAAATTAAAGCAAGAGAGTCTAAGAATACGACCACGGTCCAAATGACACCAAAGAAAAATACCAAACGTAAAATACCGAAGAAAATCAAAGCGTGCCAACTTGACCATAGTCAAAAATCGAAAAACGAAATCATCAAGCCATAGGCGAAAATCGAAGTACGAAATCATCAAACCATAGGCGAAAATCGAAATACGAAATCATCAAACCATAGGCGAAAATCGAAATTCGAAATCATCAAGCCATAGGCGAAAATCGAAATCTCCAAAACTCAAATTAATTCCACTTATTGAGTTATGGAACATACTCTCTGTTACGCCTATTTGACCGAGACCCAAAAGACACGAGCCCAGGAGCCCAATTGCTGGCCAAGAGCCCATCTACGTATACCGGCCCGTGTCGCAAGACCCACTAAGGGACCCCCCTGCTATCGATCCGACCCGGCCCCGGTACCCGCTGGTCACTCGCCCACTCCTGCGATAACCGCTCCCCCGGTTCCGCGACCACTAAATGACGGTAATGGGGAGGTGCGGGCATGGCGCAAGGGGCGGCGACGGGGGGGGGGGGGGGGGGGCGGATTGAGGGGGCACGATTGAGGGCGGGCGAGGGAAGTGGGCCAAAGGCAATCACGCTGGGAGCTCTTTAAAAGGGCTAGGAGGACGACGAAGCAAAGGATCGCATCTCAGGTATCTAAAGCCTAAGGTACTCCATCAACGACCTAGTTCCTTCTTTCCATCTCCTTCCTCCCCCGCTCGTGCCGTGAGATGCCGTTCCGATCTCCTCACGAGTCGAACCGTCTCCGCCGGGCCTCCTCTTTCAGATCTCTGTCTGACTTAGGCATCGGAGGGGATTTGGCCGGAACCAAGGTCCGGCCCCCTGACGAGCGTTCTCATCTATGCAGGAGGACATCTGATCAACGGGCCGAGGCTCCCCCTCGCCCCTCGTCGACCGCGCACCCCGCTGGACGAGTGAGGCTTCCCCTCATCGTCCGACCGCCGAGGCCGAGCACATCCCACCGAGGCCGAGCGTCTCGCCCAGGGCCGAGGCTTCCCCTCGCCCTTCGCCGACCACGCATCTAGCTGGACGACTGAGGCTACCCCTCGTCGTCCTACCTCCGAGTCCGTGCGTGACCGTCCGAGGCCGAGCGTCTCAACCAGGGCCGAGGCTTCCCCTCGCCCCATCCGCACCGACTCGAAGCCCCCGAGGGACCCAAGCGGGCCCCTTGCCCACGTTGACCGGGTTGTCCACGGTCAACGCTTTGTAGTGAGAAAACACTCTGAAACATCTGGCGCCGTCTGTGGGAACGAAAACCGTCTCACGAAGAAGCAAACCACACCTACAATGGCACGAGCCAGCAATGGAAGGAAGCGCATGACCCCCATCCCGGAGGAGGGGAATGGCGCATTAAACGGCAACCCCGAGGACACGCACGTCGACGCCCACCCCGCCCACTCAATCGAAGAGACCGGCGGCTCAGAACTAGCCACACAGGGACAGCTCCGCGCCCTGATCAGGAGACCAATGCGAGCCTCCAGACGTTGGTCGCGACGGTACAGCAGCTTGTCGGCCCCGCGCCGTCCAACGGAGGCGCGTTGAACGATAGCCATCGATGGGCGGGGGGTCCCCCGCACTTGCGGTCCGCCGTGGTCGACGACCACGGGACCCGGAAACCGAACACAGAGCGTCGGTTCACGCGGTCCGGCTCCCGTCAGGCGAGGTCACGCGCCTCCTCCCCTTATCGTGAAAGGAGCCGACGGGAAACCGAAGGGACGGAGGGAGAATCGATGACGGCATCATCTCGTCGGTCACGGTCATCCCGCCGCAGGAGGAGCGAACGACACCACTCAAGAGACCGATCACGGCGGAGCAGGAGCTCCCGTGGGAGGAGTCGGGAGCGCCGGGTCAGCCCGACCCCCAGCGTGGCGAGGGCCGTGGAGCCAGCCCCGCCGGCGCCTGTACTCCCTCCACCCCCGAACGAGCCAGAGGCAGGCCTCTGCCGCATCCCCGGGGGCATCCACGGAGACCGGTGCCCCTTGTCACGGAGAATAACCGACGCACGGGTCCCCTCTCGATTCAGAATCCCGGTGCTGGGAAAGTACGACAGAATAGGGGACCCGGGACACCACGTGATGGACTATGAGGGGGACATGTCCTTCCATGGAGCTGACGATGACCTACTCTGCCGGGGCTTCTATTCTACTCTCAGGGGAGCGGCGAGGACCTGGTACCACAGCCTGCCCGGCCGCTCCATCGACAGCTTCGAGGAACTCGCCCAGTTGTTCTGCAAGCAGTTCATGGCGGGGAGGCAGATCAAGCTTGGTGCTGAACATCTGTTCAACATAGTGCAAGGCCCGTCCGAGCCGCTCCGACAGTTCATGCGCCGCTTCAATGCGGAAAGGCTGAACGTGAACAGCCCTCCTGACCTGGTGGTCCAGACGGCCCTTAAGAAAGGGCTTCGCCACAGAGGCCTCAAGAAGTCCCTACACAACGATCCCCCTAAGGACCTCCCCGGGATCATGGCGAGGGCCGAACGCTTCATGCTAACCGAGGAGGCCTTGGTCGAGGACGCAGGAAAAGCCACTCGAGGGACCAAGCGCGGCGACGGCGGACGAGGCAGTCCCAAAGGGTACCGGACCGAGAAGAGGCCGAGGAATAGACAGCGGGGAGAAAGCACGAGGGACACCACCCCAGACGCCATCCTCGCCCAAGTACAGAAGGAAGAGCGAGCTGATCACCCCCCACCAAAGGCTAAAAGAGGTGGGAAGAACAGGGAGAAGTACTGCAAGTACCATAAGGACGATGGCCATGACACTGAAGACTGCTGGCATTTGAAGAAGGATATCGAGAAGCTGATGAGCCGAGGGCACGCCAGGAACCAGGCCGACGAGCCAGCCCACGGGGAAGAGACCTCCACACAGCCAGACAAGGGGAAGAAGGTCAACACCGTCCAAGGTCCCCTCCGCATCATAGAGTAAGCGGGCGATGTCTCTCCCCCCGGTTGCAGCCTAGTAAGAGGGAGTTATCTAGGTTTACATCCCTCTGTCTAGCTTCATTTCCTTTTTTCCTTTTCCTCCAAATGTACCAGTCCGGCAGGACTCTTGAGAGTACAAATGCATTCCCTTGTTGTCTTTTCTTAAATCCCCGACGGAACTGACGTGTCACCAATAGCACAAAAGAATGGGGACCGCCGCCTCACTAGAGGAGGAAGAAGAGCTTTGCCCTCGTCGACCGAATCCTACGCTCATAAGTCTGGGGGCAGTTCCCCCAGCAGGCACGGACGCCGACCGGTCCTAAGCCGAGGAGCTTTGCCCTCGCCGACCGACTCCCGCGCTCCGGTCCTAAGCCGAGGAGCTTTGCCCTCGCCGACCGACTCCTGCGCTCATAAGTCTGGGGGCAGTTCCCCCAGCAGGCACGGACACCGAACGGTCCTAAGCCGAGGAGCTTTGCCCTCGCCGACCGACTCCCGCGCTCCGGTCCTAAGCCGAGGAACTTTGCCCTCGCCGACCGACTCCAGCGCTCATAAAGTCTGGGGGCAATTCCCCCAGCAGGCACGGACGCCGACCGGTCCTAAGCCGAGGAGCTTAGCCCTCGCCGACCGACTCCTGCGCCTATAAGTCTGGGGGCAACTCCCCCAAGGCACGGACGCCGACCGGTCCTAAGCCGAGGAACTTTTTCCCTCGCCGACCGACTCCTGCACTCATAGGTCTGGGGAGAATCCCCCCCAGCCAGCGCCAACGTCATCCAGTCCTAGGCCAAGAACAAGGCAGCAACGCAAAGTACACGGAGAGCCCGAGTAAGTTAATTTTGTTTATAACAGTTAACCCGGGTACAAAAATGTGTCTTATTTACAGGGAATCAAGGAGAAGAGACCTCTCTACAGATAATCCACTCACGAAGAATGACAAAGTTCGTCACCAACAGAACAAAATTGGTTGACAAAAGACCCAAATTGGTTAACCCAAGTTGGCAGCCATGCAACCAGCAATTATTGGCCCCAGAACCAGTAGCGAAGCCGAAGGAGATAGCGGGGTCCATTTCAAGTAGACTGGCCCAAAGCGAAGCGGATGCTTAAAAATTTGAGGATAAGGCCAGGAGGGACGGCTTAGAGGGCCCGGGCTCGGGAGGACACATCCTCAGGCACTTCGCCCTGCTCGGAGCGGGGAGGAACGACTGGCGGAGGGGCTTCCCGAACACGCTCCACACATTCCCGGAAGGAAGACTGGACGACATCGACGATCCGAGGGGCGATAAGGTCTTCATACTTACCGAAGGCCTCCCTGAGAACCTCGAGGATTCTCTTCCCCAGGGTCTCAACGACGCCCCTCTCCACCTCTTCCGCGAGCCGCGCCACCTGGCGCCGATCAGACAACTCCCTCTGAAGCTCCTCCCTCTCCAGGCGGAACGACTCCGCCGCTTCCTCAGCCGACTGCAGGGCGTCCTCCAACTTTCCCTGGAGATCACCCACTCGTCCCTCCAGCTCGGACACACGGAGCTGGAGATGCTGGGACTCCATCTGGGCCTTCACCATTGCTACCTCCGTCGCCCCGGCTCGTTCTTGGGCCCTCATGGAGGACTCCTCCAGCTTCCTCAAGAGGATGGCTCGCCGCTGCAGCTCCACGGCGAGCGTCGACCCCTGTAAAACGGGACATAAGCTAAGAAGGGAGTGAAGGGAAAGAAAGGACCGCGAGAGGGCCGAACCTGTTGAAGGGCCCAAACCAAAGAATCCGACACCTTGTCGGCGGGAATCTTCTCGAGGGTGCTACGGTCCCGGGGGAAGACGGAGCTCTCGGCCACCTGCTGGGCCAGGGCTCGGTCGACGAACACCGAACTCCCGGGGGCAACATCGAGGGAAGCCATATGGCTCGCCAATAGCACTCCGATTCCCGGGGACGGAAGCGGGGACGCTGCGATGGGGGTGGTTGTCAGAGTCACCTGAAGATCCCCGGTGGTGCCCGCAGGAGGCACAGAACTGGCCGGGCTGGAGGGCTCCGCATCCTCCTTCCTCCTCTTCCCTCCGTGAGGCTCCACGAGCGCCGAAGGAGAGCGCTTCCGCCTTGCCCCATCTCCACTCTTGGGGACGGGAGGGGACGCTCCGAGGGCGAGGGGGACTACACCGGACCCGTCATTACCCCCTGCCTCTCGGGCTGGTGGGGCAGGTCCGGCCTTTACTACGCCCCCGGGGAGGAGATCGCCAGAAGAAGAGGCAGGAGGCACGTCCGCTACCTTGCCCACGGAGGGCTCGGCTCAGCGCACATCCTCCTCAACTACCTTGCCCACGGAGGGCTCGGCTCGGCGCACATCCTCCTCAACTACCTTGCCCACGGAGGGCTCGGCTCGGCGCACCTCCTCCTCAACGGTCCGTCGAGGCGCCCTTCCGGAGGTACTGCCTCGGCTCCGAGCAGCTCCACGATGGATCAGCTCATCGACGTCACGGACGAACTCGCGGCCTGCCATCCCTGCAAAGGAAACCGAAATCAGGATGAGTCACAGGGCAGTCCGAGGAGGAAAAAGCGACCTACCCGGGGACCACAAGATGGCCTTCAGGAGTAGGTCATCCAACAAAGACCAGATGGACTTCGATTCCAAAGGAAGAGCCGACAGCGTCGCGGCGGCTGCCTGATCAACATCAGAAAGGGCTAGCGGCGGGCGAGGTTGGACAGACGCTCCCCAACTTGTCAAAATCTGGGCCTCACCCAAGAAGATCACGAAGACATAATCCAAGTTCCAATCCCCTGACCAGCGGGGTAACCCGATCAGGCATTCCCTCCTTGAACGGGCTCGGAGTAGCAGCCATGACCCCGGACCGACCGTCTGGACCTGGTAAAAGTGGAAGAGAAGGGGGAGAGACGGCTCCAGACCACGGGTACAGCAGAGCGTTACGAAGCCCGTCAGTACCGCGATCGAACACGGGGTGAACTGACAAAGGGACACCGTGAGATGTTCCATGACCTGGATGAAGAAGGGATGGAGCAGGAAGCGAAGACCCAGGTGGAACATCTTGACGTAGGCGCCGACCTCATTGCTCCTCGGAAGGCAAATCCGCTCGTCGACAAATGGAACTCGAACCTCGTATGGGAAGCAGAGATATCTTTCCCGGATCTCCGCGGCCACCGAAGGAGGAGTCCTCGACGGCGTACGGAGGACAACCAGGGGCACATTAAGCCGCACGGCAGCTGACGCCACGTCATCACAGGCGTAGTCTGGAAAAATTTTCCCCTTCCCCTTATCTTGAAGAGAACGACTCCCGGCGGGGGAACCTGATTCCCCCAGCCGGGGCTCGCCCCGCCTGGACTCCGGAGGATCCCTCGCCCTTTGACCAGAACCGCCTATCCTAAGAGCAGCCATAAGATGAAAGCGAGAGAGGAATTACCTTTTTTTGACTAGTTTGGAGAAGGCAAGGAAGCGAAGGCGACGGGAAACTCCGAGTTGTGGAAAGCTTTGAATAACGGGAGGAGCAAGAGAGAAGTGAAGATCAACGCGGCTGAGGATCTTATATACCGGGCGCAGGGGTGAATTCGAAGCGGCTGACAAGAACGCGCGACAGGCTTCGAAGAACTGGCGGCGTTTCGAAATCGGCGCCAGGGGAAGTCCAATCGATCCGCCTCATCATGACCTACATTTATGACCACGCCTCGACTGAAGCGCCACTCGGAACCCCAGGAGGCGTAGCGGTTATACCAAGCTAGCCGAGGCCGATCGATCTCACCGACGGCGGCGCCTGAACCCCTCAGCTTCCCAATTGAAGACGGCCACGCGAACGGTGGGGGTAAGCTTGCAGCCACACGTGGCGGCATCAGAGGACCAGCGGCGCTTCGGAGCCCGCGCCTTAAAAATATCGAACGGGCCCACTCATGATGACGACTAATAAATGAGTCGGCATCGACTGGCGAGCTTGTCAAAATCGGCAGAAGTCACATCGGCCGAGCCGAACAGGCCGAAGCCGATCAACCCGACCGATGGGGGCAATTGTTACGCCTATTTGACCGAGACCCAAAAGACACGAGCCCATGAGCCCAATTGCTGGCCAAGAGCCCATCTACGTATACCGGCCCGTGTCGCAAGACCCACTAAGGGACCCCCCTGCTATCGATCCGACCCGGCCCCGGTACCCGCTGGTCACTCGCCCACTACTGCGATAACCGCTCCCCCGGTTCCGCGACCACTAAATGACGGTAATGGGGAGGTGCGGGCATGGCGCAAGGGGCGGCGACGGGGGGGCGGATTGAGGGGGCACGATTGAGGGCGGGCGAGGGAAGTGGGCCAGAGGCAATCACGCTGGGAGCTCTTTAAAAGGGCTAGGAGGACGACAAAGCAAAGGATCGCATCTCAGGTATCTAAAGCCTAAGGTACTCCATCAACGACCTAGTTCCTCCTTTCCATCTCCTTCCTCCCCCGCTCGTGCCGTGAGACGCCGTTCCGATCTCCTCACGAGTCGAACCGTCTCCGCCGGGCCTCCTCTTTCAGATCTCTGTCTGACTTAGGCATCGGAGGGGATTTGGCCGGAACCAAGGTCCAGCCCCCTGACGAGCGTTCTCGTCTACGCAGGAGGACATCTGATCAACGGGCCGAGGCTCCCCCTTGCCCCTCGCCGACCGCGCACCCCGCTGGACGAGTGAGGCTTCCCCTCATCGTCCGACCGCCGAGGCTGAGCACATCCCACCGAGGCCGAGCGTCTTGCCCAGGGCCGAGGCTTCCCCTCGCCCTTCGCCGACCACGCATCTAGCTGGACGACTGAGGCTACCCCTCGTCGTCCTACCTCCGAGTCCGTGTGCCACCGTCCGAGGTCGAGCGTCTCAACCAGGGCCGAGGCTTCCCCTCGCCCCATCCGCACCGACTCGAAGCCCCCGAGGGACCCAAGCGGGCCCCTTGACCACGTTGACCGGGTTGTCCACGGTCAACGCTTTGTAGTGAGAAAACACTCTGAAACACTCTCCAATGTCAATTTTCTTAGTTAAATAGTGCATGGAAAACAATTCTATGATTTCATGGAAAGGATTTCTATTTAACCAAGTTAATCGTCGAGCGACGAAATCAACATCAGAGACAAAAATCCAATGTGAAAACCAAAGGTGGAAAAATGATACCAAAAGTAACATGCAAAAGTGTTATGCCAAAAATAGATAGAACATCATAAAATTATGGCATACACAATTCTAGCATACTAATTTCAACAAAATGATACCAATGTAGATATTCTAACAATGCATGCATTCAACCTACATGGATACCAAATGTATATTAAATGTAAGAAGATACTTACAACATTAAGCTCCCCCTACTTTGGTGCATCACTTAAGCACCAACAACTCCATTTGAATGAAAAATCCTTTGCAAAACAATGAGTTGGTAGGGTTGGTTTCCCAAAGTGGATTGAACCTAGAAAATATCATTTTGGTATCCAAAAATCTTTTTAGATCCTATGGGTTAGGCAACAAATTTAACATATTAAATGTAACACATATCCTAACTAAATTCAAATTAACATGCACATCCACGATTAATATGCAAATAAAAGATAAACCAAATCTTACCACAATTGCGTTGGTACCCATAAAAATGAAATTAAGCTTATGGTACCAAGCAATGAAGGGTCAATGAAGACTAACCCTTCGGAAACCAAGTCCAAGAGGACCTTGATTTCCCAACATAGTCATCATTCAAAATAATATCATTAATATATGATTGCACATACAAATCCTTATTATACATGCTTGTGTTCTTCGGACCCCAAATGGTGTATGTCTTATGAGTCCTAATCCTATTGGGAACATGCATACGTTGTTGATTTCTATGTGATGCATGTCGTGGATAGGCATACGTTGTTGACGTGCGTTTATATTTCATATATTCACGCACGTTTTCTTTTGTGTTTCTCCGTATTTTCCGCCGTCTTTTATTCGTTTTCTCGTATTTTCTCGTTTTCTTTCACTTTTCTTTGTTTCTCCATGTTTACAGGAGATTGCCTGCGTAGGGGATGTTTAACGACGATATCTCAAGTCCCCGGAGCAACGGGAGGAGTCACACGTGACCCAGGGGGTCAAACGACGAAGAATACATCTTTCAGCCCCTCACCCGGTCGGTTGGTCATCTCCAACCGATCGGGTGATGCACGCGTGCACCACCCGGCCTCAGCCGGAGCTCAAGTGAAAGTCACCCGACCGGTTCACAGGCCGGTTCAACGGGGGCCAACTCTCTGTCTTTTCGAGCCAAATTCCAACCGATCGTGTGACTCTCACCCGATCGGTTCATCTGTAGCTGATGCTGAGGAGCCGGAGACACGGGCACCCAACCGATCCCTTCACCCGATGGCGCCAAGATCCAACCGGTCACTCCAAGAACTCACCCGATCGGTTCATATGACCGGGTGAAAGTTCACCGTTTTCTGTTTACTATCTGTAACGGATCACCTGATCGGTTGACTTGTCAACCGATCGGGTGATACGAGAGCATATAAATAGAACCCCTAGGGTTCCAGAAACGGCGGAGCTGCTAGTTTTTACTGTTTTCTCCTATTGTGACGGCTGTAATTACTTTTCTATTGTAAGTTTTTGGATCTTTCTTAAACTTTAGTATTATCTTTATTGCTCTATTACTTCCGCATTCCAATCGTCTGATTATGATTCCAACGGTTCATTTTCGTTTAGATCGCTTTTTAATGAATTTTTGTGAGTAGTTCCCAAATCTGGGATTTTGGCGGAAACCCCTTCGGGGGCTCTTCCCGATGCATCCATAGGGTTAGGAAATCGATAGGGATTAGGAATCTAACGGTTACGCTGGGTGTTTCATTGTCATCGGCGGGAAAAATACCGCCTTTGACCGTTGGGCCAAGGGGGAATAAACTTGGCGGTTGACCCCCTAGCCATAGCTCACGCCCTTAGCGTAGACGTCGAATCCTAGCACGCGGGAGCGGCAGGATGAGACGTTGGGAGTTATCGTTGCGAGCTTAGTGCTCCCGAAATCGATCAGTGTTAATGGACACGGGAGTGCCCACTGATCGAATCCGGGAAGTCCGGTGTATCATCCTGGGCACCGACCGGAATATCGGGCCCATGGGGTGCCGGTACTACTTTCAGAGGCAACGTCTCACCATTAGACCCTAATTCCGATTGCTATCCTACCCGTAGGCCGTATCGGCAAGAGTCGCTCGTTGGAGTGGAAACCAAAGTCATGCGTTTATTTTCTTATTGTTCATACCTTGCATTCCTTTCCGTGACAATCCATTAACCGATTCGGGCTAGCTCACCCACGGGGTGATTTTGGTCCTCCTTGACACAAGCACATCCTAGCCTCCCTGTGTTCGACCCCCAAGCCACACTACAACACCGTGCGCTTGCGGTTACAAATATCTAAACCCCCGTGTCACGCGGCTCACCGCCAGCATGGCATCACGTCAAGTTTATGGCGCCATTGCCGGGGATTCCTTCATGTCAAGGAGCGAGGAAGATGCCGGACATATTCTGGAAAATATGGCATCCAACAATGAGCGGTGGTGTGACGAGAGAGCCACACCCAGGTCTGGGGGTATACACAGAGTCGAGGACGTCGAAAAACTTTCAAGCAAATTCGACTTGCTTTCGACCCAGATCTCCGCACTAATGGTAGGAGCCGGTGGGGCCGGTGCACAACAGATTGCAGCGGTAGAATCTGAAATTTTTGGGGAATTCGACGGTGGTGACGTCTCACCACCGTTTGATCAGGCGAGCGCACTATTTTACAACCCCACGGGAAATGCGTCGTATCCACCAAGAACCAATTCCAACCCGGCCTACTCTCCAAACAACCGGAACCACCCTAACTTTGGTTACCGGGCACCATTCCAGCCCTCGCCGCCTCAGCATCCGCAACAACAAACATATCAGCCGGCTAGGCCACAGCAGAGTCAGTTTCAGCAGCAACAATATCAGCAGCAGCCTCAGCAACAATTTTACGCCCCCAGGAATCAGCAGCCAATCCAGCAGCAGCAGCAGTATGGCCAACAGAGGGCCGTCTCTCCGGTTGAGTCTCTCTTGACTCAATATATAACCAACCAGGAGAAGATCAATCACTGGAAATGGGTCAACGGGCCCTCACGGACCAAGTAACCCAGCTGGGGTTACAAGTGGCGAACCTTTCAAGGTCACAAAACCAATTGCCGCCACAACCGGAGGTGAACCCGAGGGGAGCAACCCAAACGTCTGCACTCGTGTACGAGCACGTAAATGTGTCTGCTATCGTTCTGAGAAGCGGGACACAAATTCCTACTAGAGTGCCCCCTAACAGACCGGAAGCACCATTGGTCGTCGAGCGACCGATCGAAAAATCAAATGACGCCAGTGCTTCGTCATCAAATCCGACGACTCCGGAGGGAGTCTCTGAAGAAGAGAAGAAGAAGAACGAGGAAGGGAGCTGGAAAGTGTTCAAACCCGTTTTGCCTTTTCCACAACGGTTAGCTCAAGCCAAAATCGACGAGAAATATGGCAAGTTCTTCGCCATAGTCAAGGACCTGAGCTTACAAATCCCCTTCCTGGAAGCAATCGAAACAATCCCCTCCTATGCGAAATTCCTGAAGGATTTGGTGACGAGAGGGTCTAGAAAAGAGAAAGTAGTGTTGATGGCGGAGTGTAGCGCTATCATCCAGAGGGCAAATCCGTCGAAACTTAAAGACCCGGGGAGCTTCTCAATCCCTTGCACGATCGGGGCAGTAAAGATTCATCGTGCACTCGTCGACCTCGGAGCGAGTGTCAGTTTGATGCCCTTATCGATGTATAAGAGGATAGGAATGGGTGATCTGGAGCCCACCGGTATGACCCTACAACTTGCTGACCGGTCGGTCAAATATCCGGTGGGGATTGTGGATGACCTCCCCGTCAATGTAAAAGGGGTGCATGTGCCAGTGGACTTCGTAGTCATGGACATGCCTGAAGACGCACACACCCCCATCATCCTGGGACGGCCTTTCATGGCCACTGCTGGCGTTTTGATTGATGTGAAGAACGGAAAACTTTCGCTAAACGTCAGCGGAGAAAAGGTTGAGTTTGATCTGGGGTTGTCTATGAAATACCCCGATCCCCCAGATGACCCTCGGTGTAATTTGTTGGAGGTGGAAGAAGATAAAGCTGCTGAAGAGAGCTCCATGGAGATTCTCTTAAGAAACCCCCCCGATGACTTGGGGGATTCAGAAGACCAATACGGCCCCAAGAACAATGATGCTGCTGGGAAAGCAAGTGCAGCATGTACGACCCCTCCCGGGTTCCCCAAAGCTCCTCCTGCGAGGAATTCGGGGAAAGAACCCATGGTCCTCACCAAAGACGAGGTCCGGATCCTAAAGAAGATGGCGGTAATCGCCAATACGAAAGAGAAGCCCCCGGATCCCAAGAACAAGGAGAGGGTAGTCGAGCAAATCTTTCTCCAGCCGCTGACTACTCCAAAGGCCTTAAGCTCTGAGGAAGAAGAGATGCCGAACTTCGGGCATCACCCGTATCAACCACCGTGAACATCACTTGCGGGCGTCGAGCCAACGACGTTAAACAAGTGCGCTTCATGGGAGGCAACCCATGCTCTAAACTTTTGCCGCACTTTTTAGTGTTATTTTTGACTCTATTTTATCTATTTTTATAAATAAAATCAGCCGCAGGAACATCCGTTCAGGGACTTAGACAAATCTGTTGGTTTTTGCAGGAAACAAAGCCCCACCCGATCGGTTGATAACTCAACCGATCGGTTGGGATGTATCAGATACAAGCCGCAACTGTCCCAGAATGAACCGATCGGTTGAAGAATGGAGAGACCGGGTGACAGACCGGGTGATCTGGGGAGAATTCTCGGGAAATTTTTGGGAAACATCAACCGATCGGTTGAGTTAGAGCACGATCGGTTGAAGCGACCGGGTGAGCGACCCTTAATTCTTGGGAAATGAGTGGAGCGGCCAACCGATCGGTTGACAAGTCAACCGACCGGTTCGCCTGTAGCACTTCTTCGGCAAGAATTTTTGACCTAACAGTCAACCGATCGGGTGACAAGTCACCCGATCGGTTCGACTT
The DNA here is from genome assembly GCA_030789695.1 of Scilla litardierei. Classification (NCBI taxonomy): domain Eukaryota; kingdom Viridiplantae; phylum Streptophyta; class Magnoliopsida; order Asparagales; family Asparagaceae; genus Scilla; species Scilla litardierei. The sequence continues at coordinate 94,179,176 of CM061133.1, read as the reverse complement.
AAAACCCTATAAAACCCCCCCGACCACCCGTTCGTTCCGCCCTCGCCCGATCGCCATTTCCGCCGTCGTTTCGCCTGCCTCTGCTCCCCAACAGCCCGATTCACTCCCCCACATCCTCCACTCCTCCAATACTCCCTCTCCCCACCTCCTCCACCAATCTCTCCATCAATTTCACTCTCTCTCCCCTTCATTTCGAATTTCTGACCTAATCCCCCCCAAACAACGCCTATTTCGAAAATTCTTGCTGAAAGAGGTCGCCGCGGCTCCACGTTACTCTCATTGCACGGCGTGGGGACATCTACGAGCAAGCTTTTCCATTTCGCTTAGGTAAACTCGCTCCTTAACTCAATCTTAATTTTGCCCTAAAATATTCCATTTGCTCGTTGGTCGTGTTTGTGTTTATTCATTGTATTTCGCATACTCACGCACACACACGACTTTCACACAATGCCTCCCTGCCGTGTTAAGCCCACCGACGCCAGCTCTTCCAACCCTAGGCCCACCTGTCGTGCTCGTCGCACACGAACCCCCCACCCAACCCATCACCTCCAATCCATCTACCACCCCACACACCGCTCCCCCGCCTTACATTTACGATCCCAACTATGGGATGCAATTCCGAGACGACGACGAGGCCAACCGATTCATAGCCATGATCCTCCTAGCTGGACAGAGCGGTCGGGTAACCCAGGAGTCCGTCGACCGAGACCTCCCCTTCCTTGAAGGTTTCATCCGCCACATCCGTGAAGATCCACCCGATTCCACCGAGCTCCACATTCCACCCCCCACGACTCCTGGACCCCAGCACCGGCCCCCATCACCACCCCCAGAGGGTGGTGCCCCCGCTTGATTTCTCCCATCCCGCCTTTGATCCCCCCTACGTTTGTGCCCATCTGTCTTTGCGGGGCCCTGCTTTATATCGGTCGGGGGTGACCCATTCACGAGTCGCATCACTTCCTTTTTACTTTTCTTAATTTCACCTTGTTTGTTTTTGACTCCCCCTTGCATATCTCTGCATTTCACGGTCACATTTTATTTGCTAGCACTGTCATGTCTAGCTTGGGGGACGTCTATTTTGGTGTGTTGTCGTGTTTTGTTGTTTTTCTCATTTTGTGTGTGTGTGCGCGCTTATTTTTCCCCTTTTGAGTGTCGTGTCGTGTGGTTTTATTTCTATTTTCGTGTCATGTGGTTTGATTTTGATTTTTCTTTATTTTCAGTTTCATCTCTGTGTTTTTCTCGTTTTCTTTTCCTTTTTTTGTGTCGGTGCGTATCCCCCCCCATCTTCATTGCCCTCCCGTACTCACTCATATTGCATTGAGGGCAATGCAAGCTTCAGCTTGGGGGAGTCGCACTGTGTGCGTCATTTGAGTCCTTCTTTTTCGTTTTTGTGTCGTTTTCATCGTGTTTTTTATTTTTTCTTTTTCTTTTTCTTTTCTTCTTTTTATCTCTTTCTCCTAGAGATGAACCCTATGATGAATCGCCACAAAATCACACACACCTAGCATGGCATCGATAATCACATTCACTAACCCAATGATTTCGAGTTCTCTTGCATTTCACGCATCGTGGGTCCACTTAGCTTTTTGTGAGTCGTGCGTCGTGCCTAGCTATTTGGTGTGCTTCTACTTTGTGATTTTACTTTATATACCTGTCCAGGAATGACCCCTAGATTATCATGCTTCGATTTGAATAAGCGGTATTTGCTTCTACTATATGCATGCTATATTTATATCGTATATTTCAATTCGCATGCGTCGGGATTCCACAATTAAGGACTAGGATAACCCATTTAGCCTATGCTCTATTTAGCGAGAATAGTTTCCTTTGCCCAAGTGTTTAGATTTCGACTTCTTTTTTGTTTTACTTGGTGCAAATCCACTCGTCGTGTACCGTTCTCCCACTTGGGAGAGTACACATGTGTATAGCCAAAGACCCAAAAATCCAAAAAAACAGAGAGAAAAGAAAAAAAACCCAAAAAGAAAAGAAAAGAAAAATTTTGTATAGCCAAAAAGCCAAAAAAAATACAAATACCCAAAACCCAAAAAAAAATTTGCAAGTGTGAATATTTTTCCTATCTACCGAGAATAAAGGGAAGGCGAGAATTTGCACCGAGTGTTCTACTCCACATCATCTCAACCCCCATCGTTTTCGAAAACACTTGGCTTAGGAACTTTTTAGCTAGTATCTAGGCTATAGTGGCGTGATTTCCTTGACCCTAGTTGTGGAGTCCCCGATGCATGATACGTTTCACTTCTTATACTCTTCTCATGCATGCTTGAACTGATATTCACCGCAATTTCAAATTCGAATCGGTATTTGGGTCATTTCCTGGATTTGCGTATATGAGCTCATAGCACATTGTAGAAAGTGACACCATTTGCTAGCACACGACCGCACTCACACGCGCTTCACCGCGTGGGCCCACGACACTTATTTGGACTCTTTTTCCTAGGTTTAGTGATGTGATTTGACGTTTGCTTGCTTGGTGTGTCATTTTTGATTTTTTTGGCTCTGACGGGCGATCTAGGATATAGAGTTTTCTTTTTCTCTCTTTCTCTCTATTTTCTCCCTCCGAGCTCCTACTCTCACTCGTCTTCCTCGAGGACGAGGAAGAGTTCAGCTTGGGGGATTTTGACGTGCGTTTATATTTCATATATTCACGCACGTTTTCTTTTGTGTTTCTCCGTATTTTCCGCCGTATTTTATTCGTTTTCTCGTATTTTCTCGATTTCTTTCACTTTTCTTTGTTTCTCCATGTTTGCAGGAGATTGCCCGCGTAGGGGACATTTAACGACGATATCTCAAGTCCCCGGAGCAACGGGAGGAGTCACGCGTGACCCAAGGGGTCAAACGACGAAGAATACATCTTTCAGCCCCTCACCCGGTCGGTTGGTCATCTCCAACCGATCGGGTGATGCACGCGTGCACCACCCGGCCTCAGCCGGAGCTCAAGTGAAAGTCACCCGACCGGTTCACAGGCCGGTTCAACGGGGGCCAACTCTCTGTCTTTTCGAGCCAAATTCCAACCGATCGGGTGACTCTCACCCGATCGGTTCATCTGTAGCTGATGCTGAGGAGTCGGAGACACGGGCACCCAACCGATCCCTTCACCCGATGGCGCCAAGATCCAACCGGTCACTCCAAGAACTCACCCGACCGGTTCATATGACCGGGTGAAAGTTCGCCGTTTTCTGTTTACTATCTGTAACAGATCACCCGATCGGTTGACTTGTCAACCGATCGGGTGATACGAGAGCCTATAAATAGAACCCCTAGGGTTCCAGAAACGGCGGAGCTGCTAGTTTTTACTGTTTTCTCCTATTGTGACGGCTGTAATTACTTTTCTATTGTAAGTTTTTGGATCTTTCTTAAACTTTAGTATTATATTTATTGCTCTATTACTTCCGCATTCCAATCGTCTGATTATGATTCCAACAGTTCATTTTCGTTTAGATCGCTTTTTAATGAATTTTTGTGAGTAGTTCCCAAATCTGGGATTTTGGCGGAAACCCCTTCGGGGGCTCTTCCCGATGCATCCATAGGGTTAGGAAATCGATAGGGATTAGGAATCTAACGGTTACGCGGGGTGTTTCATTGTCATCGGTGGAAAAAAGACCGCCTTTGACCGTTGGGCCAAGGGGGAATAAACTTGGCGGTTGACTCCCTAGCCATAGCTCACGCCCTTAGCGTAAACGTCGAATCCTAGCGTGCGGGAGAGGCAGGATGAGACGTTGGGAGTTATCGTTGTGAGCTTAGTGCTCCCGGAATCGATCAGTGTTAATGGACACGGGAGTGCCCACTGATCGAATCCGGGAAGTCCGGTGTATCATCCTAGGCACCGACCGGAATATCGGGCCCATGGGGTGCCGGTACCACTTTCAGAGGCAACGTCTCACCATTAGACCCTAATTCCGATTGCTATCCTACCCGTAGGCCGTATCGGCAAGAGTCGCTCGTTGGAGTGGAAACCAAAGTCCCGGGTTTATTTTCTTATTGTTCATACCTTGCATTCCTTTCCGTGACAATCCATTAACCGATTCGGGCTAGCTCACCCATGGGGTGATTTTGGTCCTCCTTGACACAAGCACATCCTAGCCTCCCTGTGTTCGACCCCCAAGCCACACTACAACACCGTGCGCTTGCGGTTACAAATATCTAAACCCCCGTGCCGCGCGGCTCACCGCCAGCGTGGCATCACGTCATATGTCCTGGCTTATTACATTTATAACACACGGGAGTAGAAACATTAGTAGAACCAAACTTAGATAAATTCTTAAACTTACCTTTTCGGAAGCATCGGTCGAACTTCTTTGCCAAATCGGCCAAAGTTTCCATGTCCAACTCATCTTCTGATTCTTCTTCCGATTCTTCATCATCGGTAGATGGATCGGCCTTGTATGCAATCACCTTTTTCTTTGGCTCGTCTTGCTTCAAGTACGACTTCATCTTTTCCTTCATCCTTATCTTGCTTTCCTTGTGTACCTCATAAGAAATCAAGGTACCCATTAGTTGAACGACGGTATATTTACTCATATCGTTACCTTCCTCGATGGCAAAGGTACGCTTTTCCCAACAAGAAGGAAGTCCATCGATGATCTTTGAGACTTTCTCCTTTTGGGTGTAGATCTTCCCAAGAGCTTCCAATTCGTTGGAAATATCCATGAAGCGAGAATAGTAGTCCTTCATAGTTTCACCCTGTTCCATGTGAAACAACTCAAATTCTTTGTTAGCGACAACGAGTTTAGAATCTTTTACCGTACTCGTTCCTTCGTGCAAAATGAGGAGGGAGTTCCATATTTGATATGCACTCTTACATGTGCATATCTTATTGAAGTCCTCGGGCTCCAATGCGCATTGCAAGGCGTTCATTGCATTGGCATTGCTTACCTCCGCGGTGACCTCCGCGGGAGTCCACTTCGCAAAATCTTCTTCGGAACGGCTCGACATACTCCGTCAACGTGGCTCTCCACAATGAAGCACTCCGGAGGAAAGTTTCCATCCGGCATTTCCAGTACCTGTAATTGGTACCATTGAAGGAGGGAGGCCTAGTTGAGGATTGCCCTTCCAATACTGAAGAAGCTCCGTGACGATCCTTGAAGACGTTGTATTCGTTGTTCGTCATAACTTTGAACTTGTAGCTTTAACCTTGGCTCTGATACCAATTGTATACTTGGTAAGATATATCAAGAAAAATTTAGTGCATGGAAAACAATTCTATGTTTTCATACAAGCAAATCTATTTAATCAATATAATCGTCGGACGACGAAGTAAACAAACTTGTTTTCATACACAATGTAATCAATATAATCAATACCAATTGTAATCACCTTCAATTTATGTTATAATATAATAACACAAATTAAGTATAATGGCATGAGAAACCAAATGTAGACATACCAAGTCATCTCCAAAAGTATCTCCATCTAACCTCCACAAAGCATCTCCAAAAGTAAGCATACCAAATATAAGTGAAGTGTGCGATGTGGGGTGACAAGGTGATACAAGGAAAAATGAACATCAAATATCTATATCACGCAAAAGTGTTATGCCAAAATAGAGATAGTAACATCATAAAACGTATGGCATACACAATTCTAGTACACTAAGATACTAATTGAACCAATGTTCAAAAGGACCATAGTACTAGCATGCATTCCAGAATAGATACTCACATAATGAGTCAAAGATAAGCATGGAATGCCATGAGCAAGAGGAAGATAAGCACTATATCATACGCTCAAAACTAGCATCAAACAAGATCATATAAAGATGATATCCAATATAAATAGTCTAACAATTGTAAATATGATACCAAATGTAAATATGATATGTAGAGATGATACCAATTGTAATATAACAGAGTATGGCAAGCACGCAAATACTGTCAAAATCATGATATTACTTGAGAAGGAAACAAGGTGAACAAATAGAGACATGATTTCATCCTAGCTCAATTATCACAAAGGATTCAACATGAGGCATAATGTGACAAAATATCTTTTGAGCAAAGGCATGAAGATAGTCTACGATCAAAGTCACAAGGTAGGTCATAAACGAGTAAAGTTATCATGAACATCGCAAGCATGCATACCAATTGTGCGAATAGAATAAAAAGACTTGTGTAAGCACAATATAATTGGAGGTAGCATCAAAGAAGTCATAGTGCATCAAGATATATTCATGGAAGAATATCTATGACAGAATATACATATCATCAAACACAATATAAAGCTTATGTGATCGTGTAAAGCACAAGTTATCTCTAACATCTCATCAAAATAGCATAAAATATGAGCGTGAGATGAGAGATGACATAGTGAGAAATATTGCATGAAGATCACTAACTAATATGAATGAATGTTATGTCACTTGTGAAAATATCATCCATGAAAGATTTAGCTATATACATGAAAGATCTCTTGAATAAAATCATAGCTAAACAACAGTCATGAAGTAATTAAAATGACAAGTAACACACATTGATCACCCCAAATCATATCAATACGTCTCATAAAGATAATCATACGAACTATAAGAAAAGTATGAGATGTGTGGTGATACAATGAACAAATTTGCATAAAGATCCTAAGTCATTAATCTTATACATGGCATGAATTATGTATAACATGATGAAGTATAGCATGCCAGCAAGAAATGAATCTTAAATGAAGGAATTGAAAAATTTTCAATGAAGATTAAGATCAATATACTTAATACAGTCTAATAAACAAGCAAGCATGTCATACATATCAGTTATAATATCCAGAACATATAACAATCTTCACACAGAAGCATGTATGTGAGGAATACGATGTGTGATGACAACGTGTTCCAAAGATATGAACATTAATAAACAACTAACCAAATCATTATATGAATGTTATAGCTACCATGATACATGAGTCGTAATAAGACATACATGACATACATGAACATGGAAGTCACATAAACAAACAATTTCATGAGGCTGTGACAAGAATGAGCTAATGAAGAAGTATGTTATATTACACAAATCAAATATTTTAAAATACCAATTGTAAACATGTTAGTCAAAACCAATATATTAAAATACTAATTGTACGAAACACATACTTACAACCATTTACTCTCCCTATATGTGTGCATCTCCAATGCACCATCCTTTCCTTTGAATTGATCCATCATTTGTAAACCAAGGAGTGTGTAGGGTAGGCATCTTGCACAACAATCTGACAATTCAACAATTGGTGGTATCCAAAAACTTTTTGGATCCAATAGGTTAATGAACAAAATCAAGTAGTCCAATAACCAATCATTTAGCAATTGTAAATAACACTCATCAATAGAAATGCATGACATGCATTGAAATGAGTTAAGATAATCATAAAAATCATGCAAATCAGGAATTAACAATTCTCAACCATTAGAAATTTAGGTACACCTAGACTAATAATTCCTATGCATATGATTTAGTCAAGCAACATCATTATGAATACACATATCTAATACAATAGTGTGTGTGCAATAAAGATTCCTCGTTCAATATGCATATGTGCACAAAATAAACATTCACGGCACAACACATATTGAAGGAAGGCATGAAAAGTAATACCACAAAGAGTGTGCATGAAAAGCATAAAGTATTGATTTTCAAAACCAAATTTCTCTTTCCTTTGGCATATCAATAAGATAGAAAATCACCAAGGGTTAGAGAAATCAACTAATCTATATGCACAACATAATATGAGAGAAATGTAATGGCATATATTGATGTTGGGGGTAGTGGACGAACTCAACTAATCTGATACCAAATATAATGTCGTGATAGCAATCAAACATGTCATACTCCCTCAAAATCATACAAACTAAGCAAACTTGGGAGTAGAGGACGAACTCACATATAAATATGGGTACAAAAAGTAATTATACAAGCATGGTACCCAAGCAATGAAACGCAATATGAGTCGCATGAGAATATGTCATTTCTAATATACGATTCTATATGTGTGTTCATACCATGCCTAGAAGTAATCTTAGGAATCCAAAAGATAGTGATTTGGGATTCTTAAGAGGTTGTAGAGGCATGAGTAGGAAGTTGGGATGCACGCTTGTGAAGTGGAACATAAATATAAGCGTGTCCCGTGTGTGAAACATGCAAATGAGCATTAGTTCTAACATGAAAATATTTAAGCCACATGTTATAAATAATCCTCGAATAAACATATGAGTAAGGATTATGAATACACAATGCACATTAGTCAAGAATTTGACACACGTGAAACACATAGACATGAATGACATACGAGGCACACAATATGCAAACATAGAATATGCATGAGATAGTCTCAAACACAAAGTGACATCTACATGCATCTCTCTTGAGAAATTAGTGCTCAAAGAGTGGAAGAGAGATTCTTGTGAGATGAGAGAGCTTAGAAATGAGAATGAATGGCTCTTCTCAAAGGTGTGAAAATGTCTCTAATTTCAGCCTTGGATCCTTGGTTAGAAGCACACAAACTTATATAGGGAAGAGAGAAAACGGTCACAAAATTCGTGGCATTAAATGCCCAACGGATCTATTTCTGAAGCTGCTTAATCGGTCTAAGAAGGGTCATCAACCGACTAGATTGACAACTAGTCGGTCAGTGAACCTTCTTGGACCGACTAGATGGTTAACAGAGAAGATGGTGAAATCTGGGTAAGAACTAGTCGGTCTAAGAAGGATCATCAACCAATTAGATTGACAACTAGTCGGTCAGTGAACCTTCTTGGACCGACTAGATTTGAAACTAGTCGGTCTAAGAAGGATCATCAACCGACTAGATTGTCATTTAATGCATTAACCATCCTTCTTGAACCAACTAACTGGCCAACAGTGCAAAGGTCAAATTTCACAAGGAAAACTAGTCGGTCTGAGAAGAAACATCAACCGACTAGATCGTCATTTAGTCGATCGGTGAGCCTTCTTAGACCGACTAATTGGTCAACAAATTGTCTTCAATTGATTGGGATAACTAGTCAGTCTGAGTAGGATTTCCAACCGACTAAATCGTCATCTAGTCGGTCGGTGAACCTTCTCGGACCGACTAATTGACCAACAGTGGATGGGCTGAGTTGAGATATGATATCTAGTCGGTTCAAGAAGGATTTCCAACCAATTAGATCGTCATCTAGTCGATTGGTTTTTCTACTTGAACCAACTAAGATGCATAAGAAGCCGAGGGAAGAAGCGGTAGGCTTCGGGAAAGTTTCTAATGGCTTCTATGATAGTCCTAGCTCTAAGATATGAGCGAAATGAAGATATTAATGTAAGTCCTACTCAAGGCTTAACATTCTAATCTATGAAGCTAGAAGACAATAAATAATACATGACGAACCGTCTTCGAAGATTCAATCTTCATTCTTCTTGACTTCAATATTGCTCCTAGAGCTTCAACGAAGCTTCAGGCATACGATCACCTGTATTGAGAAGTCTTGAGAGGTCGCTTTGGATATGCGTATTCTTTTGGCGATGATCTCCATCACTGCGCTCACAAACAGTTAGTACACGATATTTATGTTTGCTCATCATCCAAAACCAAATCCGAGGAATCAATACTCAACACTTTCATGGCCACAACTGGAGTTTTGATCGACGTCCGTCAAGGGACGTTATCTATGGACATTGGAAATATAGAGATTGAATTCCATCTACAAAAGCTGATGAAGGAGCACTTCCCGCACGAAGATGCTAGCTATCTTGAGCTATTGGAGGATGAAGCTACCGAAGAATATGCCATGGAGGAGATTGCAAGAGATCCTATGAGTAAGAACATAGACGATGACGGTGACGTCATTCATGATAAGGTATTGGTCGCCTACTTGAAGGTCTTGGACGAGGACCTGCCAGGTATACCACTTCATCATCATTAACCAGAGGCTGCGATCTTTACAATTTCTGAAGACTGAAGAAGCGAGGCAAACCAACTGCCACCACATGGCCTCATAGGAAAACATGATGAGCGCATATCATATGCGACAAACATCAATATCATCATTGAAGATCAAAGGGAGTCGAGCTTACGACTTTAAACAATCACTTATCGGGAGGCAACCCAAATTTTCCTTTATTCTTTTGTTTTATTTCTAGTTTAGCTCTCCATTCTACCTAAAAAACCAAATAAAAATATTTTTAATTCATTAGAAACCCATTAAATTATAAAAATTATAAAAATTTCTGACGCATACTTCCATGTGCAGGTAGACAATGAAGGGAGTGTTAAAAACAATGAAGAAACAGAGAAGGACCCAAGAGGAGATGAGAAGAGTAGCTACATTATCATTGAAGACAAGAGGAGAGTCACTCGACCGAGTGGCTACCCTACTCGATCGAGCTCATGACAGCAATAGAAGAAAGCAAAAACAGCACTCTGGAATCAATTAGACTCGACCGAGTAGCTACCCTACTCGGTCGATCTTAGGAGCAGTCACAGAATAGAGCTGAAAACATCGCTCTGGAATCAATTCGACTCGACCGAGTAGCCATAGTACTCGGTCGAGTTCAGGGCAATAGCAGACAAGAGCAAAATAAGAGCTCTAAAAATATTCAGCTCAACCAAGCTGAGTAAGTAGCTCGGTCGAGTACCAGGGTCAGATTGGGGGATTAATTTTCTTTTTTCTACTCGACTAAGCAGCATGCACTGCTCGATCGAGCAGCAACTTAAAGCAACGGCCCACTCTTTTAAAATCAGAACGGGACCGACTGAGCGGCCTTAGCTCGGTTGGCCCCATATATAACCACCCGACCCCACCCCAAATAATCCCCAACTCAAATCAATCCCCAACGCAGCCTAAGCTCAAGTTCCCTTTATCAAACCCTAACATACTCAACCCCACACTCGATCGATTGCCGCTGCACACGTCGCCTGATCATGGCCACCCAGCCACTCGGTCCGACCCCTCTTCTCACTCCATTCCATCCATCCATCTCCCCTCTCTCCCACATCTCTCTCTCTAATTCCTAATTTGAATCCAAAAATCAATTTATTTCAAATTTTGAACCCAAAACCCTATTAATTTCTTTAACAAGCTATTAATACTTTTCATATCATCTAATGCAGGTACATTTGGAGCGTTAGGAGGCAGTGCTTGGGTTTAGATTGCATTCGTCGCTTGGAGATAGCTTGGGGGATGATTCACTTGGAGGCTTCGCATTCACATTACCACTTGTGACCGTCACACTTCCCAAGATTTGGTATACTCGTTTCTGTCTACACTTTATATCACCATATCTTGTGTTTGCAACCGGTCACACATTACACACACGATGCCACCTAGGACATGTGGTAGTAGGAAGCCCCCAGTGAAGAAGAGTAAAGTCGATGCCTCCGACGCTTCCTCTTCTCGCGGGACACGCCGTCGACCATCTCCACCACCCGCATGCTCCCCATCCCCGACACCACTCACACTAGAGGGACCAAAGGCTAGTGCCGCAATTCCCATTCCTACATCCGCTCCACCACCCCCACCTCAGCCACCCCAGGGGACCCTGAAGACATATGACATTGTCTTCAGGAACGATGTGCGCTGCAATAGATTCACGATCATTTCTCGTCGCCCAATCGTCCCCACTAGATTCGCCGACATCCCAGCCCTCCAGAGTCTAGGGGTGCTTGAGGGTGTTCAGCACCTTTACCAGGCCATAGGTTGGGAGCACTTCTTGCATATGACTATCACCACCTATGTTTGCCTCACCTACGAGGCGATGAGCTGCATAGTATGGGCATACCATGGAATTAGGTTCAGACTCTTGGTCCGTGACGTTGTCGTCACCTACGCCATGATCTGAACCTTCTTCAGCTTCCCACCCATCCCAGATCCTTCTCAAGCCTTTGCACCCAATACCGAGCTCACATCCTTTAGTGTCGAGAGTTTCTGGATTTGGATAGCCGGTCTCCCACATTTTGGCCCTAGTTGGGCGAAGTCCTCGTCCATCATTCACCTGTGTCTGTGCTTTGCTTAGCACCATCTCACTACAAATATCTTTTCTAGGCCTGATCTTGGCACTATCTCACACCCTGATTTGGTCCACCTTAGTAGGATGACCAGACCCGTCCAACAATCTGACAATGGTACACTCCGACCCTACCTTCTATCAGACACGGCCCATTGGCTATGCAACCGCATGGTTTCCACTTCCACCTCTGCCATGAAGATTTGTTGTGGTGGTTTCTTCACTTTCTTTTCCCTCATGCTTAGCCTAGACCTTCCTATCGATCACTTGGCTACCATCGGGCCCACCACATTGACTACCGATGTGTTTACACGCATGCACATCATCAGGCCCCACGATGAGTGCCATTGGATCTACCTCTTAGGCCCCCAGTGTGAGTATCACATGGTCCTCCCACGCCCTGACCTTACACGCATTGAGCCTGTCCACTTAGACTGGCTACTACCTGGTGTACTCCACATCCCGCACATTCACGTCTTGGAACCCATAGGACCACCCGTTGTGGAGGGTGATGATGATTGGGAGCTTAGCTCTGAGGAGGACCATGAGAGAGAAGCCATCCCTACCACTTCCACACCTTTAGCGAGCACCCATGTCCCCACTTCTGTCAGTGCGTCCACCACTACCATACCTTCCACCACTCCAGCTGAGAGTTCAGGGCTAGTACACACTTCTAGCACCGAGATCACTGTACCACCATCATCACTGCCTGTATCTGAGGGCATTTCTTTATCTGTTGCTCTTGAGTCTACACTAGAGACTACCTTTATTGAGCCTGTCGGTACCAAGCCTGTAGACCAGATTGTCCCTACTACCACAGACTCTGCACATGTGAACTCCACTCCTCTCATTCATATCATTCCTGAGTCCACAGTGACACTGTCCACAACAGCTTTTGGCAGCAGTTCTGTCTCCATCGCTGCCATTTTCACTAAGAGCATCGTGGTATCTATCACCACGTCTGTCGCCACGACGACTCTGCCTGCTCATATATCCATTCCAACCTCTGCACCTGATCTCGCATCTGTCCCTGTCCCATCTTCTGTCGAGATCCCCGCTAGGCCACTCTCTCCTGATTTCACAGTCAGACCTCGTGCACTACATGCATGAGTCCAGGTAGAGAGAGGTGCCCCTAGTGGTGCACGTAAGCCATCAAGCTCCTGCCACACCGACGCACGCTTGATAGCGGTAGAGTCTGAGGTTGCTGGGCTGAGGCGTGACTTCCTCATCTTCAGACAGAAGTTCACTAGCCATCTCCAGTCACAACGGTAGGACACTCGAGAGATTTTAGATATTCTAAGGGTACTGGGTACACCACCTGCTACATTTACACAAGCACGTCCAGTCACTCATGCACCACCTATGGAGACTGTTACACCATCTGTTGACCCTCCATATTCGGGTCCACAGCAGCGGGACCCATCACCACCTCCAGAGGGTGGTGACGCTGCTTGATTTTCATTTATGCCCATGTTCTCCCCTCTCACTCTTTCGTGTGCCCATCTGTCCACATGGGGCTTAGCACTGCAAAGCTTGGGGGAGAACCCATTTTCATCTATCTGCATATGCATCATTACATCATTTGCATGCTTGTTCATATTTTAGGTATTATGACCATGCATTTGCAATCATTCATTTTTTTTCTTCTTTTACTTTTAGTTTTCTTATTTTTAGGATTTCTCGTTACCCACCCACCCCACCCTAACATAATTCACTATCTTTCGCGAGTTCACAGCAGTGAGGACAGTGTTGTGTTTAGCTTGGGAGCTGAGCACTATAGCTTTTATTTATTTTTCTTTCACTTTGCATCATTTTCGCTTTATTTTCCACCCATTTTTCCACCACATTTTTTCTTCTTTCTTTAGCATCATATTTCTCACCTTTTGGTTTTTGCGCATGCTTTTTTTATTCCACTTTTTCTTTTCTTTCTTTTGCTAGTTGAGTGCTTTGTGATGACATCTCTTATTGCTTTCGTAGCCATCACGATACTTATATTCCATTGCATTCTATTTAGAGTTATTTCATTATCTTGTTATTCATAAGTGCTTGCAAAATATACTTCTTTTGATGACTTCTCTAACTAATTGCATGAAACTTATTGAAACTGAATGTGCAGAGTAGTGTTTAGTATGTCTCATTGGAAATGCACCAAGATTTATGCATTATTAGCATATCTGAAGCATCGCTTTTATATTCTTGTTCACATTCCTATTGCATGCCTGATACGATTGGAAACTTTACTGCTTGACTTCACTACTCGTTGAAATGATTAAGAATATCCATGTTTACATATGAGTCTAGTTGATGTATTATTTTAATAAACCATTTGTGCACACTTTTGAGTGAGCCGAGTGTTATACTAATTCTTTCTTCAAATTTATCTTTTATTCTCTACATGTCACTTGAGTTCACCTCCCAAAAGCTATTTACACCGCATCCATTCCCAAAAATCACATACAAAAGAAAAGCTAGCTCCAAAAAGTACAAAAAGCCAAAAAGGAGCCAAAAATCAAAAATACAAATCATATTGCTCCTACAAAGTCCAACAAGAAAAATGAGAAACAAAGTTTCAAAAGTTCAAAAATAAAAGAGAGAAAATTCTCAGTTTCATTATTTGGTGACACAAATATACTTGGGAAAACCAAGACAAAATTCCACAATTATTTCCTTTGGATGTGACGCTAAAAGTTAAGCTTGGGGGGTGAATTCTTTTGACCAAATGAGTGAGCATGACATTAGAGTGGAGTTGTGCACGAATTGGGAAGTTTGATAATACTGAAACTTAGCGAAATTGATGTGAAATTTAGTCCCACCCCTAAGTAGTTTTGACGATGAGCACACCAAATGTTGTTAATATACTAATAGCATTATCTAAGTGTGTACGTTGTGCAATCAACTGATGAAAGCTCTAAGCATACTCCGAAAAGAAGAAGCTCAACACACTCAGAAGATGAAGATGAATTTGGTAGCTCGCATTCTACGGCAAACACAAATTGAAGCTTATAGAACGTGCCCAAGATTAAGCTATAGAGGAGCTCAAATTCAAAGTGAAGCGTGCATCTACATCAAGATCTTATCGGCTTCAAAGTATTCATTTAAGTCTAAGTGTGTGAATTGTTTCTTTTTGAGGAATTTGTTATAGCCAAGATAAATTGCACACACACAAAAATGTTTTTCGAAAACAAATTTTCTTTAAACTCGTCTTAATTTTTTTGAGAGCTAAGCCATTCAAACTCTTGTAGTCAATCACCAAACAACCAGGAATTGATTACTCGCTTTTATAGCCATGTTTCACTGAAAAAGTGCTCTGGGAGTTGATTACCAAATGAGGGAGTCGACTACCTTCTGTGAGCAGAGTTTTCATTTAAAACTCTCTGGGAGGTGACAACATCCTTGGGAGTCTACTACCAGCTGCGTTTTGACCTCCCAGATGTTGCACCTTCATTTACTCGTTGCTTGATTTGTGGGGCTAAAGTCAAATCATTTTTTATTTTCGAATTCTCCTTTGAAACTCTATAAATAGACACCCTATGAGAACAATTCTAAAAAAACTAATTCTTTCATTCTTAAGCTAAGCAAAAACTCTCTTGAAATCTTAATCGTTCTCATCGCTCTCTATAATCGTCGTAGCCAAAACAGTTTCTCAATTTCTGATCGTATTGCTCTTATTTAAATTCTTTTAAGATCATTTTCTTTGGCTATTGCAAATTAGTTTTTCAAAATTCTCTCTTTGATTTTCATATTCTTCAAAAGATTTTTGAAACTCAAGATTCTAGATCACATCGAATTCATTTGTATTCTTTGTGTGATCTAAGAACTATTTTAATTCTTTAGCCACATAAGCACAATTGCAATATTATCTTGGCTATAGGATTATTTGCGTGTAAACCAATCTCCACTATTTATTGTGGTGAATTGGATTTTGATTTTATTCGGAGTCCTTTGGTGATAAGGGTTGTGGAAAAACCTAATCAAGACTAGGTAGTTGGAAATCCTGGTGGTGATAGTAGGTTGTTGGAAAGTTAGCTAATTGAATTGCTAAGGCAATAGTTGATTAAATCTCGAGCCGTGTTAGTCGGGGACTGGACGTATCCAGGTTGCGGGGAACCAGGATAAAATCACTTGTTTCTCTGTGTGCTTTCTGTGTTTGTCTTTCTTATTTATTTTGTGCAAAGCTATTCATTATTGTTAATATATTCTCATTGTAATTCCTTGTTAATCTATTATTATTGCAAAGATTGCATTTTTTATTCCGCTATGTAATATCTCTGTTGCTTGTAATTAGTCTTTATATTCTTTTATGTTTACCGTGTTGATTAAGGACCAAGCGTAGATCATTCTACTTGGTTCCTTGGGCAACATTGGAATGGAAATCGGTTGTGTTCTAATAATAATAAAAATTTTTAACTTATACAACACTATTCAACACCCCTTCTAGTGTTGTCTGCCATCCACATAATCCAACACTTGGTATCAGAGCGAGGTCAAAAGCGATGGCATCAACAACGTTTTATCCTTCCGGATATAGCATTCATAATCCACCAACCTTCGATGGCACTTTCTATTCCCAAAGGAAGAGAAGGATGGAGATTTACTTGGAGGCACAAGATCTAAAGTAAGCAAGATTTCTTAGGAAACCTTACGAAATTCCAACCACTCCTCAAACTCAATGGAATCCAGATCAAGAAGAAGCCTACTTCAGAAACATAAAGGTAATACATCTACTTTATACTGGTTTAACTGATGAGATTTAGATCTTGTAGAAGAGGCAGATACCGCACACCAAATTCTCAACATATTGGAAGAAAGATTCGGAACAAGTTCGAATGGACTCCTAACACCCATGTAGACAACCAAATCTAACTATGAGAGCTTTGGAAAAGAATGATGCATGATGGCTCGTCAGGACAACATGGAAGAGGTATGTGAATCTAGTTCTGATGAAGAAACAGACTTTGACATTGCTAGTGCAGATGAAAATTGGTATAGAGAATACGAGAGAATGAAAAAAATGCAAATTTTTTGATAATAAATATAATATTTTGCATAATGAGCATGACAATCACAAAAGCAAATTTGATTCTCTTTCTAGTGAGTATTATTCAATAAAACATCGCTGTAATACTAACAATGATTATGAAGACTTGCGAATTAAATATAATAAATTAACTTGTGATCATGATGCTTTGAAAAATGTGTAGGAGGATATATGCCCATAAGGCGATTTATCCTAAGTGTACGTCTTGTTAAATATAATATATGGTATCCATTATCCTAAGTATGAATTCGGATTTATAATATACTTAGATAATGTCCATAGACTTATATTTAGGTCCTTACGTATCCAGATAAGATCTCGATTATGAGTAGTAAGTGACCGAATAGAAACTTAAGTCTTAAACGGTTCGTGGTCATAGATGTGTCGAGAACTGGATATCGGCACATTGGATAGACCACTATGTCTTTGTCTTACCTTCGGGTAATGATGATCTCATAGTCATTCGACTTGGTAAAGTCGGAGACGAGACACATGTGCTCATTGGAGAATGAGTTCACTGAACGACCAACATAGAGTTATTATTTGGTTAACTTTAACTAAACTATCTATAGTAACTCTAGGATGATGATAGATAAGCTGGTCCTTAAGACCTGAAGTCATTTGAACGAACCTGTGAGTGAACAGTGTCACTTAGACCTATGATCTAACTTCGAGACTAGGCCTGCTGAAAGATCTTAGATTGGGTTACACCTGAAGCTCTCGAGGCGAGTAGATGACTAAGATGGGATTCGTCTCTTCCGTTAAAGGGAAGTCAGTGTCACAGGCTCAGTACGGTCTTTGTGTTAATCATCGGCCGGGGTATGTTGTAAGATGTACAATGTGAATACAACAAAGACCGCCATATACTGACTAATGTTGTCTAATGGGGTAGACGGTAAACCATACCCTAGGCCAACAGAGACGCGATCTTGACGATGGGACTATAGCTAAAGGTATTCATCACTGACACAGCCAAAGGGAACCCAACGATACTTTTGTCAATGGGTCGATCACGTTATGATGATTTTGAATCAGGGACGACAACTACTGCTCGTGGTGACCGTCATCTAGGGGTTTCAAGCCCAAACCTGTAGTAAGGTTAGGTTGTAGGGTCTCACACCTAGTAGCGTTCGTGTCTTAGTAATAGGAAGTATAATAAGAGAAATTCATTTGATGAAATGGAGTAGTTAATGTTCATAAACTACTTGTGAGACTAAGTCGTAGAAGCAATATGGACATTCTTGCATTTGATGCAAACAAAGATTAAACGTGTCGTAAATTGGTTACGACAATATTTTTAGGAACAAAAGCATTGAAAAGGGTTACCTGGTTTACGGGATCATCCCGGTCTAAACACAGGTTCAAACCGCGTCCCAATCGGAGCTCAAATGAGCCCAGAAACGCATAAACAGTCATTGGCAAAGTGGGTTAGACCCACTTGGGCTAACAGGCCCATCTGAAAGGGGTAAACAGACACATCCCCTGGAAACAGCGGGCACGCGCGCCCGCTGATTAGCGGGCAAGGCCCGCTGTTAACAGTGGGCACGCGCCCGTTGCTCAGCGGGCTCGCCGCTGGTCGCAGCGGGCACACGCCCACTGCTCAGCTAGTGTGGGCCACTGCGACAGCTGGCACGACCCGCTGATTGCAGCGGGCGCGGCCTGCTGGAAACAGCGGGCGCGCCCGCTGTCCAGCGGGCCGGCCGGCCGGCTGTCTTTGCCTTGGGCGGGCGCGCCCGCAACTTAAGTTAATAGGGTTTTTGAAACCCCTTTTGACGGCTACGAAAATTGACTTTTTATCCATCTTTGGGCAATTGTTTGAGGGATCAAACGAAGTCGAAATTCGTCGTCTTTCGTTCCGACGCGTTCACCATTTGAAGCCCTTCGAATTGATAGATTGTTTGGTGTCTAAAGTTTAATGGATAAAGAGAATTAATTCGTTGAAGTTGGCCTATTTGAAAGTCTTACTAAACTTCAATTAAGCTAAATTAGCAAAATTAATTTCTCTTCTATTTTGTTTTTGTCCCACATTGCTCACAACGAAAAGAGAGGTGCCGAATCCCTATATAAATAGGGGTGCACTCTCTTCGTTGAAAAATACACTAAGTCTTCGATCGAGTAGCTTCGGATTTTAGAGCAAGCTCTATCTACGCCTAAACTATTCTTTCTCTCTTCTTCTTATTCTACCGACTAGTCCTAGCAAGACTACGAAGGTGGTTTGGATTCGGATCCAGACGTCTAAGACGCGGGTCTATTCAAGTGAAACCGTCTACCGCGTGTCAATGTGTCAAAACGGCCCAGGGGCCCGTCGGCTTGCCGGCCCGGCCCGGGTTCCGGGCCGGCCCAACTCGGGCCTGGCCCTGGGGCCGGGCTGGGCTACGGTGTGGGATCCTGTCAAAACAGAGTTAGGATCGATAAATGAAGTTGAGACTTACGCTTGCGTATGCGGCACGGTAGTCACAGAACTTCGCCTTCGGATTCGCCACGACGGATCGAGTCTTCTCACGAACGGAGTAAGGCTACTAAATCCACAATCTAAATCTCTACTTTTAGATTAAGAACATGGATAAAGAGAGAGGAAGGATTTCGGCAGAGCTTCGCTAGAATGAAATGCAAGGCATGAATACCATGCAAAAGTATAAGGAAATGGCTAACCCTTGGGTCTTATTTATAGCCCCCAAGGTAGTTATTTTAGGAGTAATTGTTCCTTTGGAACAATTTAACTAAGGTGTACCATCATACATGGCACATTATAAGCTTATGTTGTACCATATGCATGGTACAACATAAGCTTAAGATATTACCCCTTTATTAGCCATATGTCGCATGCACTTATGCACATATAATGCGACTTTCCCATTAATCTAGAGATCCTCTCCGCAAGGGAACAGATTCCCTTTGCACACGACTTTGTGTGTGCGACGTTCGAGGTCCGTGTTCCCTCGTACATCCCCTACAAGGGTGTACAAACGTCATCCATATCCAACATCTCCCACTCACACTTGAGGGGATTGTAAGAGAACGTCTTTCTCTTAGTTCTTTCATCTATCATACCGAGAAATAGACCGTGCGACCGTCATGCGCGTAGAGTCTGTTGTTGTGCACTTGTTAGAGATACACAACGACCTCGAAGGTGCAAAGTTGAGTAGTTCAACGCATGCTTTACCCTAGATTATTTCTTCACATTTCTTATACTTTATATTCAACAATTGAGTCCCATCTGGATCACAATTGGCTGGCCAGCTTTGAATCATTAAAGTCCAAATGCGAATATGAAATCAATCTTCCTCTTCTTGCGAACCTTCTGACCTTGACTTGATTCGCTTTTCTAACGTGCCCCGCCGAGCCGAATTATCATAGCCCATTAGCAACACGCTAAGATAGCGATCATCTCGTCAAATCTAAAGGAACCAATTGGAGTCCTTGAGGGTAAGAGTTAAGACCCATATGGCCTTTGAGTCTCACATAATAGCAAACACTATTGCTACTAACTCAGTGGTCGAAATGCATACGTGGTATGAACACGTATTACAACATCACTCCTTTCCCAGGGAGAGTATGTCTTAATGATGTTGTACGGATGAAAGATCAGACACCACAGTGCCTATCTTTTGAGTCCCCTTACTACCCATGAAATATTCTCGGACTCTCATCCTGCATTAGACAGATAGGATTTATAAAATCCTATGAGATCTCTTTTAAATATCCTTGTGATACAGATCTCAGATCTTTTGTAAGCATCCATATGATGCATATCTTTCATTCGACTATCTTGTTTAAGTCACGACTCTAAATCATTCGTCTAATGATTTTGACTTTAAACTAGTCTCATCTCTATCTTATCCATCTGATAAGATAAGGCGGTTGCTCATGTGAGAGAGCCAACCTTAATCTGTCCGACATACACACAATAAAATAGCTGAGACTTAAACACAAATGTATAAAATCATTTGTAAGAAACTTGTATGCAATATATAAAAGAACTTCTTCCTTTTATTAAACTTTGATCTTCTATAGACATGGGAAATGTTACATGATACAGCTCAGCACCTACGCATTCACATAGATGATAAGTGTTTGTAGAACACATCTCTAGGGATCGCCTTAGTAAGGGGATCCGCTATCATCTCATGCGTGGATATGTATCCTATGTCTACTTCCTTCCGTTTGTCATAGTTCTTCGCAAACTTGAATCGAATATCAATGTGTTTGGTCTTACAATGAAATTTAGGATCTTTGACATATGCAATCGAGGCTTGACTATCACTGTATATAGGAACAGTGCTCGAGTCAGTGGCATTCGTCAGCCTGTCTAAGAATTTCCTAAGCCAAACAGCTTCTTGGACCGCCATGCTGAATGCTACGAATTCGGCTTCCATGGTTGATAGGGCGATGCAGGTTTGCTTCTTGCTGCTCCAGGATATTGCACCATTCCCGAGCAAGAAAACAAAGCCTGAGGTAGATCTTCGCTCGTCGAGATCACCTGCCCAATCAGCATCGGTATAGCATTCGAGTCTCAAGGTATTGCCTTGATAGCACAATGCATAGTCCGCAGTCCCTTTGAGGTACCTTAATATCCTCTTCACCGCTTTCCAGTGTGCCTGTCCTGGGTTGGATTGGTAACGGCTTACCATACCAACAGCATAGCAAATGTCCGGTCTGGTACACATCATGGCATACATCAGACTCCCGACAGCACTGGAGTATGGAACCTTTTCCATAGCTTTCTTTTCTTTTGGATCTTTGGGACACATCTCCAAACATAGACCCTCGCCTTTGCTTATTGGAGTATCAATTGGCTTGCAGTCCTGCATATTAAACCGTTCTAAAAATTTCTTTATATATGTCTCTTGAGAGAGAGAAAGAAGTTTCTTGGAACGATTCCTTGAGATCTTAACCCCAAGGATATATGCAGCTTCACCCATGTCTTTCATTTCAAAGACGGATGAAAGCCAAGCTTTGATATCCATGATAAGACGCTTATCATTTCCGGCTATAAGTATGTCATCTACATAAAGAGACATAATTACATACTTGTTCTTAATCCTCTTAATGTATACGCAGTTGTCTTCGTCGAGCATGGAGAAACCATACGACAAAACGACTTCTTGAAAGCGCATATACCACTGCCTTGAGGATTGTTTAAGACCATATATGGATTTACGAAGTTTACAAACCTTATGTTTGTTTTCTTCTTGTACGAACCCGTTGTTGGATCTGGATCGTAGCCTAGAGGGGGGGGGGTGAATAGGCTAATAAAAATATTCGTGCAACCCACGAACAATCCCACGCAGTTATAGGCACAGACAGGGCAATAAAATAGCAATCACATAATACGCACAGATATACCCTGGTTCGGTCGTCCCCACGACCTACTCCAGCCCCCGAAAGCAACTACTAGATAGATATGTAATCAAGTACAGCTACAATGAGTCAAGATCCCAAATCTACTCTCACCTAGCTCGTACGCACACCACGTGCTCTACACTATCAATCTAGTCAGATGCTCTCCCTCCGTGACGACTCCCAAGTCGTCAGGTCCCCAAAAAGTAACACAGAATGGTAAAGTTTCCCCTACGAAGAACTAACACAAATACTACACAATATAATAAATAAGAGAGTTTAGAATGCTCAGATCGTGTAGCGGTGTTGTCTTCGTCAATTAGCACGGGCCAGATGTTGTCTGGCAAGTAGTAGTAGTCTCTCGGCAACGATAACTCAAGTTGCGGCAATTGAACTCCTCCCTAGATGATGATCCTTAAGTTGACATGCACAAATCTCAATCTTCAATGTTACTTACGGTATGCAAAAAGTAAACACCAAGTTGTAGCACGATAAACGTCACGGCAGCAAGGATATGTGCTCGTCCTGTTTGTCTGCCTGCCAAGAAATATTTGCAGAAACCCAATTAGTAGAATTCAGTCGCAAGATCACAAATGATAATATTAGCAATTAAATCTTTTGGTTTAGGCACTCCCCTTGTTGATTGCAGCGCAAAACAAATTCGGCCTCTGGAAAAAATTTGTGCGTCTCTGCAGAAATTGCTCCTGGAAATTTTCGGCACCTCCTTTAGGCTCTTGAAGATCAGAAGATGCGGCTGCCCCCAAAACAACAAGAACGAAAAGTGCAGAACGAAAAGTGCAGCAGGCTAGATGATATTCAGGCACTTTCGGCAGTTGGCTTTGTTCTCCCCTTTTTGTTCACAGGAACCGAAATCTTTTTGAGGGATAACAGTTTTGTTATTGGCCGGCCTCAGCACAAAAACGCATCAAAAAAACGCAATCAAAAAAAACGCAATCAAAAAAAAAACGCAACAGAGAAGGTCCCATGATTAAACACCACTGATCCTCCTTTGCTTAAGTGATTGGCCTTGTAGTTAAGAAGCTATGAGAAAAAAAATACAGACCCCTTTTTGATGGTAGCCTTGAGATCTTTTTAAAGGGAATGTGCAGACAAAACAAGGAATCAGCTCTTGAACCTTCTTTGATGGTAGCCTTCTTTTATTTTTTGATTTTTGATACCACCTGGAAAAAAAATGGCCTCTTTGACTCTCTTGGGAAGATGACGCAAGAAGGGGACAAGCCTATAAAATATTGTGTGCGACTCTATCTTTTTTTTCTTTCTCCGGCCTGGTGATTTTTCGGCTTGCAGAAAATGAAGCCCCTGACCTTTTTAAAGGAAGATTAGAGGAAATGTTGGCCTTAGGGTTTTGGTCATGTGGTAGGATGAGATCAAAATGAAATCCCTAGAGTCAAGGAGATGAATATATGAATTGGGATTTGATTGGTCGTTGGATAGAAGAACATCTAGTAGATTGATTTGATCAAATCCCAGATAGATATGGATTCATCCAACTCTTTCCAATATTGACCAAGTCCCATTGCTTTGTGCCTAGCAATTTCTCCATCTTGTATGTGTATAGCAATTTGTCCAACACAGCAATTTACTTTCTCGCCAATCCTGCAAATACTTAATACACACATCAGATCGTTCGCAACTATTTGTCATCATCAAACCATAAATCCTAGATCGTTGTTTCCAACAATCTCCCCCTTTTGATGATGACAAACCAACAAAGATTTGCACTTAACGATTTTCAACAATATCATCATGACGCAAAATAATATATGATGTTCAGGCACATAAGCAGGATGTTCAGGCACACAGGCAGGCAATCACAATATATTTCTAGCATGCACAATATATTAGCATGCTCCCCCTTTTTCCAGGCTCCCCATATTCATGTATTTCAGTATTTTGAACCAACATTGATACC
This sequence comes from Scilla litardierei, assembly GCA_030789695.1. Classification (NCBI taxonomy): domain Eukaryota; kingdom Viridiplantae; phylum Streptophyta; class Magnoliopsida; order Asparagales; family Asparagaceae; genus Scilla; species Scilla litardierei. The sequence continues at coordinate 94,154,893 of CM061133.1, read as the reverse complement.
ACAAATCTTTCAACACTTTACTTTTCTCCCCCTTTGTCGTCATCAAAAGTGTATACATGAAGATTAAGACATACCACATGCAAAAAGAGAGCATTATTAACTATAACTAGCATTTTCATGTCGTCATTCTATAATTAGCACTTCAAATCCAACGATAATGACAATTAGAATTCTACACCATCGTGTAAGTGCAATTATTAAACATAGAAGTACAAAGGGAGATACTTTTACAAATTCACCCAAAACCAATCCATCATTTTCCAAATAACTTCATATCACCTAGGATTGATTTTCCCCACCTCATTAAAAATGAGTTCAAGGTATCACACCCCAAAACATAGCCTAAAAGGACTCTTAGATGTGGGAGTGACATTGCTTGACGAGTAAAAACACCAACGCTAAAGATTACCCGTAAAGCTTATGTTGGATACTCGTGGGTAGTGTATTTGCCATGAATTGTATCCATTTTTCATACGGAGCAATTTTCAATTTTTTTTTCACATTCATTTCCTTTGTTTTGTGCTCAATTTTTATTCATGGCAAATCACATCATATCCCGTAGATTTTTCAGTTAATAGTCATCCTACATTCACTTTCCAATATTCATAAATAGTATCTCCAAAAGTACGACATAGTCTAATATTCGTGAAAGTGAGAGTAGGTGTAGAAATCATATTATTAAAGCATTGAACTTGGCATGGCTATTATTGAAATAAAACATACGCATGTAGCCAAAAATAATAATACTACACTTTCTACACGGATATGATCATAATTCATTTATATCACTAGAATAATGCAAAGAGGAAGATAGGCAATAAGCTCCAAAATTTTTTTTTTTGTCTTTTTCATATTTTTTTTTGGTTTTATAATGAACTAAAAAGCACACTAAAAACAATCAAGCAAACAAAAACAAAAATGAAAGAAAATCCAAGCACTCAAAAATGTTAAGAAAAAAAATGATATGAAGGTACGCGTTAAGTTCAAAGAATGAGATATACCTTCGCGTCGCTATTTGACTAAGGAGCTAAAATAATGAGGCTCTCAATTTATTGCTCCTTGCCAAATTTCCGTCTCACCTACAAAAGAGGTGTTGTGTGTGACCTTGGAATCCAACAAGGTCCACTCACGTTAGTCATCAAAGATTTAGGAACACATATTTGTTTGAACTTAATGTTTTTGTTCCTATATTTGCAATGATATGAAGTATGACCAACACATCCACATGTAAAGCACTTAGCATGAGAATTTCCAACCTTTGTTGTTTCAATATGAACTTTTCTATATTTTGATTTTTCAACATTTTTAAGATCATATCCTAGTCCTCGCATATTATTGCCATAAAGTTGATTTCCAAGAATAATGTCCAAATTTTGTTTTCCAATAGAAAATTTCTTTAATGACAATTCTAAACTAGCGACTTTGGATTTCAAATGAGCATTTTCGTTCACAAGCACAGTGCATTTACTAATGAAAGCTTGCTTGTTTTCCTCTTCTTTCTTTTCAAAATCCCTCATTTTTTCTTCAAGTTCAAGATTTAGCATGTTAATCTTTTCAGAGAGCAAATCAAGTTTCAACTTCAAGCTTTGTCTTATCTAATTTATACATGCTAATATCCTTTAATAAAGGGGGACATGAAAGACAAACAGTTTTTTCAGACAAGCTAGCTTTCTCTTTTTCTAACATAGTAATGGTGGTTTTGCATGCAACAAGCTCTTGTTTAATATTTTTCATTTCTATAGACGTGTCATACTCAGTTTGTTGCATATCAAAATTATCATTCCTATAACATTCCACATCAGCTTCTAGCTCATCAATTCTATGTTGCATTCCTTTACAAATTTCTAAAAGTTCGGCTTTAGTGGGAGATTCTATCTCATTATTTTTGGCCATTAATGCCATGCAAGAGTGGGCTTCATGTTCCTCATCCTCATCCTCAGCTTCGCTATCCATGTCCCACGTCAGCACTTTCGTTTTTCCTTTTGCAACTTGAGCTGTGTGTTGTTGTGGGCAATCTTTTATGTGGTGCCCTTTCTTCCTGCATTTAAAACATTCACTTCTATTAATAGCTTTCTGATCATAGGAATTTCTACCAAAATTAGAATTATTAGAACGAATAAACCTTTTTCCCATCTCAGCTCTTCCTTGATCAGTCTGAATGTATCTTCTGAAGTTTCTGACCATTAGGGCTTGCTCTTCATCAAGATCGTCGTCGTTAGCTTGAAGAGCTAATGGTGTGGAAGCTTTGGTCTTCTCTTCAGGTTTCTCTCTGGCTTCTATACTCTGCAACTCAAGCTCGTGTGACATCAGGTTGCCTATCAAGTCCTCCACTTTCATTGTTGATAAGTCCTTAGCTTCTTGAATAGCGGTGACTTTAGGCCTGAACAAACTTGGTAGCGCCCTTAAGATCTTTCGTACCTGTTCATGGCTAGAGTATGGCTTACCGAGGGAACTGGATTTGTAGACGATGTCCGTGAACCTCGCGAACATCTCTTTCACAGATTCTGTTGGTAGCATGCGGAAGCTCTCGTATTCTGTGCAAAGCAACGCAAGTCTGGATTCCTTCACTTGCGATGTTCCCTCATGTGTCACCTCCAGAGTATGCCAGATTTCCTGCGCAGTTAGACAATGTGAGATACGATTAAACTCAGATTTATCAAGAGAGCATATAAGCGCATTCATAGCTTTACCATTAAGAGTATAAAGTTTCTTATCAGCTAAATCCCACTTGTCTTTAGGCTTAATCATAACAGTGTCTTCAATTTTAATAGTGGGTAGACTATAACCATTTTCAACAATATCCCACACATCATAATCTATAGACACTAGATAGATTTTCATCCTAGCCTTCCAATATGCAAAGTCTACACCGTTAAACTTAGGTGGACGGGCTATAGAATGACCCTCAGCAAAAGCACAATCAGATATATTCATGGTCATCTAAAAATCTAGACTAGATCCTCTAAACTGGCTCTGATACCACTTGTTGGATCTGGATCGTAGCCTAGAGGGGGGGTGAATAGGCTAATAAAAATATTCGTGCAACCCACGAACAATCCCACGCAGTTATAAGCACAGACAGGGCAATAAAATAGCAATCACAGAATACGCACAGATATACCCTGGTTCGGTCGTCCCCACGACCTACTCCAGCCCTCGAAAGCAACTACTAGATAGATATGTAATCAAGTACAGCTACAATGAGTCAAGATCCCAAATCTACTCTCACCTAGCTCGTACGCACACCACGTGCTCTACACTATCAATCTAGTCAGATGCTCTCCCTCCGTGACGACTCCCAAGTCGTCAGGTCCCCAAAAAGTAACACAGAATGGTAAAGTTTCCCCTACGAAGAACTAACACAAATACTACACAATATAATAAATAAGAGAGTTTAGAATGCTCAGATCGTGTAGCGGTGTTGTCTTCGTCAATTAGCACGGGCCAGATGTTGTCTGGCAAGTAGTAGTAGTCTCTCGGCAATGACAACTCAAGTTGCGGCAATTGAACTCCTCCCTAGATGATGATCCTTAAATTGACATGCAAAAATCTCAATCTTCAATGTTACTTACTGTATGCAAAAAGTAAACACCAAGTTGTAGCACGATAAACGTCACGGCAGCAAGGATATGTGCTCGTCCTGTTTGTCTGCCTGCCAAGAAATATTTGCAGAAACCCAATTAGCAGAATTCAGTCGCAAGATCACAAACGATAATATTAGCAATTAAATCTTTTGGTTTAGGCACTCCCCTTGTTGATTGCAGCGCAAAACAAATTCGGCCTCTGGAAAAATTTTGTGCGTCTCTGCAGAAATTGCTCCTGGAAATTTTCGGCACCTCCTTTAGGCTCTTGAAGATCAGAAGATGCGGCTGCCCCCAAAAGAACAAGAACGAAAAGTGCAGAACGAAAAGTGCAGCAGGCTAGATGATATTCAGGCACTTTCGACAGTTGGCTTTGTTCTCCCCTTTTTGTTCACAGGAACCGAAATCTTTTTGAGGGATAGCAGTTTTGTTATTGGCCGGCCTCAGCACAAAAACGCATCAAAAAAACGCAATAAAAAAACGCAATCAAAAAAAAAACGCAACAGAGAAGGTCCCATGATTAAACACCACTGATCCTCCTTTGCTTAGGTGATTGGCCTTGTAGTTAAGAAGCTATGAGAAAAAAAATACAGACCCCTTTTTGATGGTAGCCTTGAGATCTTTTTAAAGGGAATGTGCAGACAAAACAAGGAATCAGCTCTTGAACCTTCTTTGATGGTAGCCTTCTTTTATTTTTTGATTTTTGATACCACCTGGAAAAAAAATGGCCTCTTTGACTCTCTTGGGAAGATGACTCAAGAAGGGGACAAGCCTATAAAATATTGTGTGCGACTCTCTCTTTTTTTTCTTTCTCCGGCCTGGTGATTTTTCGGCTTGCAGAAAATGAAGCCCCTGACCTTTTTAAAGGAAGATTAGAGGAAATGTTGGCCTTAGGGTTTTGGTCATGTGGTAGGATGAGATCAAAATGAAATCCCTAGAGTCAAGGAGATGAATATATGAATTGGGATTTGATTGGTCGTTGGATAGAAGAATATCTAGTAGATTGATTTGATCAAATCCCAGATAGATATGGATTCATCCAACTCTTTCCAATATTGACCAAGTCCCATTGCTTTGTGCCTAGCAATTTCTCCATCTTGTATGTGTAGAGCAATTTGTCCAACACAGCAATTTACTTTCTCGCCAATCCTGCAAATACTTAATACACACATCAGATCGTTCGCAACTATTTGTCATCATCAAACCATAAATCCTAGATCGTTGTTTCCAACACCCGTTTGGTTGTTCCATGTAGATCTCCTCATCTAGTTCTCCGTTAAGAAAAGCAGTCTTTACATCCATCTGATGTAACTCGAGGTCCAAACAAGCCACCATTGCCAGAATTAAGCGAATGGAGGTAAAACGCACGACAGGAGAGAAAGTCTCTTCGTAGTCTATTCCTTCATGTTGCGTGAAACCTTTCGCAACAAGGCGAGCTTTATATTTCTCGATGGAGCCATCAGCCTTATGCTTGATTTTGAGAACCCACTTGTTCCCAATGGCTCTACGTCCCTTAGGTAAATCAACCAAGTCCCAGACTTGGTTTGTTTTCATGGATTGAAGTTCTTCTTCCATCGCCGCTATCCATATATCTTTAGCAGAGCATTTGACGGCCTGTTTGAAATTTGCAGGTTCGTTATCATCTTGTAGTAATGTTATGAATGGTTGAGGAAATTCATCCTCAAATCTCAGAGGTGTTAGCCTCGTTCGATTACTACGTCTTGCTTGAGTTTGATCACTCCCACTTGGAATGACATCACTCCCACTTGGAATAACATCACTCCCACTCGGAATAGGATTGGTATCGTTCGTATCATCCATTGGTGAAGTTTGAAACGTATTTTCTTCTTCACCAAGGATTCTCCCACTCGAACGTTCCGATCCTTCTTGATCCCAAGTCTCAAACAAGGATAAGTCTTGACTTATCTCACCCTGTCTTAGAAACTCGTTTTCCAAGAAGACAACATTCCTCGATTCGAATTCTATTAGACCCCCATTGTCCTCTTGACCGACGAAAACATATCCTTTGGAGTTTTCAGCGTATCGGATGAAGATACACTTCCTCCCACGTGGCCCAAGTTTGCCATATTTGTGAGAGGATAAATGTGCGTAAGAGGCACAACCCCAAGGTTTTAGAATGCTTAAGTCTGGAGTTCTATTGTTCCACAACTCATAAGGAGTAGAACTTACCGACTTCGAGGGTATACGGTTTAAGATGAATGCTGCCGTCAATAATGCATCACCCCAAAAGGTGATGGGCAAATTTGCCTGAGACATCATTGATTGGACCATTTCCATCAATGTCCTATTTCTTCTTTCCGCAACACCGTTTTGTTGCGGAGTATAAGGCATAGTTGTATGATGAACTATGACTTTTTCATCACAGAGTTCCTTAAAACTCATTGATTGATATTCTCCACCCCGATCGGTTCGCAAGACCTTTATCTTGCGATCTAGTTGATTTTCCACTAAACTCATATAGTTTTTGAAGCAAGTTAAAGCTTCATGTTTGTGGGAAATCAAATAAATGTGACCGAAACGAGTGAAGTCATCAATGAAGGTGATGAAATAGGACTTCCCGTGTCTTGTCTTAACATTCATTGGACCGCAAATGTCCGAATGGATAAGCTGTAATGGAACTTCGGCCCTTGTGCCAGTTCCAAACGGCTTGCGACAAGTTTTCCCTACAAGACAATGTTCGCAAGTTGACATTTCAACTTTTGAAACATTAGATAGCAAGCCACTTTTGGCAAGTCTATCCATTCTAGTTGGTCCAATATGACCAAGTCTTGCATGCCAACAAATGATCTCAGATTCAGAGTTAGAAGCATTTGTCAAATGGAAACTTTCATTAATAGAAGAAGAAGCATCATACATAGTGTTTAAAACAATCAATCCATTACAAACATTACCCGACCCAACTAAAGAACTATTACAAACAAGGTCAACATTTTGTTGATAGAACCTCCATTCATAACCTAAAGACATTAACATGACCACGGATACGATATTCCTTCGAATATCTGGAGCAAAGAGGACATCGTGCAATAATAGAGTCCGGCCGTTGTCGAGAACTAGCTTGCATGTTCCGACGCCCTTGACTTCAACACGAGTGTTGTTGCCGACGTATATCCACTTTGTTCCTTGAGTTATCCTTCGATACTCTACGAAGAACCTTCTGTCCTTCGCTACGTGGTCTGTGGCCCCTGAATCAATCAACCAAAAATAGTTAGATTCAGCAAGAAACACGGAACTAGAAACACATATGTAACTAGCCCTACAAGTTACCTTATCACTTCCATCCGTACACGTACGTGCGAAGTGACCGTACTTGTTGCACTTAAAGCACTTGATTTTCTTCAAGTTTTTCTTCTTTGAGTGCGCATTCTTTTGCCACTTTTTGTACTTAGTCTTCTTTGAGGTTTCCGGTTCTCGCTTTCGTTCGTTCACAAACCTTAAGCGTTTATCCTTTCGCTTCTTTCCTCCATGTGAGGAACTAGCGGCCATGTGCACTTCAGCACTAGGTTTTGCGGCTTGAATCCGCTCTTCCTCGAGTTCGAGGTGTTTGGATACATCGCTTAAAGTTTTAATGCACTCATTATGACTGAGGTGCATTTTCATGTTATCCCAGCTATCTGGGAGTGAACGAATGACTGCTTGGATCTGCTGTTCGTCAGACAGCGTAAGACCCGCATCCTTCAATTCAGCTATGAGATTCGCCATGTGGCAAAGATGCTTTTTCATAGATTGATCTCGTCGCATTTTGTACGAGTCAAATTGAATGTTTAAGGAGCGGAGTTTGGTTACCGAAGTTCCACCAAACTTTATTTCTAGCCCAGACCATATGTCTTTGGCTAGGTCGAATTCCCGAAATAGACGCATTATGTCATTGTCCATTGCGGACAGTAACGTAATACGTGCTATTTTGTTCTTTCGAGTCCAAGTCTCATAAGCTTCTCGGTCCCTCTTGTGTTGGGCCGTATTGCCCAACTCAGGTTCTTCCATTATGTTTTGGAGTGTTTCAAGCACATCTTGCTCCTCTAAAACATATTGGATTTTTATTGACCATAGTTTATAATTGTCGCCGTTGAGCTTCTCACCTTTGTTAAGCTCGGCGACAATGTTCTTAGAAGCGGTAGACATATTCGAATCAAAAAACTGCAAAGAAAATGAAAAACACGATCAAAATTCTATGCATAAAGTTTCGATTCTTTAAACACTTGATAAGTTCCTTGGATAAGCTGAAATGTTACTCTAGAATCGAGAAGTTCACTACGTTCCCAACTACCATCTAGAAGTAACTTTCAAATTATCCCTCTTACTTGTCTCATGTAAAAAGAAATCAGAAATAATACCCGTATGGTACTAGCATCGGAAAAATACTTTAGAAAAACATATCTTTCAAAATGGAATAGGTGAGAGTTTGCGCAAAGAATTTTAGCGCAACAATTGCCAAGCCACGAGACCCGTTCTACACACCCATGGGTTAGATAACCATGGCCGGATCGTGGTAGGACTTGGAATTCTAAATTGCGCTATCCCAATTAAGGACGGGACATAACCTATTTGAAAACATCTTTTTCAAAAAAATTTGAAATACATTGGCTAATCTCCGTAGAGTAGAGCACAACGTCATAAGTACATTGGCTAATCTCCGTAGAGTAGAGCACAATGACATGGCTAATCTCGCATGAAGTAGAGCACTATGGCTAATCTTCAAGGAGTAGAGCCCAATAAAAACTTTATAAAATGTTAGCCCCGTATGGGCTAGTTGGCACATTCGTGTTTGATCAAGGCCTTTTGACACCCCGTATGGACTAGTCGGCAAGTTCGTGATCGACCGAGACCTTCTGCCGGATTGGTCGACCAAAACACCCAAATTGGTCGACCAAAATTTTGGTCTGAAACTTCTCCCGGCCAGGGCCTCTGCCCTGACCGAGGCTTGGCCAAGGGCCGGCTAGGGCCTCTGCCCTGGCCGGCCAGGGGCCCTGGCCCCTCGGCCAGGGCCTCTGCCCTGGCCAAGGCCGGCCAGGGCACCGGCCCTGGCCACTGCCAGGGCCGGCCAGGCCGGCCGGGGCCGGCCCCTGGCCTTGGCCGGCCATTGCCGGCCAGGCCATGGCCGGCCATGGCGTGGCCATGGCCGGTCATGGCCAAGGCCATTTTGTCCTTGGCCGGCCATGGCCCTTTGGCCATGGCCGGCCTCCCCTTGTTTGGGGTGGCCGCACACCCCCGCCGGAGGGGGTTGCCGTGGTGGTTATTGGCCGTAGCCAACCCCCTCCGCATGGGGAGGGGGGGTGCATGGCCTTCATAGCCCATTTGTCCATGGTGCACATGCACCAAAATTCATCTTCCCCGATGGAAATAACTACCACCTTCTTCTCCGGTGAAGCACCCGTTCGTCGAGGAAGTAGTTATCCTCCAATGGCCGTGTGCCAAAAAATTAACCCACTTCAAAAATTCGTAAACTACGCGCTCCACATGAAGAGAGCACACATTTCCTATGAATGGAGACTCAGCATCCATGAAGAGAGCGAGTTTGACGATATGAACGGTCGGTTCTTCCCGTCACGGAGAGTTCCTGCCATATCCGTAATGACAGAAGACCCTAACGTGAAAAGAACAACTGCCGCGTTCTCTCCGTCACGAAGCGTTCCTACCATATCCGTAATGGTAGGATACCCATTCGTGAAAAAGACAACGACTCGTTCATAGTTTTGATGGGGCGACGGTTCTGACCGGAGCGAATTCGTATGGCTTTGATACCAATGTGGGATCTGTCAAAACAGAGTTAGGATCGATAAATGAAGTTGAGACTTACGCTTGCGTATGCGGCACGGTAGTCACAGAACTTCACCTTCGGATTCGCCACGACGGATCGAGTCTTCTCATGAACGGAGTAAGGCTACTAAATCCACAATCTAAATCTCTACTTCTAGATTAAGAACTTGGATAAAGAGAGAGGAAGGATTTCGGCAGAGCTTCGCTAGAATGAAATGCAAGGCATGAATACCATGCAAAAGTGTAAGGAAATGGCTAACCCTTGGGTCTTATTTATAGCCCCCAAGGTAGTTATTTTAGGAGTAATTGTTCCTTAGGAACAATTTAACTAAGGTGTACCATCATACATGGCACATTATAAGCTTATGTTGTACCATATGCATGGTACAACATAAGCTTAAGATATTACCCCTTTATTAGCCATATGTCGCATGCACTTATGCACATATAATGCGACTTTCCCATTAATCTAGAGATCCTCTCCGCAAGGGAACAGATTCCCTTTGCACACGACTTTGTGTGTGCGACGTTCGAGGTCCGTGTTCCCTCGTACATCCCCTACAAGGGTGTACAAACGTCATCCATATCCAACATAAGGTGCCTGCCCACTGGCTGGACCGGCCCGGGTTTTGGATGGGCCTGGCCGGGCCCGGGCCGGGCCGTTTTAAAACCATGAACCTCGTGTGATCCGCTTGGAGGCGGGTGTCCGCTCGGACAGATCGGTTCGAAGGTGCAAGGCTGATCGGGTGGATCTAGTCAAGGCGGTTCGGCTACGAGGAGCGTCAGAAGCCGGTGCGGTACATCTTGCCCGCCCTAGGGTTGAGATTCCATGTATGTTCTCTAAGTAATTTTAGTGTAATTTAATTTCGTCGCAGTAGGATAGATCCCTCTTGGGGTGGTCAGATCCACCCCAAGTTGGCATTGATCGGGCTAGGTTCTGGCTCTCTCATGGCCTAGCTAAATTGTTTAGCTAGTATGTTGTTGAATATTGGACTCCCCGGATTTGGTTTTGGATGATGAGCAAACATAAATAATTCATGAACTAACAATTTGTGAGCGCAGTATTGGAGATCGTCGCCAAATTCACGAGAACAATCAAAGCGACATCTCAAGACTTCTCAAATCTCGTATTCATTGCCTAAAGCTTCGTTGAAGCTTTTGGACCGTTTTGGAAGTCATGAAGAATTAATCGAAGCTCTCGAAGACCGTTCCTTAAGGTTTTATTTATAGTCTTTTAGCTTCGATCTATAGAATGTTAAGCCTTGAGTATATCTTACAATTCTATCTTCATAACGCTCATATCGTAGCTCTAGGATCTTAGTAGAAGTCCATTCTAACTTCCTCGAAGCATCGCGCTTCGATTCGGACTTATTCGTGCATGTTAGTTGGTTCAAGAAGAAGAACTGACCGACTAGATGGTGATCTAGTCGGTCGGTAAAGCTTCTTGGACCGACTAGTTTATGTTAATCTTTTCTTGCTCAGTACTGTTTACAGTTAGTCGGTCTACGTTGACTCACCGACCGACTAGTTTGTGAACTAGTCGGTCAGTGATGCTTCTTTGACCGACTAGTTGAGCTTTACTGTACATGCTAATTTTCTCCTGAGCTACTGTTTATCGTTAGTCGGTCTAAGAACGTTTGGTGACCGACTAGTTCATAATCTAGTCGGTCAACATTTGTTCTTGGACCGACTAAATCAATTTGTATTCAGACTATTTGTTTTTGACTCTTAGTCGGTCGAAGTTCACTGACCGACCGACTAGTTGTGAAACTAGTCGGTCAGAAAGTCTTCTTGGACCGACTAGATTTCTAGGTCTGAAATTCTATCTCTTCACTGTTCCTCACTTAGTCGGTCCATGTTGTTTGACTGACCGACTAGTTGATGAACTAGTCGGTCAGTGGTTGTTCTTTGACCGACTAGTTGCTTCAGATTTCTAACCGTTGGGATTTGACCTAACTTGTTTTTATGGGACCCTATAAATACGAACCTTGGTCATTTCTCTCTAGGTTAGAGCTGCCATTAAGAAATTCATTGAGATTGAAAGAGATAGACATTCTCACTCATTTCCAAAGCTCTCTTCCTCACAAGAAATCCATTCTCTCACTTTCTAGATCTAGAATCCATCTTGAGAGAAGTTTGTTCTTGGTGAGCCCTTCAAGCTCTAGCTTGATTCAAGTCTCCAAATCACTCCTAGGCACCCATTGCTGGTCATTTCAGTTGTGCTAGGTCTTGGTGACTTCATCTTTCTCAAATCCCTCCTTGCACCTATTTGGTAAGAATACTCAAGGTATAGGATTTTGTGGTAAGATTGTTTATTTCATTATAAACTTGTTTATATTGCTTATTGATTCTCTCGGTTGTGAGAGAAGGTTGTGATCCCGGGTTGTGGGATTCACTATTGCCATTTCATGTATGATTTGATCTTGTGAAGGTTTTTCATAAGATATCATAGTGGAAATCTTAGGTTAGGGTTTCTAACCTAAGTATCCGGAGGGGATCCGGGTGGTTGGGACGTAGGATCACCGGGAACAAGTCGGGGAGACTTGGGTGGATCCGAACCCAGTAACATCGTTTGTTAGCTTTGTTAATTTTGTTGTTGTCATCAATTTAAGCTTCCGCAAATTGATTTGGTAGTTGTTTGCACGATAATTAGAAATTATACTCCTCGTTATTTTTAAAGTACTATTCACCCCCCCCCTCTAGTACTTGTGAAGTAGCTTGTAGGGCATTACATTTGGTATCAGAGCCAGATACTTAGCTATGTCTGCCAACGACAACAAGACCGTGCGTCCACCTTCCGACTATGGCACCTTCAGGAACCGTGAAGGAGCGTCTTCGGTCATGGAAGGACATTCCTCGACTAGGCCTCCATTCTTCAACGGCGTCAATTATGGATATTGGAAATGCCGGATGGAAACGTTCCTCCGGAGCGCCTCCTTGTGGAGAATTACCATGTCGGAGTACAATGTGCCTACCGAAGAAGATTTCGACAAGTGGACTACCGCGGAGGTCGCCGCGGAGATTGCAAATGCCAAAGCAATGAATGCTTTACAATGTGCATTGGAACCCGAAGATTTTAATAAGATATGCACATGTAAGAGTGCATATCAAATTTGGAATTCGCTCCTCATTTTGCATGAAGGAACGAGTCGGGTAAGAGATTCTAAACTCGTGGTAGTCAATAGAGATTACGAATTGTTTCATATGGAACATGGAGAAAAGATGAAGGATTATTATGCTCGCTTCATCGACATAATGAACGAGTTGGAAGCTCTCGGCAAAACCTACACCCAAAAGGAGAAGTGTTCGAAGCTTATCGAAGGACTTCCTTCTTCTTGGGAGAAACGTACCTTCGCCATCGAGGAAGGTAATGACATGAATATACCGTAGTTCAATTGATGGGTACTTTGATGTCATACGAGGTACGCAAAGATAGCAAGGTGAAGTTACAAGAAAAGATGAAGTCCTATTTGAACCAAGACGTGCCTAAGAAAAAGGCGATTGCATTCAAGGCGGCTTCATCCAACTCTACCGATGATGAGGATTCGGAAGAAGAAATGGACATGGAATCCATTGCACTCATGGCAAAGAAGTTCAATCGCTTCTTCCGAAAGGGTAACTTCAAACAAAAATCTAAATTTACTTCTACTAACGCCTCTCCACCTTTGTGCTTTAAATGCAATAAGCCAGGACACATCAAAGCGGATTGTCCTCAAAACGAGCAAAAGGAGAAGTGGAAGGCGCCGAAGTTCGACAAGTCCAAGAAGTACAAAAAGGGGTACAAAAAGGAACTTGTCGGAGCAACATTCACCGACTCCGAGGATTCCTCAAGCGGAGAGTCGGACGATGAGAAAGTGGAGCAAGCGCACATGTGCTTCATGGCAAGAGAGGAGCATGATCAAGGATCCTCCTATTCCGATGATAGTGATGACGAAGGCAACGATGAGGTAACTATGGATGATCTTAGGAATGCTAACTCTCAATTATGGTCAAAATACACTAAATTAGTAAATAGATATACTAAAGTAAAAGATGACATAGCTAGCATTCAAACCTCGCCTAAGACTATCATCACCAACAACGACACCGTTGTTGAAGAGTTAAGAAATGAGATTGTTAATCTCAAATCTAAATTGAACATGTTAGCATTGAAGATCCGGAAGAACATAGGATAGCGGATTTGACTTCTCAAAACTCGACTTTGAGTATTGAGAATGAGAATCTTAAATCTCGTGTTTATGTGCTCACATCGCAAGTATCCAATTTGGATACTTCTATGCGTTCTCTCAAAGAGAAATATGAGAACACATTAGTCCGAATTAATAAATTCAATAAGGGTAAGGACCATTTGGATAAAATCCTAAGTGACTTACTTCCGGCCAATCACCACATTGGCTTGGGGTATACGATGGGATGTCCATCCAAATCGGCCACTACTTTTGTTAGGCCAACTTCCGGTGACTCTACGAGTGGTAGCAAACACTCTATTGGTAGTTCTTCTACCAATGGTGCTTCCACCTCGTCCACACCCTCTTTCGGAAAGAAACCCACTTTGGGTGGACCTCCAAAGAAGGGGCATGCTTATATGTACACCAATACCATGTCAAGTAGGAACACACGTCCTACTCCACCGGCTCACACATATGATGATTTTTATGCAACACGTTCTCGGGCACATGCACACCATGTGAGACACCCTCACGCACGTGTTCCCATACATGCATATGTTCACCCACCTCATCATATGAATAATTCTCGTCGTGCACCATTCCATCATGTTCTGTATGCCTATCCACAACATGCATCACGTAGAAATCAACGTCGCATGCATGCACCCAATAGGATGAGGGCTCCCAAGATTTTCACTATTTGGAGCCCAAAGGACACAAGCATGGATGAAAAACAAGTATATATGAATGCTTATTTTTCGGATGTTGTGCATAGTAGAAATTATGTGGGGAAGTCTAAGTCCAATTGGACTTGGCTTCCAAAGGTCTAACCTTTGAGGACCCAATGACCTTGGGTACCATGATATGAAATTTTCTATCTTTAGGTACTCAAGGAAAAGAAAAAGAAAAGGAGCAACAAATTTAAATTTAGCTCTAAAGGGAATTGGATACTCGATAGCGGGTGTTCAAAACACATGACGGGTGACGCTCAATTGCTCTCCGGAGTAGTTCCCATTGCAAATGGAAACCGCGTCGTATTTGGAGGCAACGAGAGCGGAACCATCGTCGGTGTTGGTAAAGTGGGTAATCCGTCTAAACCCTTAATTAGTGATGTTTATCTAGTTAATGGTTTAAATCATAATCTTATTTCAATACGCCAACTTTGTGACAAAGGTTACAAAGTTAGCTTTGCGAAAGGATTGTGTCATATTTTGAATGATAATAATGATTTATTATTTTCCAGCACACGCCATAAAGATATTTATATTTTGGATCTTCCTAAGTCATATGAACAATGTCTCGTTGCCAACACAAGTGAACAACACTTATGGCATCGACGCTTTGGTGTAACGGCCTGTTTCTATCGTACCTTCTTCGTGCACGTGCTTTTGATCGTGCAGGTGGTTATTTTAGACTTTAGTTGTTTTTGAACGTTTTTGTGTGATATGTCGTCGTGATCGTCTCTGAAAGTATTAGATTGTGGAATAACTTGGGAACGACATATCTCGAGTCGTTCTTCCGCGATACTAACTTATTTGAGGTAACGTCGCGACTTTCTGTTTTGATGTGAGACGTTTCTATTTTTAGTTTCGTCTCTCGAAGTCGAAATTTAGATCCGTCTTCTTCACCCTCTTTCTTTAGTCGTCCCGAACATCCCAGAATTATTTTACAATTTTTGGACTTAATTTGACCTATTTTCCATTTTTTTTGAAAGTTTTAAATAATTTTAAAACCTATTTTTATAAGAGTTTTAATTACAATAAAATTCCTATATTATAATAACGTATTAAAGAATTTTAAGACCAAGTTTCAGAATTTTTGGCCGCACCCATCTTGCGTGAGGGAGAGGAGAGTAATTTTAAATTATATTAATTATTTTAATTATTTAATTACGTTTTTATTAAACCCTAACCCTAACCCTAACCCTAGCTCTAACCTATTTATATTAGCACTGGGATAGGTTATTTTCGCATTACAAAAACCCTAGCCGTCAAAAACACCTTCCCGACGTTCGTCGCAACGTTGCGACGATCGCCCAGTGCACGACCGACGGCCGGCCCCGCAATTCCCAGCGCACGACCGGCGCTCCGCTCCGCATCGCCGCTTGCAACGCTCCGCTGCAACCCCCCCGCTGTCGCCCCGCTCCGACCGAGGCTGTCTCTCGGTCTGACCGAGAGAACAGCCCGCTCCGCACCGCTCCACAGCCGCACCGCTCCGCTCCGCATCGCCAAGCGCCTGACCGAAGCCGTTCCCCGCACCGACCGAGAGACCGCTCCGCATCGCTCCGCAGCGCTGCAGCGCCCGTACCCCCGTGTCTGACCGAGAGGCCCGCTCGGTCTGACCGACGATTCCCCTCGCGCCCGCCTTGCAACGACCCCGCTGCGCTGCATCAGCGCCCGATCGAAGCCATCTCTCGGTCTGACCGAGAAAGCTATCCGCAGCGGCAGTGCACGACCGACGGTCATTCGTCGCAAGTTGGTTTCTCCCACACCAACTCCTGTGGTGGGCCCCCCAAGTTCTCCAGAGGTGTTGTGGGCCCCCCTTGGACCCCTAGCACTGCTGTGGGCCCCACTTGGACGTGCTACTTCGCGGATTTGCCGTCTACGACGTTGCGACACGTCGTAGGCCTTCGTCGCAAGTTCAGACTTTTGGAGAATCGTGCGAGGACCAGATCTGAAGCTGAGGAGTTCTCCGATCAGACACGACATCCATTCTACGACAAACTCCGGTTCAGGTTGGTTCCCCGAAACTCGTAGAAACCCCCACAATAGCTGACTGAACCCTAAACTAAAAACCGTCAACTTGAACTAAATTTACTTTCCAGCTCCTGTAAAACGTTGTACGAACATAGAAAATCGATGAACGGACTTTGTTGACTGTGCACATAGGATAGATCGTCGATTAGGCTGAAACATCAAAAAGTGACTTTTGACAAATAGGATAGTCCCGAAAACCTAGAAACGAAACCTAATAGGATTTGATGAAATTGAGACCTGACATCGTCGCCGTGGCGATATTTCAGACGGACTTTTGTGGACGAGACGCTTGGACGAGACGCTTCGAGAGGACGACACACTCGCCATTTCAGGCAAGTGTACCCACTTGCGTTTTTGACCGTGCTTGGGTCTTAGATTGCTAGAACTGTTAGACTGTGAATGTATAGAACTGGACGTGAAATGATAGCGTCCGGGACGACTCCTGACGGCTCAGACTTGACGACGAAGTCTGAGCCTGACAACAACAACTTTAATGCTGTAGGGCTATCATGTGTGTGCGTGTGTGTGGACACCCTAGAATAACCCTTCCTGTCTCGTCACGTCCCGTCCCGTCTTGCATAGCCCGCTGGGCAATAGGGCACTCTTCGAGTGATCCCTTGTACAGATACACAGCCTGCGGGCAATAGGGCACTCTCCAAGTTGAGAGAGTGATCCCTTGTACGGATACACAGCCTGCGGGCAATAGGGCACTCTCCAAGCTAGAGAGAGTGATCCCTTGTACGGATACACAGCCTGTGGGCAATAGGGCACTCTCCAAGCTAGAGAGAGTGATCCCTTGTACGGATACACAGCCTGCGGGCAATAGGGCACTCGCCAAGCTAGAGCGAGTGATCCCTTGTACGGATATCTTGTCTTGTCTTGTCTTGGGGTTTGGGGTTGGGTTGAGCGTGCGCACGGCAAGAGGGTCTGATCCCCCTCGAACCGTAAGACGTGAACCCTTTCGTGTCTCACTTGTCTTGTCCTGCCTTGTTTCCGTCATGTCCTGTCTTGTCTTGACACCTGTAGGTTAGTCCCGTAGTTGGTAGTACACGCTACGACTACTACTTGTCCCGTTTTACTTTCCTGCTGCGTTACTTCCTGTCGTGTTACTCTGTTATAACCACAGCATGCTAATCAACCAGTAATCTGTTGTGTAAAAGAACCTCAGCCTGCTAATCAACCAGTAAACCGTTGTTTAAAGTTCGGTGCACTTGCAGTAAAGTCTAACCCTTCTTGTAGACTTTACCTGACGTACAGTTCCTTTTTCTTGGGTGCTGTACGTCAGGTGTTCAGCCAGAGATCGTGGACGAGGCAGACTCGATGGAGTACGTGGAGCCGAGGACGTCGTCATCAGAGTACGTACCTGACAAGGACCAGACCTTGAGGTCTTTTAGTCGCCACTTTCAGAGGTTACTACTTTCAGTTTTCTTTTAGATAGTTTGTTGCCACGCTTAGGCTTCTTTTTAGACTTTGTACTGTTGGATATCATATCTCTAATTTAATGAATGCAACTTCTTTTCTGTACTTTCTGTTGTTTCGTACTATATTAATGCAAGAACCTGAAAATCTTTTAAAATGGTACCTCTACAGACGCTTATTGGGTCCGAGCTTCTCAGCTCTGGCCTAAGCGGGCCTTGTCACGCTTCGCCTCCGTCCATTTTGGGAAGCGGGGCATGACCGGTTTTAGTGGTGGCCCATGCAGGTCTTGCAAAAGTTCGGAACAATAAAAGTACCGCATTCATTTAATATCCACGTACGAGTCTGAATTAGGTTCATTTGTCTTAGATAGTAGGAAGACTAGGGTAGACGTCCCAGGTTGATAGTCTGATGCCTTGGTTAGGAATAAGTCATCATCGTCCTAGAATACCTTAGTAGCCCACTTGACTCTGACCGTGTTATTTTTCTAGAGCCCTTCTCTTTTAGACGTTCGCTCAGGTCCATCGACTTCGGGCCCAGCAGAATGTAACCTTGATTCGCTTAGGAACCATTCTTTAGATCCTGATTATAGTCTAGCTCATTAGGAAGTCTTAGAGCTGAGTTATCTTAATCTTTAGATGACCCGATGATTAGAACCCTTGTCCTCTAGCATGCCTCTGATCCTTGCAAATTTTGTGCTCTCGACCATAGAGTCCCATCGTAGCTCTTCACGATTCATATCTTACGCGTACTCTTCATGCGATCACTTTTCCTTTCTCTCAATTCTCTTGATCGTTTCCTGACGATTATCATCGATCCTTCGAATTCCTTCCTTGACCAATTCTACCTCCTCTAAAATTATTTTCGACTTTCCTTATTAAGTTTTCGCTCTGGCTTGATTTCTTTGAAAACCCCTATATTATATATTTAAAATTTGTTGTTTTGGATCGAGTTAAAACTTTTAATTGACTTGGAGCTTTCTTGGACGTAAATGTTTTAAGTCAATATCTCGCATTATTTGCCTTGTTTCCAAAATATATATATTACTTTTATAAACTACACAATTTATTTCTACTATCTTGTACTTATTTTCAAATTCTCCCCTTTCCCAAAACCTGCTTCCTTTAAAAGTATTTTCGAAATTCATTATTAAATTCTCCGCCCAATTTGACTTCTTTGAAAACTTTTATTAATTATTTAAAATTTCTTACTTTCGGTTGAGTTAAAATTCTTTCGCAAATTTTGAAACCTTTCGGTCATAAAAGTTTTAAGTTCCGGCCTCGTACCTATTTTCGAATCAGTATCCATCGTATTTTAGTTTTAAAACCTTGTTACCATTTCGGGAATTCAATATATCATTTTTCTAACCTACGAAATTTATTTTTAACCATTTACGTACGTACTTTAGAATATTTTTTTCTAAAACAAAGGGGGATTTTTAAATTTCTTTACATATAAACATCTCTATGTTCATCGTGCTCATACTTCAAGAACCTTTGTTTAAATTTATTTTCATTTGCAAAACAATCGCTACATTATCCCACTTTTTTTTCCTTCATCTAAATTTTTTCAAAATTGTAATAATTTTACTATTATCTCCTTTTCCCCACTTATTTTTATAAAAGTATAAAGTATACGATATCATATTTTTCCCGTAAATCTCCTTCATCTATCTAGTTATTCAGGGAAATATTTTTTTTGTTTCATCCAACCAACTGTCTCTTTACTCCGTCTTATTTGAGCTCGTTCCTTCCGATCTTATTTCGTTTCGCTTTTGATCTAGTTTTCTTTTACTTCTATTATTTAGACATTAGACCTTGTAGTTATCCATGCTATCTCCAGTTTAGGAGTAGGCCCTTTGGTAGGTGATGTCGTCGTGGTGGTTGAGCATATGTAGAGTGCATAGACCTGTATGAATGTGTGTTCTTTAGGATCCCGATGATTGCCTTTTGAGTCTTGAATGTGTACTCAGTGTTAACCATAGTATGCTGGAAGTTGTCTGAATGACGGTATTCATACTTATATGAATGGTGTCATCGCAGGCAGATCCTTAGACTTAGTTTTAGTTTTAATGAATGGTTTATCTTGGTTGTATGTGACTGTATCAAAAAACTTTGTTTTCTTTAAACCAAATCTTTAAAGTTTTAAAACTAGCTCAAAAGATCACAAATCACTTAACCTCCCTCATCCATTACCGCAACACCACACGTTTTTCCAAATGTTTTAAAATATTTCTTTGGCCTTAAGTCCCTCTTTCTCTTCTCTTCTTCTCCCTTAAAGAAAGTTTTCGTGTTTATGATTGTTATATTAATTGGGCCTAGCTATTATCGTTATAGGATTTTGTTTGCAGGTAGGCTTGGAGTGAGATGAGTTTTATTATGTCAATGATTAATTGATTTTGGGAACACAAGGATGATGGATTAGAATGTCTTTAGGATGAAAAGAATGGACTGTCCAAAGACTTGTTTATAAAACCGGAGTGAGGCGGACTCAATGGGAAATTCTGGTCGGATGAAATTATATGCGGGGAGATGAGAACTCATCAGACTTGAGGCTTAGACGGGTAGTAGATAGGAGTAACTGCGGAGTATAGTTTGAGTTAGGGTGATCATTAGATGGAGTAGAGCTTTTAATAGCATCGAGACTTGATTGTTGAGTTGACGTGAGAAGACATTGGGAGTAACACGACGTGTTGAGATTAATGGATGTTTAGGTAGTCGGACTTAATATTGGTTGGGATTAGTTATAGTGAGTAGGATGAGGGGTAATTCTGACAGATCAAATTATTTGGTGGATAAATTTATGGGGAGATATGACGAGAATGTATTGAAGACACGACGATTGCTGATTGGTGAAGGTATTATAGGATAGACAAATGTTTTTGTCTTGGATTGGTAGTTGACTAGAATCTCATTTTTCTTGGAGATTGATTAACATTGGGAGGAGATGGAGAAATTTAAAAGATATTATTGAGAAGATGATTATTATTTTTTTTGTGAGGACTTGGAGTTGGGAATTTGAGCAGTAGTGATGGGTCTATAGTTAAGTATTAGGAAGAGAGTTTAGTCGTGGCTTTGCCCAGTGAAAAGATGGACTAGGATGGATTATTGAGGAACGTTGTTCGAAGTTACAGGATTAGAAATCCTTATGGGTAGATATGATAGTTGCGAGTATAAGGTTATATGGGTAATATTATTATTAGTGTGAGTGATTCTGAGGGCGGAATCATTTCTAAGGTGGGTAGAATGTAACGGCATGTTTCTATCGTACCTTCTTCGTGCACTTGCATTTGATCGTGCACGTGGTTATTTTAGACTTTAGTTGTTTTTGAACGTTTTTGTGTGATATGTCGTCGTGATCGTCTCTGAAAGTATTAGATTGTGGAATAACTTGGGAACGACATATCTCGAGTCGTTCTTCCGCGATACTAACTTATTTGAGGTAACGTCGCGACTTTCTGTTTTGATGTGAGACGTTTCTATTTTTAGTTTCGTCTCTCGACGTCGAAATTTAGATCCGTCTTCTTCACCCTCTTTCTTTAGTCGTCCCGAACACCCCAGAATTATTTTACAATTTTTGGACTTAATTTGACCTATTTTCCATTTTTTTGAAAGTTTTAAATAATTTTAAAACCTATTTTTATAAGAGTTTTAATTACAATAAAATTCCTATATTATAATAACGTATTAATGAATTTTAAGACCAAGTTTCAGAATTTTTGGCCGCACCCATTGTAACGGCCAATTCTGATCGTACGTATTTTGTGCGTATGTTGATTCGTGAGTGTGTTTTCGTTTTTGGTTTTATTATTGTATTTCCGTAGTTCCGACGCGCGACTGAACCCTATATTCATGATCCCCTCTGAGGCGCGATCGCCCGGGTATGTTTTTTATAATTTTTGGATGCCGAGGGTTAAGTTTGTGATAATCTTATTAAATATACTATTGTCATTCTTAACTAAATTTTTAAAGCTCTAATCATATATTAATAATCTAACGGTGGGGAGAAGTTAGTGGGATCAATTCTTTTATTAAAAAAATAATAAGAATCCATTCAAACTATTTGAAAATGAAACGAATCTGATGAAATCAAATCTTAACCATTTTTTTATCTCAACCGTACCTCCTCTATCCTACTCCCCCACGTCACGAGTCCGTCTCCCACGTATCCTCTTTTCTCTCCCCTCTAACTACTCCCTAGGAGACTATAACAGCAGACCTATTCTTTATTTCTCCACGCCAACAAATCACAGCGCCGTCATCTTCTCCGGTGGGACACGCATCCGCCGGAAATTCCTAGAGCCTCGACCACACCTCTCCACTACCCAAAGCCCTCTCCGAATCCTCTCTCAGTCGACCTGTTCGTCGTCCCGTCGCTGCAGACAACCGCCGTGCGGCTGCCTTCATCTCGACGCCGGAGCACCCCAACAGTGCTGCACGTTCGCCTGCAAGCCAAGCACGTGAGTCTTGTTATTTTCAGCATGCATGCTAGCAATATTAGTGTAGTACTTAGCTTATATTATCAAATTATCTTGAGGACAACATTACAGTATTAGTTCGAAGTTTAGATTATAGTAGAAATTGATCAGAGATGTTAAATCTTAGCTTCTATATAGGGTTGCCTGGAGCTAGCTGTAGCTTGGTGTGTATACATATATAGAACACGATGTTAGTTAATCTTTATAACTATTGGTTAGTGGAGGTATCAAGGTTAACCTGTTAATTTTTATTACATATTAGCTACATTGTCTAGCACTAATTCATCTTGATGAATAAAACGCATCAGCAAAAAAAAAGAACAAGCCTTTGACATAAGCAAGTTAATCATTTGTATCAACCCTCAGTGTGATTCAGCAACTGCACAAGCATTACATACATATGAAATTATTATTAAGGAAGACAACCATGTGTGCTAGGTAACAAGCTTACTTAAGTTGGACGAATTAGCATCTGAATGCAAGTAAGAATACATCACAGAAGACAACTATTTGCATCATCCAAAATCTGGTAGAACACGTAAAAACAATGGAGATGAAATTCAATTGCTGTTGCAGCTTAAAACATGCTAATTTACTTTCGAAGTCATAGACTCATATAGCAAGATGGGTGACAATTTTTGGATGAATTCATTGTCTATTATGCAAAGGCTCAGGGTCATCCATGTTAGTTATACAGAATGTAAGGGGGCAAATCAGAGATGAGTGAGGATCACTGACAAGTGATCACCAAGTTACATGCTAATACTACCCTTGATTCTCCAACGCCAAACTATGTCATGTTGCACATTGCAAATTGCATTTTGCATTTAGGCATCATCATAGTTATTATCATTATTGAGTTTTTCCATCTGATTTGTTTGGCTATAGATTGCCACAGTGCATAACTGGAGATTTGGTGTGTAGGAAAACCCTACTTTATTAGTTATGCAATCAAACAACAAGAGATCCATGCACACAATTTTAACATTATAAAGTGTTATAATAAGTTAATGGTGTTAATTTGTTAAAATCAGTCAGTTATTTTATAACATGAGTTAGTGTACCTCGGTTCAATCATCAGTAGCAGATGTGTGTGTGTATGTTAGTAAAACTATGTAAAATAGGTGGCAGTAATTATTATATTAGTCATATTAATAGTGTAAGTTAGCTGTAAGAAATTTTTATATAATGTTAGTATATTATAGCATAGTGCTAGTTAGTAGATTACATTCATAGCATGTTATGAACATCACCCTAGGATAGCGAACCTAATAGAATCAGATTATTATTTAATATTGTAATTTATGCCGGGACGAATCTAATTCAGATGCATGTTTAATCAAAAACAGAGAACCAGTCGTTCCATAGCGTAACACTCGTCGAGGCGAACCCACGACAACCGATATCACCGGAAACAGGCAAGTGATACTTTCCAGCTTTCTATTTAGGCCACGTCTTGGGCCATTTTGTACCGTAGTGTAAAAGAGACTAGGCAGTGAAATGATAACTGCCTAGACGACAATTTTAGATCTAGCTTGACAACGAAGCTAGATCCGTCACTTTTTAACATGCTTGCATTCATACTACCATGCCATGTTTAATTTCAATTAACGGTACACAAATTATCTGCTCAATGTCATGTCATTGCATGCATCGAATGATTGTCGTGATTGAGTAGCACACGCTACACTTATTGTAATGATCGAGGCTAGGCACCTGCTTTTGCGGGCACAACCCTATGCCAAAAACACTTCCTGGCTCGTGATCCAGAAGTGAGCTCATGTACTTGGGAAACCCTGGCTCGATACACGTGGAGGGGTAGGGTTAAGCTGCCACGCAGCGTAGAAGGATGCCTGATCCGCTCCTTCAGCTGTAAGGGGAAAACTCTGTGCACAATGTGATAGGATAGTGATCGTGATTGTAAATTAATGTTCTCGTAATGCATGTCATCATGTCATCTTTAAATGTTGCATCCTTAAAATGTCATTTCAAATTATTGCACTATTTTAGAACTGCTAGTCGTCTTTTGTTATTTATATCCTTGCACAAAAGCTCTCCGCTTCTTTTGGGAGACTTTTGCTGACATGTGCCCTTTTCTCTTGGGTGTCACATGTCAGGTTCTGAGTTAGAGTTACCAGCTGGGGACGAGCAGTTCGCGGACGTTGAGTTCGAGGCACCTGCTGAGACCGAGTACGAGGACACTGGTGACCAGTCCTAGGCTCACCTGGAGTCTCTTAGTTGTCATACTTATTAGTTGTTGCAGTTAGTTTTCGGTGCGTAGCACCAGACTTTCCTTTCTTTTGTTTCGGCCATGTTTTAGGCCTATTGTTCAGACTTATTCTTTTGTGACTGTCTGGGATGTTGGATAAATTGTTGGATGTTATTGAGCTAGTGGATGTTTCTTTATCTGCTGCGTTATTATTGTTGTTGTTTCTCGCGATGCAAAGAACCTGCAAATCATTTGAAATTTTTATAGACGCTTATCAGACTGCAGCTTCACAGCTCCACGTCTGAGCGGACCTCCTCATGTCTCGTCTTCCATTTTAGGGAAGCGGGACGTGACAGGTTTTGTTGGTGGCCCATGCAGGTCCACTTTGCATCCGTGAATTATCGAAACAACAAGAATGATAAATAACATTCAATTAATTATTTATAACATTCGAGTCATAATAAAGTCTGATCTGAACTTTTCTTATTTTCGATGGCCGGTAGACGCGTTACTCGAGGAGCTGGTAGTGGACCTGGAGCTGGTGGTGGAGCTGGACGTGTTGCAGATGCTGATAGAGAGCCCACTACAGCTGAGATGATGAGGATGATGCATCAGATGATGCAGGTTCAGCAGGGGATGCTACAGAATGCCCCTCGCTTCGAGCCGGGAGCAAAGCAATTTCGGGAGCTGGGCCCGACATATTTCAATGGGTCGGAAGGTCCATTAGCTGCAGACGAGTGGATGAAGAATACAGAGGACAATCTGCTTCTCTCGAAGGTTAACCCAGCTGGATGGGTTGATCTGGTGAAGAAGCAACTGAAGGATAATGCTCGTAGCTGGTGGGAGTCTGAGGAGCAGATGCTGGTGAGGCCTATCCCCTGGGCCACCTTCAAGGCAAGATTTGATGAAGAGTACTTCCCTAATGCTGCGAGGAGGGAGCTGATGCATCAGTTTATTAATCTGAAACAGGGAAATCTGACGGTGGATCAGTACCACCAAGAGTTCATGAGACTGAGTCGCTTTGCACCGAAGATGGTGGAGACCGCTGAAGATCGAGCTCAGAGATTCTTACAGGGTCTATCTTTGGAGCTGCAGAGTCTGATGTCCTCATCGGACTTGAATTCTTATCAGAAGTTGCTGACCGCTACCAAGAGGCAGGAACTGATTGCCAATCAGAGGAGAGGGCAGTATTTTGGAGCTGGGAAGAGGCCTATGGAGCAGGCCAGAGCTGTGGTTAGGCCAGTGCTGAAGCCTAATCAGCCCATGCAATTCAAGAAGCCAGGAGGGTCTGTTCAAAAGACGTGTCATTTTTGCGGCAGGACCGGCCATGTGAAGGACCAGTGCAGGAGATTTCTGGGCCAGTGTCTACTTTGTGGCGACCCTAAGCATACAGTGAAGGATTGCCAGCTTACTAGAAACCCGCCGAAAGCACCGGTAGCCGCTGGACGTGGAGCGCCTCTCATTCCCCAGAAGCAGGCATTCCAGCAGGCTGTTCAGCCTAGGAGGCAGGCTTTCACGATGACCGAGGTAGAGGTCGAGGCTGAGGATAGCGTTATTGCAGGTAACCCTCAGACTAGTCTTTACTTTTCTTTAATTGATCTTGCACGATAGATTAGAAATTGTTTGCTAGAATAGGTTTTGATTGCTAGTCTGCTTGTTAGGTGTTATTTTGGTTTGTGCTTATCCCGCCCGAGTTCTTTTCGACTCCGGTGCATCCATGTGCATCTTATCCCGGAGTTTTGTGGACAAGCACTCTCTGACGACTTCCCCTCTTTCCAAGAGTTGGGATATCGTTACCGGGAATGGAGTGATCTCGGTGTCCCTTGGATGCTCATCTTGTTCTGTGGTAGTCTGTGGACTCGAGCTCTACGCCGATTTTATCGTCCACGACATCACAAACTATGATGCAGTTCTTGGGATGGATTGGCTTAGCTGCTTCTTCGCTACGATCGATTGTCGATGGAAGAAGGTAGTTTTCGAGATTCCTGGATATCCGGTCTTCGAATTCAGCAGCGGGAACAGTTCGCTTGGGCCTGTCAGATTTCGGGCCAAGCCAGTGGAAGAGCTTGTAGCTTTGCAGATGGAGGTGACTAGACCAGCTGTGGTGAGAGATTTCGATGATGTCTTCCCCGAGGAGATTTCAGGACTGCCGCCCGATCGAGCTCTTGAGTTTTCGATTGATCTTATTCCGGGAGCGCAGCCTATATCGAAAGCACCTTATCGTATGGCTCCGGCAGAGTTGGAGGAGTTACGTAAACAGTTGGATGAACTTCTACAGAAGGGTTACATTAATCTGAGTGTGTCTCCGTGGGGAGCACCTGTTCTATTGGTGAAAAAGAAGGACGGTTCGCGTCGGATGTGCGTGGACTACAGAGAGTTGAATGCTGTCACCATCAAGAACAAGTATCCATTGCCACGGATCGATGACATTTTTGATCAGCTTGGAGGATCGAGGGTATTCTCTAAATTGGATCTCAGGAGCGGGTATCACCAGCTGAAGGTGAAGAAGGAATATGTGCCGAAGACAGCGTTCCGAACGAAGTATGGACACTACGAGTTCGTGGTTATGCCGTTCGGTGTGACCAACGCACCCGCAGTTTTCATGAACCTGATGAATCTGATATTTTATGATTTCTTGGATAAGTTTGTCGTTATCTTTATTGACGACATCTTGATCTATTCGAAGTCTGAGGAGGAGCACGCTGAGCATTTGAGGAATGTTTTGGAAATTTTGAGAAAGCATCGGTTATATGCGAAGTATTCCAAGTGCGAGTTCTGGCTGGATAGAGTGGCTTTTCTTGGGCATGTGGTGTCAGGAGATGGTATTGCTGTGGATCCGGAGAAGATCAAGGCTATCAGAGAGTGGCCGGTTCCACAGTCAGCGTCTGAGATCAGGAGTTTTCTTGGACTTGCAGGTTATTATCGACGCTTCATTAAGGACTTCTCCCGTATTACAGAGCCGATGACCAAACTGACGAGGAAGGATATACCATTCGTTTGGTCCGATTCTTGTGAGGGGGCCTTTACCATTCTGAAGGAGAGGTTGACGACTGCCCCTGTTCTTGCTGTGCCCGATCGGAGTGGTGGATTTGAGATCTTTTGCGATGCTTCTGGCAAAGGTCTCGGATGTGTTTTGCATCAGCATGGGCACGTGGTTGCGTATGCTTCTCGTCAGCTTAAGGCTCATGAGAAGAATTACCCGACGCACGATTTGGAGTTGGCTGCAGTCATTTTTGCGCTTAAAATTTGGAGGCACTTCTTGCTGAGTGAGAAGGTGAAGATCTTCACCGACCACAAAAGCTTGAAGTATATCTTTACACAGAAGGAGCTCAACATGCGACAGCGTCGATGGTTGGAGCTCATGGCTGACTATGAGATTGATTTGCAGTATCACCCTGGCAAGGTAAATGTGGTTCCGGATGCGTTGAGCAGACTTCCAGCGGTGATGATGTTGACTTCGCAGTGGAGGTTGCAGCAGGATTTTTGCGAGTCTGGTATTGAGATCGTTCTTCCTGGAGAGGCTTCTTCATTGATGTGTATGCAGATACAGTCGACGATCGTGGACCGGATCAAGGCAGGTCAGGCCGGAGATCCGAAGCTGGTGAAGATTCGGGAGCAGGTAGAAGCCGGTCTGCGTACTGACTTCTTGATTCATGGAGACGGTTCATTGAGATTTGGAGCAAGGTTGTGTGTGCCAGCTGGAGATATTAGAGAGGAGTTATTGGTCGAGGCACACAGTTCGCCGTATTCTGTGCATCCTGGTGGCACCAAGATGTACAAGGACCTTCGCCTGAACTATTGGTGGCATGGTATGAAGCGGAGTGTGGCACGAAGCGTTGCCAAGTGTTTGTTCTGTCAACAGGTTAAGGCAGAGCACCAGCGTATGGCAGGGTTGCTACAGCCGCTTCCGATTCCGGAGTGGAAGTGGCAACACATCACTATGGATTTCGTGACTGGACTGCCCTGGAGTCCGAAGCAGAATGACGCGATTTGGGTGATCGTAGACCGATTGACCAAATCCGCGCACTTTATTCCCTTCCGAGTAGGACAGTCTACTGAGACGCTAGCGAGGAGATATATGGAGGTAAATTCTTTTACTCTCCGTTTTTATTTCTTTTTCCTAGTTTAGATAGTGATGTAACATGAATCGTGCAGGAGATCGTGCGACTTCACGGAGTCCCCGTGAGTATCGTGTCGGACAGAGACACGAGATTCACATCTCAGTTTTGGCAGAGTCTGCAGAAGAGCTTGGGTACGAGTCTGAGTTTCAGTACCGCGTACCACCCGCAGATGGATGGCCAGTCCGAGAGGAAGATTCAGATTTTGGAGGACATGCTGAGGGCGTGCATGTTGGACTTCAAGGGATCTTGGGAGGATCATCTCCATCATGTGGAGTTTGCCTACAATAACAGCTACCAGGCGAGTATTGGCATGGCGCCATTCGCCGCGCTATACGGAAAGAAATGTCGATCGCCACTGAGCTGGGATGACATTGGAGATCGAGAGCTGTTAGGACCAGAGATGATAGTAGAGGCTGTGGATGTTGTGAGGAACATCCGGGAGAAGTTGAGGATCGCGCAGGACCGTTTCAAGCATTGGGCAGATGCTAGACGGAGGCCTTTGGAGTTTCAGCCCGGAGATCACGTCTTTCTGAAGATTTCTCCGAACCGCAGAGTTATCCGATTTGGAAAGAGAGGCAAGCTGAGTCCGAGGTATATTGGGCCTTTTGACGTCTTGGAGAGAGTTGGAGCGGTGGCTTATCGCTTGGCACTGCCGCCGTCACTGGAGGGAGTTCACGACGTGTTTCACGTATCTCAGTTACGTCGATACGTCAGTGAACCATCCCATGCCGTGGATTTCTCGGAGATCACGGTTCGTTCAGACCTGACCTATGATCAGCAACCAGTTGAGATTCTGGACCGACGGCAGAAGCAGCTGAGGAATAAGACTGTCGACTTGGTTAGAGTACAGTGGCGTCATGGCTCACCTGGGGAGTCCACCTGGGAGCGTGAGGATGATATGAGAGAGCGCTTCCCGCACTTATTTCCTGAGCCGTAGCTGATGTAGATTCCGAGGGCGGAATCTTTTCTTAAGGTTGGTAGGATGTAACGGCCACTTCTGATCGTACGTATTTTGTGCGTATGTTGATTCGTGAGTGTGTTTTCGTTTTTGGTTTTATTATTGTATTTCCGTAGTTCCGACGCGCGACCGAACCCCATATTCATGATCCCCTCTGAGGCGCGATCGCCCGGGTATCTTTTTTATAATTTTTGGATGCCGAGGGATAAGTTTGTGATAATCTTATTAAATATACTATTGTCATTCTTAACTAAATTTTTAAAGCTCTAATCATATATTAATAATCTAACGGTGGGGAGAAGTTAGTGGGATCAATTCTTTTATTAAAAAATAATAAGAATCCATTCAAACTATTTGAAAATGAAACGAATCTGATGAAATCAAATCTTAACCATTTTTTTATCTCAACCGTACCTCCTCTATCCTACTCCCCCACGTCACGAGTCCGTCTCCCACGTACCCTCTTTTCTCTCCCCTCTAACTACTCCTTAGGAGACTATAACAGCAGACCTATTCTTTATTTCTCCACGCCAACAAATCACAGCGCCGTCATCTTCTCCGGTGGGACACGCATCCGCTGGAAATTCCTAGAGCCTCGACCGCACCTCTCCACTACCCAAAGCCCTCTCCGAATCCTCTCTCAGTCGACCTGTTCGTCGTCCCGTCGCTGCAGACAACCGCCGTGCGGCTGCCTTCATCTCGACGCCGGAGCACCCCAACAGTGCTGCACGTTCGCCTGCAAGCCAAGCACGTGAGTCTTGTTATTTTCAGCATGCATGTTAGCAATATTAGTGTAGTACTTAGCTTATATTATCAAAATATCTTGAGGACAACATTACAGTATTAGTTCGAAGTTTAGATTATAGTAGAAATTGATCAGAGATGTTAAATCTTAGCTTCTATATAGGGTTGCCTGGAGCTAGCTGTAGCTTGGTGTGTATACATATATAGAACACGATGTTAGTTAATCTTTATAACTATTGGTTAGTGGAGGTATCAAGGTTAACCTGTTAATTTTTATTACATATTAGCTACATTGTCTAGCACTAATTCATCTTGATGAATAAAACGCATCAGCAAAAAAAAAGAACAAGCCTTTGACATAAGCAAGTTAATCATTTGTATCAACCCTCAGTGTGATTCAGCAACTGCACAAGCATTACATACATATGAAATTATTATTAAGGAAGACAACCATGTGTGCTAGGTAACAAGCTTACTTAAGTTGGACGAATTAGCATCTGAATGCAAGTAAGAATACATCACAGAAGACAACTATTTGCATCATCCAAAATCTGGTAGAACACGTAAAAACAATGGAGATGAAATTCAATTGCTGTTGCAGCTTAAAACATGCTAATTTACTTTCGAAGTCATAGACTCATATAGCAAGATGGGTGACAATTTTTGGATGAATTCATTGTCTATTATGCAAAGGCTCAGGGTCATCCATGTTAGTTATACAGAATGTAAGGGGGCAAATCAGAGATGAGTGAGGATCACTGACAAGTGATCACCAAGTTACATGCTAATACTACCCTTGATTCTCCAACGCCAAACTATGTCATGTTGCACATTGCAAATTGCATTTTGCATTTAGGCATCATCATAGTTATTATCATTATTGAGTTTTTCCATCTGATTTGTTTGGCTATAGATTGCCACAGTGCATAACTGGAGATTTGGTGTGTAGGAAAACCCTACTTTATTAGTTATGCAATCAAACAACAAGAGATCCATGCACACGATTTTAACATTATAAAGTGTTATAATAAGTTAATGGTGTTAATTTGTTAAAATCAGTCAGTTATTTTATAACATGAGTTAGTATACCTCGGTTTAATCATCAGTAGCAGATGTGTGTGTGTATGTTAGTAAAACTATGTAAAATAGGGGGCAGTAATTATTATATTAGTCATATTAATAGTGTAAGTTAGCTGTAAGAAATTTTTATATAATGTTAGTATATTATAGCATAGTGCTAGTTAGTAGATTACATTCATAGCATGTTATGAACATCACCCTAGGATAGCGAACCTAATAGAATCAGATTATTATTTAATATTGTAATTTATGCCGGGACGAATCTAATTCAGATGCATGTTTAATCAAAAACAGAGAACCAGTCGTTCCATAGCGTAACACTCGTCGAGGCGAACCCACGATAACCGATATCACCGGAAACAGGCAAGTGATACTTGCCAGCTTTCTATTTAGGCCACGTCTTGGGCCATTTTGTACCGTAGTGTAAAAGAGACTAGGCAGTGAAATGATAACTGCCTAGACGACACTTTTAGATCTAGCTTGACAACGAAGCTAGATCCGTCACTTTTTAACATGCTTGCATTCATACTACCATGCCATGTTTAATTTCAATTAACAGTACGCAAATTATCTGCTCAATGTCATGTCATTGCATGCATCGAATGATTGTCGTGATTGAGTAGCACACTCTACACTTATTGTAATGATCGAGGCTAGGCACCTGCTTTTGCGGGCACAACCCTATGCCAAAAACACTTCCTGGCTCGTGATCCAGAAGCGAGCTCATGTACTTGGGAAACCCTGGCTCGATACACGTGGAGGGGTAGGGTTAAGCTGCCACGCAGCGTAGAAGGATGCCTGATCCGCTCCTTCAGCTGTAAGGGGAAAACTCTATGCACAATGTGATAGGATAGTGATCGTGATTGTAAATTAATGTTCTCGTAATGCATGTCATCATGTCATCTTTAAATGTTGCATCCTTAAAATGTCATTTCAAATTATTGCACTATTTTAGAACTGCTAGTCGTCTTTTGTTATTTATATCCTTGCACAAAAGCTCTCCGCTTCTTTTGGGAGACTTTTGCTGACATGTGCCCTTTTCTCTTGGGTGTCACATGTCAGGTTCTGAGTTAGAGTTACCAGCTGGGGACGAGCAGTTCGCGGACGTTGAGTTCGAGGCACCTGCGGAGACCGAGTACGAGGACACTGGTGACCAGTCCTAGGCTCACCTGGAGTCTCTTAGTTGTCATACTTATTAGTTGTTGCAGTTAGTTTTCGGTGCGTAGCACCAGACTTTCCTTTCTTTTGTTTCGGCCATGTTTTAGGCCTATTGTTCAGACTTATTCTTTTGTGACTGTCTGGGATGTTGGATAAATTGTTGGATGTTATTGAGCTAGTGGATGTTTCTTTATCTGCTGCGTTATTATTGTTGTTGTTTCTCGCGATGCAAAGAACCTGCAAATCATTAGAAATTTTTATAGACGCTTATCAGACTGCAGCTTCATAGCTCCACGTCTGAGCGGACCTCCTCATGTCTCGTCTTCCATTTTAGGGAAGCGGGACGTGACACCCATCTTGCGTGAGGGAGAGGAGAGTAATTTTAAATTATATTAATTATTTTAATTATTTAATTACGTTTTTATTAAACCCTAACCCTAACCCTAACCCTAGCTCTAACCTATTTATACTAGCCCTGGGATAGGTTATTTTCGCATTACAAAAACCCTAGCCGTCAAAAACACCTTCCCGACGTTCGTCGCAACGTTGCGACGATCGCCCAGTGCACGACCGACGGCCGCCCCCGCAATTCCCAGCGCACGACTGGCGCTCTGCTCCGCATCGCCGCTTGCAACGCTCCGCTGCAACCCCCCCCCGCTGTCGCCCCGCTCCGACCGAGGCTGTCTCTCGGTCTGACCGAGAGAACAGCCCGCTCCGCACCGCTCCACAGCCGCACCGCTCCGCTCCGCATCGCCAAGCGCCTGATCGAAGCCGCTCCCCGCACCGACCGAGAGACCGCTCCGCATCGCTCCGCAGCGCTGCAGCGCCCGTACCCCCGTGTCCGACCGAGAGGCCCGCTCGGTCTGACCGACGATTCCCCTCGCGCCCGCCTTGCAACGACCCCGCTGCGCTGCATCAGCGCCCGACCGAAGCCATCTCTCGGTCTGACCGAGAAAGCTCTCCGCAGCGGCAGTGCACGACCGATGGTCATTTGTCGCAAGTTGGTTTCTCCCACACCAACTCCTGTAGTGGGCCCCCCAAGTTCTCCAGAGGTGTTGTGGGCCCCCCTTGGACCCCTAGCACTGCTGTGGGCCCCACTTGGACGTGCTACTTTACGGATTTGCCGTCTACGACGTTGCGACACGTCGTAGGCCTTCGTTGCAAGTTCAGACTTTTGGAGAATCGTGCGAGGACCAGATCTGAAGCTGAGGAGTTCTCCGATCAGACACGACATCCATTCTACGACAAACTCCGGTTCAGGTTGGTTCCCCGAAACTCGTAGAAATCCCCACAATAGCTGACTGAACCCTAAACTAAAAACCGTCAACTTGAACTAAATTTACTTTCCAGCTCCTGTAAAACGTTGTACGAACATAGAAAATCGACGAACGGACTTTGTTGACTGTGCACATAGGATAGATCGTCGATTAGGCTGAAACATCAAAAAGTGACTTTTGACAAATAGGATAGTCCCGAAAACCTAGAAACGAAACCTAATAGGATTTGATGAAATTGAGACCTGACATCGTCGCCGTGGCGATATTTCAGACGGACTTCTGTGGACGAGACGCTTGGACGAGACGCTTGGACGAGACGCTTCGAGAGGACGACACACTCGCCATTTCAGGCAAGTGTACCCACTTGCGTTTTTGACCGTGCTTGGGTCTTAGATTGCTAGAACTGTTAGACTGTGAATGTATAGAACTGGACGTGAAATGATAGCGTCCGGGACGACTCCTGACGGCTCAGACTTGACGACGAAGTCTGAGCCTGACAACAACAACTTTAATGCTGTAGGGCTATCATGTGTGTGCATGTGTGTGGACACCCTAGAATAACCCTTCCTGTCTCGTCACGTCCCGTCCCGTCTTGCATAGCCCGCTGGGCAATAGGGCACTCTTCGAGTGATCCCTTGTACAGATACACAGCCTGCGGGCAATAGGGCACTCTCCAAGTTGAGAGAGTGATCCCTTGTACGGATACACAGCCTGCGGGCAATAGGGCACTCTCCAAGCTAGAGAGAGTGATCCCTTGTACGGATACACAGCCTGTGGGCAATAGGGCACTCTCCAAGCTAGAGAGAGTGATCCCTTGTACGGATACACAGCCTGCGGGCAATAGGGCACTCGCCAAGCTAGAGCGAGTGATCCCTTGTACGGATATCTTGTCTTGTCTTGTCTTGGGGTTTGGGGTTGGGTTGAGCGTGCGCACGGCAAGAGGGTCTGATCCCCCTTGAACCGTAAGGCGTGAACCCTTTCGTGTCTCACTTGTCTTGTCCTGCCTTGTTTCCGTCACGTCCTGTCTTGTCTTGACACCTGTAGGTTAGTCCCGTAGTTGGTAGTACACGCTACGACTACTACTTGTCCCGTTTTACTTTCCTGCTGCGTTACTTCCTGTCGTGTTACTCTGTTATAACCACAGCATGCTAATCAACCAGTAATCTGTTGTGTAAAAGAACCTCAGCCTGCTAATCAACCAGTAAACCGTTGTTTAAAGTTCGGTGCACTTGCAGTAAAGTCTAACCCTTCTTGTAGACTTTACCTGACGTACAGTTCCTTTTTCTTGGGTGCTGTACGTCAGGTGTTCAGCCAGAGATCGTGGACGAGGCAGACTCGCTGGAGTACGTGGAGCCGAGGACGTCGTCATCAGAGTACGTACCTGACAAGGACCAGACCTTGAGGTCTTTTAGTCGCCACTTTCAGAGGTTACTACTTTCAGTTTTCTTTTAGATAGTTTGTTGCCACGCTTAGGCTTCTTTTTAGACTTTGTACTGTTGGATATCATATCTCTAATTTAATGAATGCAACTTCTTTTCTGTACTTTCTGTTGTTTCGTACTATATTAATGCAAGAACCTGAAAATCTTTTAAAATGGTACCTCTACAGACGCTTATTGGGTCCGAGCTTCTCAGCTCTGGCCTAAGCGGGCCTTGTCACGCTTCGCCTCCGTCCATTTTGGGAAGCGGGGCGTGACATTTGGATATGTGAACTTTGGAACACTTTATAAGCTTTCAAAATTAAATTCCATTAAAGGTTTTCCGAAGCTCGTTTTTGAAAAGAAAAGTTTTTGTGATTCTTGTCAACGTGGCAAGCTTCCTATATCTTCATTTAAACCTAAGAAAAGCATTTCTACTAAACGGCCACTAGAGCTATTACATCTAGATTTATTTGGGCCAACTAGAGTTGCTTCCTTAGGAAATGCAAGATATGGACTTGTCATCGTCGATGATTATTCTAGATTTACATGGGTATTCTTCTTATGTAATAAAAATGAAGCTTTTGAAAACATCACAATATTTGTGAAGAAAGTACAAAATCTCATCGGAACCACCATTGTCACTATTCGTAGTGATCATGGGGGTGAATTTGAGAATGAGTCTTTCTCAAATTTTTGTGATGATCTTGGAATTACTCACACGTTTTCTTTCCCTCGCGCACCTCCTCAAAATGGTGTTGTTGAGAGGAAGAATAGAACGCTTGTGGAGTGTGCTCGCACTATGCTCGAAGATAGTCAACTTGGTTATCAATTTTGGGCGGAAGCGGTACACACCGATTGTTATGTGTTTAATAGAATACTTTTGAGGCCCGGCACCAAACAAACTTGCTATGAATTGTTGTTTGGTAGATTGCCTCAAGTTAAACATTTTCGTGTTTTAGGCGCAAAATGTTTTATTAAAAACACATATGATAATTTGGACAAGTTTGATCTGAGATCGGATGAGGGGATATTTGTTGGGTATTCCTCACGTAGCAAAGCCTACCGGATATACAACAAAAGATCCTCTACGATCGAGGAATCACTACATGTCTCTTTTAATGAGAATTTTACTACTTCTAGAATTTCAAATGATGATGATTCTATGGATGTTTTATGTGATTCGTTTGAAAATTCTAAGTCTATTGATTCAATTGATTCTATTGATACTAACCCAACTAATGAAGTTGTTGAGAATGTTCCTAGTGATCAAGGTATTCCCAAGCGGCTTCATACCGTTCGCGACCATCCTCATGAGCAAGTCATTGGCAATATTCAAGATAGCGTCAAGACGAGATCGCAAGTCCACCACTTCGCCAATTGTGCCTTTGCCTCATCGATAGAGCCAAAGAATATAGTTGAAGCGTGCGAAGATAGTGCTTAGATCCTTGCTATGGAGGAGGAACTCATTCAATTCGAGAGGAATGAGGTATGGGAGCTTGTTCCTTTGCCATCGAAGAACCACACCGTCATAGGGACAAAGTGGATCTTCAAGAACAAAACCGACGAAAACCAAGTCGTCGTCCGGAACAAAGCTCGGTTAGTAGCTCAAGGCTATCGACAAGAGGAAGGTATCGATTTCGAAGAATCCTTCGCTCCGGTAGCTAGATTAGAATCAATTAGACTATTATTGTCTTTTGCATGCCATAAAAATTTTAAATTATTTCAAATGGATGTTAAAAGTGCATTTTTAAACGGAGATGTCGTTGAGGAAGTTTACGTTTCTCAACCTCCGGGCTTCATAAATGAAAAATTTCCAAATCATGTTTTTAAACTAAAGAAAGCTCTTTATGGTTTGAGACAAGCTCCTCGAGCTTGGTATGACCGCCTAAAGAATTTTCTTTTGGATTTGAATTTTAAAATGGGCGAAGCTGATTCTACACTTTTTGTTAAGCATGTGAATAATGATATTTTATTAGTTCAAATTTATGTTGATGATATCATTTTCGGTGCTACTAACTTCACTCTTTGTGAAGAGTTTTCTAATGTTATGAAGGAACAATTTGAGATGAGCCACATGGGCGAACTCAAATATTTCTTAGGTCTCCAAATTCGCCAATTGAACGATGCAATCTTCATCCACCAAACGAAATACACGGTGGAGTTGCTAAAGCGATTTGGAATGGAGAATGCCTCCGGGAAAAAGACTCCTATGAGCACTACAACGCATCTTGATAAAGATACGGGCGGAAAAGATGTAGATATTCGTCTATATCGAGGTATGATAGGTAGTTTACTTTATCTTACCGCAAGAAGGCCCGATATTATGTTTGCCGTTTGTATTTGTGCTCGTTATCAGTCTCAGCCTAAGGATTATCACTTAGTTGCAGTTAAACGTATTTTTCGCTATCTAAGTTACACTTTAGATTTTGGATTACTTTATCCGAAGTCTAGCACATATGAGTTAGTCTCATATAGTGACGCTGATTATGCGGGATGCAAATCCGACAGGAAGAGTACTAGTGGCACTTGCCATTTTCTAGGAAATTCCCTTGTCTCTTGGTTTGCCAAGAAGCAAAATTCGGTATCACTTTCAACCACCGAGGCGGAATACATTGCCGCCGGTGCCGCTTGTGCCCAGGTTCTTTGGATGAGACACACACTGAAGGATTTTGGTATTCATTGTGATACTAGCCCTATCATGGTGGATAACCAAAGTGCTATTTGTCTTTCAAAGAATCCGGTGCACCATTCCCGATCTAAACACATAGATGTCTGACACCATTTTTTAGATGATCATGTTGCTAAAAAGGACATCATATTAGTGTACGTTGAAACCCAAAAGCAACTCGCCGATATTTTCACGAAACCCCTAAAGGAGGACTCCTTTGTGCGGTTGCGTCGAGAATTGGGGATTATGGGTGAATCCGAGATATAGGATTCATGTTTCATTCAATTATCTTGCATGCTATTATATTTCGCAATATTTCGTTCATGCTAGACTTATTGAATTTTTGGGGATTTTATGTGATATGTTTGAAGTTTTGCTCGAATTCTTATTTGAATGTCGTATTTGAGATTTCGATGTTTTATGGGGTAGTTTAGATGACTTATGAGAGGGTTAAGATGTTTCGTCCAAGTGTTTTGAGGAGAGATCTCATTTATCAACTTTTGGACTCTTCTAGTCGGTTTCAGTTCATCAGCCAACCGACTAGATGCACATCTAGTCGGTCAGCTAGTGAACTCAGACCGACTAGTTCAAGCTTTGAACTTTCCCTGTCATTGACTTCTTTTAGTCGGGCACAGTTCACTTACCGACCGACTAGATTGAAAACTAGTCGGTCAGTGATTATACTGTGACCGACTAACTCTAGCCCTAGAATTTTCTTTTTGCCTCTGTTTCGACTTAGTCGGTTTAAGCTCATTGACCGACCGACTAGATCGTAATCTAGTCGGTCAGTGCTTTAACTGTGACCGACTAAGTGCTCTAGGGCATTCACGTCTTTTCGCATTCTCGACCGACTTACACTCACTTCTATCCGACTGTTTCTTCTTTTAGTCGGTATACTTCATTTCTCCAGCTCGAAAAACCCCTCTCCCAGCTCGTGTCTCCTCGTCTTCCGTCGATCTCCGGCGTCTTTTCCGACCATCCGCCGCCGCCGATCACCCTCCCCTAGGTATATCTCCTCCCCCTAGGTTGCTTTCAACTTCTAGGGCTTCATTTCATCTCCTAGGGCTTGATTTCTCCTCCAGGGTTCCGATTTTACTCTTAGGGCTTGTTGTGTTAGGTTCTACGGTTTGAGTTAGGTTGTTTTATCTTCTTCCGTCGCTTGATTGAACTCGTTGTGCCGCGATCATGGCACGAAAGAGAATCCCGATTTTCTCTTCTGAGGCATCCCCCATGACCATAGAGGCCGCGACCGCTTCGACCCCTCCTAAGCGTAGGGCCAAGACCACTCGTCCCCCCTCTTCGTCTTCAACACCGTTGAAGAGGAAGAGGACGTCCAAACCTGTCACGCCCCGCTTCCCAAAATGGACGGAGGCGAAGCGTGACTAAGGCCCGCTTAGGCCAGAGCTGAGAAGCTCGGACCCAATAAGCGTCTGTAGAGGTACCATTTAAAAAGATTTTCAGGTTCTTGCATTAAATAAGTTCGAAACAATCGGAAGTGCAGTAAGGAAGTTGCATTCATTTAAAAGAGATATAATATCCAACTGGTACAAAGTCTAAAAGAAGCCTAAGCATGGCAACAAACTATCTAAAAGCAACTGAAAGTAGTAACCTCAGAAAGTGACGACTAAAAGACCTCAAGGTCTGGTCCTTGTCAAGCACGTACTCTGGGTCGACGTCATCGGCTCCTCGTACTCCAGTGAGTCTGCCTCGTCCACGAACTCTGGCTGAGCACCTGACGTACAGCACCCAAGAGAAAGGAACTGTACGTCAGGTAAAGTCTACAAGAAGGGTTAGACTTCACTGCAAGTGCATCGAACTTTAAACAACGGTTTACTGGTTGATTAGCATGCTGAGGTTCTATTACACAACAGTTTACTGGTTGATTAGCATGCTGCGGTTATAACAGAGAAACTCAACAGGAAGTAACGTAGCAGGAAAGTAAAACACAGCAAGTAGTAGTCGTAGCGTGTGCTACCAACTACGGGACTAACCTACAGGTGTCAAGACAAGACGACACGTGACGGGACAAGACAAGACAGGACTATTGAGACACGAAAGGGTTCACGCCTTACGGTTCGAGGGGGATCAGACCCTCTGGCCGTGCGCACGCTCAACCCAACCCCAAACCCAGGAACTCAGGACAAGATTTACAGGGATCATTTCCGCTAGGGAAACATCCGAAACGCCCGAAGGCTTTTTGTGTAACAGGGATCACTTTCGCTAGGAAAGCATCCGAAACGCCCGAAGGCTTTTTGTGTAACAGTGATCACTTCCGCAAGGAAAGCATCCGAAACGCCCGAAGGCTTTTTGTGTAACAGGGATCACTTCCGCTAGAAAAGCATCCGAAACGCCCGAAGGCTTTTTGAGTAACAGGGATCACTTTCGCTAGGAAAGCATCCGAAACGCCCGAAGGCTTTTGTATAACAGGGATCACTTCCGCAAGGAAAGCATCCGAAACGCCCGAAGTCTTTTTGTGTAAGAGGACACGACATGACAAGTGTAGGGAGTTGTTATTCTAGGGTGTCCACACGCACGCACACACATGATAGCCCTACAATATCAAAAGTTGTTGTTGTCAGGCTCAGACTTCGTCGTCAAGTCTGAGCCGTCAGGAGTCGTCCCGGACGCTATCATTTCACGTACGGTTCTATTTGTTCACAGTTATCAATTCTAACCACTAAGGCCTAAGCACGGCCAAAAGTGCAAGTGAGATACACTTGCCTGCGGTGGTGAGTGTGACGTCTGTCCGGGGCGTCTCGTCCTGTCGTCGCGTCCGCGGTAGTCCGTCTGAAAAGGGGTCACGGCGACGATGTCAGGTCGCGATTTCCATCAAGCCTATTATGGTTCATTTATAGGTTAAACGGGGCTACCCTAATAGTTCAGAGTCAAGTTGAAAGTTCAGCCTAATCGACGAGTTTATCCTATATGCACAGTCAAAAAGTCCGATCGTCGATCTACGGTTCCACATCCTTTTAAAGGAGCAGAAAGTAAATTTTAGTTACTTTAGTGGTCAATTTTAGTTAGGTTTTGAATGACGTAACGTGTGGGTTTCTCCGAGTAGCAGGACACCAACCTAGTATGACGGTCTGGTCACACGTGAATTGGCGTCAGATCTGGAAGCAACAACGAAATGCGTCGCCTTGAATCCGGAGTGTCTGATCAATGCTATTATGGGTATCCGGGGGTGGCAGCGAGATGTGAGATCAATCTGAGACATCGGATATATGATATTAAGTTAGGCGTGATTAAAACCAATGAAACGTTATCAAACCCAGCTGTTGTTCTAATGCTACCACTATAAACTTCCTTAGCCCAAAAACTGACTTTAAAATAATGATACTGTAACTTATTTAATATAATCACATTACAAATTCATATTTCACAAACTAACAAGTAAGAGTTGCTAATATATATAAACTCTGGTATGTTCCCGTTTGCCCATCCCGTACACAACTCACTGGCAGCTGGGAAAACCAATACCTACAACTAACCTATTTAATACATATATTTAACAAATAGAAAGCTTGTTCTTCTGTTTGTTCACATGAAGGGGACTCACAGATTTGGAGTTCGGTTGCAACGAAGTTGCGGGTGGCCTGGTGGCTGACTGCGTCGGGAAAGAGGGGAGTGGTGCAGGGATCTCCAGGGGTGATAGGGCGGCACCGGTTGGTCGTGCGGCACCGGACGACGTAGCAGGAGCTGTCGGCGGTCTTTAGGCGGCGAGGGTGGCTTCGCAGATGACCGGAGTGGCGTGTGCGGCGGCTTGCTCGCGCTCTCTGATGAACGACGAGGCTGGGCGGTGGCCAAAGAGCAGCAGCAGTCGTTGGCTGCCGTTTTTCGCATGAGGAGGCCACCTGCGACGGTCCTTGCCGGTGGCGGGAGGAATACGAGCAGCCGCCGCTGCTGTGGTCATTCGCCGCGCGGAGATGAAGCCGTCGGGCGGCGGGGCAGTGAACAGGTGGCGTCGAAGCTTCGCTGCAGCGGTCGGGCGGGCAGACACGGGGCACCGGAGCAGCGCACGTGGTGGTTGGAGACGAGGCGAGGCCGGGGTCGGGGATGCGAGGACGGGGACAGGGGTTCGGGTTGGAGGAGTTAAGAACGAGGAGGGGAAAAAGTTCCTCTCGTGCGGAAAATGTTTGGTGGCGGCTGGCAAAAAGTTTTGCCCTGGAGATTGCTCACGTGATTGGAATTGTTAGGGTTTTGAGTTTAAAATAATAATAGATTTGATATATGTATTATGGCAGAGGTTAAGTGTGAAGGATAGGGAGAGATAGGTGTGTACGATTAGGGATAAGTCAAGAGGACAAATAGAAAGACAATTTAGGAAAGATATTATGAAGATAATTTGGGATATAGCCAGATTTGGCTAATAAATTTGAATTTCGAAATTGATCAGGGCAAATCAACGGTCCAGGTCTATCCGGGCGATAACTTCCAATCCGGGCGTCAGAAAAATAATCCGAAAATACCGGGGCGATCGTGGAGACGAGACGCACAGACCTACGGAGCCTGATCGTGCGTAACACCTACCAAAAATTTACGTAAATTTGGGACTGGCGTTTTGAGTCAAATGACTAAAACGCCCCAATCATTCAAAGTCGTTTCGCGCGAAAACGAGCCGTGAAAGACGTTCCCAAAAATTTCTATAAATCCAACACCCCAAGACGATCGCAACGGCATATCGCATCGCATATGCCAGACCTCAGAAATAGTCAAATAAAAATACGTGCACGATAAAGCACGTGCACGCAGGAAATACGAACGGTCGGAAAGCGGCCGTTACATTCTACCCACCTTAGAAATGATTCCGCCCTCGGAATCACTCATACTAAGACTAATTATAAAATCCATAAATACTTAAACCTATAACTCCCATCTTCCCCACAAGGATCTCTAATCCTATCACTTCAATATCGTCCCTCAAATAATCCATCATAACCCTTCTTTACACCGGACAATGCTACGACTAAACTCACCTCCTAATACTTAGCTATATGCCCATCACTACCGTTCAAATTTCCAACTCCAAGTTCTCACAAAAGAATAATAATTATCACCGCTCAATAATATCTTTTAAATTTCTCGATTTCTTTCCAATATTAATCAATCACTAAAAAAATGATTTTCTAGTCGATCACCAATCCAAGACAAAAACTTCATCAATCTTACAACACCTTTCACGGATCAATAATCGACGTGTCCTTAATACATCCCTTGTCACATCTTTCCATAAATTTATCCGCCAAAAAGTTTGAATTATCAAAGTCACATCTCCTTTTATTTTTTTAATAATTATTTTCAACCAATATTAAATCCGACAACCTAACCATCCATTTATCTCAACACGTCATGTTATTCCCAATGTCTTCTCTCGTCAACTCAACAATCAAGTCTCGATGCTAATAAAAGCTCTACTCAAACTCTTAATCACCCTAACTCCTACCAAACTCTGTAGCCATCCCTATCTACTATTCGTCTAAGCCTCAACTCTGATAAGTTCTCATCTTCACGCATATAATCTCATTCAACCAGTATTCTCCATTGAGTCCGCCACACTTCGGTTTTTTTTATAAATAAGTCTTGGACAGCCCATTCGTTTCATCCGAAGGAAATCTATTCCGAAATCCTATTGTTCCAAAATCGGTTAATCATTGCTACAACAAATCTCATTTCTCCCTGAAACAAAATCCTACAACAACAATAGCTAGTTCCAAAACTATAACAACCATTACATAACATTTCTAAATGGAGAGAGAGGGAATAGAAAGAGAATCTTAAGACCAGTGACACATTTTTAAAACATTTGGAAAAACGTGTGGAGTCGTGGTAATGGATGAGGAAGGATAATTGATTTGTGATCTTGTGAGCTAATTTCAAAAACTTTAAAGGTTTGGTTTAAGGAAAACAAAGTTTTGATACAATCACATGCAGTCAAAGATAAGCTATTCTATAATCGCGAAAAACTACGTCTAAGGAAATTTCCCGCTATGACCCTATTCATATACGTATGAATACCGTCATTCAGACAACTTCAATCATATC
This sequence comes from Scilla litardierei, assembly GCA_030789695.1. Taxonomy (NCBI): domain Eukaryota; kingdom Viridiplantae; phylum Streptophyta; class Magnoliopsida; order Asparagales; family Asparagaceae; genus Scilla; species Scilla litardierei. Next base: position 94,111,039 of record CM061133.1, on the reverse strand, counting down.
ATGGTTAACACTAAGTAAACACTCAAGACACAAAAGGAAAATATCAGAATCCTAAGGATGACACTCTCATACAGGTCTACACTCTCTACCTATACTCATGCATCACGACAACATCACCTACCAAGGCCTACTCCTAGCTAGGGATGACATAGGCAACTACAGGCGCTGATGTCTACATACAAGAGGGAGGCCGAAACCAAAAACGACACGAAACAAGATCGAAGGAACGAAGTCAGGTAAGGCGAGGATAAGAAGATAATCGGATGGACTGGACGAAAATATTGCTAAAAATAATTTAACGATGAATGAAGGATTTTGTGCAAAATATGGTATCATATACCTTTTACAAATATATATATATTTACATACTTAAAAAGACGTAGGAAGGATGGGTCGGGTGTGAAACGTTTGTTTGCAAATGAAAAATAAGTTTACACAAAGATTTTGAAATGTGGTCAAGAAGAACATAGAACTGGTATAATACTAATAATAAAATACTTGGAGTTCCCTCTAGTCTAGAAAATATTTAAAAAGTACGTACGATAAGTGATTAGAAATTTTGGTAGTTTTTTTTGTAAAAAGAATAACATTGAATGGTAACAAGTTTTAATACCGAAATACGAAAGTTAATGATTCAAAAGCGAGTACGAATTAGTAACTTAAGGATTTACGACCAAGAAGGTTTCAAAGTCGATAAAAGAATTTTAATTCAACCGAAAACAAGAAATTTTGAATTATATAATATATGGGTTTTCAAAGAAATTTAGCTGAGCGAAAAACTTAATAATAAATTTCGAAAATACTTTTAGTGGAAGCAGAATCGGTCAAGGAAGGAATTTGAAGGATCGACGACAATTATCCGGAAACGATCACGTGAATCGGGAGACAGGAAAACGATTGCTTGAAGAATATGTGTAGGATACGAATCGTGAAGGGCTACGATGGAACATTACGGCTGACAACACAAAATTGTAAAGATCAGGGCGACGCTAGAAGTCAGGGGTCCTAATTATCGGGTCGTCTAAAGATTAGGATAACTCAGCTCTAAGACTTCCTAATGAGCTAGACTATATTCAGGATCTAAAAGGGAAGGTTCCTAAGAGAATCAAGGTTACGTTCTACTGGGCCCGACGTCGATGAGCCCGAGCGAACGATTAAAAGAGAGGGGCTCCAGAAATCTAACACGGTCAGAATAAAATGGGGATGCTAAGGTAGTCTAGGATGAGGACGACTAAATCTTAACCAAGGCGTCAGACTATCAAACCTGGGCGTCTACCCAAGTCTTCCCACTATCTAAGACAGGGAAACTAATTCAGACTTGTACGTAGATATTAAATGAATGTGATACTTTTATTGTTCCGAACTTTTGCAAGGCCTGCATGGGCCACCACTAAAACCTGTCACGCCCCGCTTCCTAAAATGGACGGAGGCGAAGCGTGACTAAGGCCCGCTTAGGCCAGAGCTGAGAAGCTCGGACCCAATAAGCGTCTGTAGAGGTACCATTTAAAAAGATTTTCAGGTTCTTGCATTAAATAAGTTCGAAACAATAGGAAGTGCAGTAAGGAAGTTGCATTCATTTAAAAGAGATATAATATCCAACTGGTACAAAGTCTAAAAGAAGCCTAAGCATGGCAACAAACTATCTAAAAGCAACTGAAAGTAGTAACCTCAGAAAGTGACGACTAAAAGACCTCAAGGTCTGGTCCTTGTCAAGCACGTACTCTGGGTCGACGTCATCGGCTCCTCGTACTCCAGTGAGTCTGCCTCGTCCACGAACACTGGCTGAGCACCTGACGTACGGCACCCAAGAGAAAGGAACTGTACGTCAGGTAAAGTCTACAAGAAGGGTTAGACTTCACTGCAAGTGCATAGAACTTTAAACAACGGTTTACTGGTTGATTAGCATGCTGAGGTTCTATTACACAACAGTTTACTGGTTGATTAGCATGCTGTGGTTATAACAGAGAAACTCAACAGGAAGTAACGTAGCAGGAAAGTAAAACGCAGCAAGTAGTAGTCGTAGAGTGTGCTACCAACTACGGGACTAACCTACAGGTGTCAAGACAAGACGGGACGTGACGGGACAAGAAAAGACAGGACTAGTGAGACACGAAAGGGTTCACGCCTTACGGTTCGAGGGGGATCAGACCCTCTAGCCGTGCGCACGCTCAACCCAACCCCAAACCCAGGAACTCAGGACAAGATTTACAGGGATCATTTCCGCTAGGGAAACATCCGAAACGCCCGAAGGCTTTTTGTGTAACAGGGATCACTTCCGCTAGGAAAGCATCTGAAACGCCCGAAGGCTTTTTGTGTAACAGGGATCACTTCCGCTAGGAAAGCATCCGAAACGCCCGAAGGCTTTTGTATAACAGGGATCACTTCCGCAAGGAAAGCATCCGAAACGCCCGAAGGCTTTTTGTGTAACAGGGATCACTTCCGCTAGGAAAGCATCCGAAACGCCCGAAGGCTTTTTGAGTAACAGGGATCACTTCCGCTAGGAAAGCATCCGAAACGCCCGAAGGCTTTTGTATAACAGGGATCACTTCCGCAAGGAAAGCATCCGAAACGCCCGAAGTCTTTTTGTGTAAGAGGACACGACATGACAAGTGTAGGGAGTTGTTATTCTAGGGTGTCCACACGCACGCACACACATGATAGCCCTACAATATCAAAAGTTGTTGTTGTCAGGCTCAGACTTCGTCGTCAAGTCTGAGCCGTCAGGAGTCGTCCCGGACGCTATCATTTCACGTCCAGTTCTATTTGTTCACAGTTATCAATTCTAACCACTAAGGCCTAAGCACGGCCAAAAGTGCAAGTGAGATACACTTGCCTGCGGTGGTGAGTGTGACGTCTGTCCGGGGCGTCGCGTCCTGTCGTCGCGTCCGTGGTAGTCCGTCTGAAAAGGGGTCACGGCGACGATGTCAGGTCGCGATTTCCATCAAGCCTATTAGGGTTCATTTCTAGGTTCAACGGGGCTACCCTAATAGTTCAGAGTCAAGTTGAAAGTTCAGCCTAATCGACGAGTTTATCCTATGTGCACAGTCAAAAAGTCCGATCGTCGATCTACGGTTCCACATCGTTTTAAAGGAGCAGAAAGTAAATTTTAGTTACTTTAGTGGTCAATTTTAGTTAGGTTTTGAATGACGTAACGTGTGGGTTTCTACGAGTAGCAGGACACCAACCTAGTATGACGTTCTGGTCACACGTGAATTGGCGTCAGATCTGGAAGCAACAACGAAATGCGTCGCCTTGAATCCGGAGTGTCTGATCAATGCTATTATGGGTATCCGGGGGTGGCAGCGAGATGTGAGATCAATCTGAGACATCGGATATATGATATTAAGTTAGGCGTGATTAAAACCAATGAAACGTTATCAAACCCAGCTGTTGTTCTAATGCTACCACTATAAACTTCCTTAGCCCAAAAACTGACTTTAAAATAATGATACTGTAACTTATTTAATATAATCACATTACAAATTCATATTTCACAAACTAACAAGTAAGAGTTGCTAATATATATAAACTCTGGTATGTTCCCGTTTGCCCATCCCGTACACAACTCACTGACAGCTGGGAAAACCAATACCTACAACTAACCTATTTAATACATATATATAACAAACAGAAAGCTTGTTCTTCTGTTTGTTCACATGAAGGGGACTCACAGATTTGGAGTTCGGTTGCAACGAAGTTGCGGGTGGCCTGGTGGCTGACAGCGTCGGGTAAGAGGGGAGTGGCGCAGGGATCTCCAGGGGTGATAGGGCGGCGTCGGTTGGTCGTGCGGCACCGGACGACGTAGCAGGAGCCGTCGACGGTCTTTAGGCGGCGAGGGCGGCTTCGCAGATGACCGGAGTGGCGTGTGTGGCGGCTTGCTCGCGCTCTCCAATGAATGACGGGGCTGGGCGACGGCCAAAGAGCAGCAGCAGTCGTTGGCTGCCGTTTTTCGCACGAGGAGGCCACCTGCGGCGGTCCTTGCCGGCGGCGGGAGGAATACGAGCAGCCGCCGCTGCTATGGTCATTCGCCGCGCGGAGATTAAGCCGTCGGGCGGCGGGGCAGTGAACAGGTTGCGTCGAAGCTTCGCTGCGGCGGTCGGGCGGGCGGACACGGGGCGCCGGAGCAGCGCACGTGGTGGTTGGAGACGAGGCGAGGCCGGGGTCGGGGATGCGAGGACGGGGACAGGGGTTCGGGTTGGAGGAGTTAAGAACGAGGAGGGGAAAAAGTTCCTCTCGTGCGGAAAATGTTTGGTGGCGGCTGGCAAAAAGTTTTGCCCTGGAGATTGCTCACGTGATTGAATTGTTAGGGTTTTGAGTTTAAAATAATAATAGATTTGATATATGTATTATGGCAGAGGTTAAGTGTGAAGGATAGGGAGAGATAGGTGTGTACGATTAGGGAAAAGTCAAGAGGACAAATAGAAAGACAATTTAGGAAAGATATTATGAAGATAATTTGGGATATAGCCAGATTTGGCTAATAAATTTGAATTTCGAAATTGATCAGGGCAAATCAACGGTCCAGGTCTATCCGGGCGATAACTTCCAATCCGGGCGTCAGAAAAATAATCCGAAAATACCGGGGCGATCGTGGAGACGAGACGCACAGACCTACGGAGCCCGATCGTGCGTAACACCTACCAAAAATTTACGTAAATTTGGGACTGGCGTTTTGAGTCAAATGACTAAAACGCCCCAATCATTCAAAGTCGTTTCGCGCGAAAACGAGCCGTGAAAGACGTTCCCAAAAATTTCTATAAATCCAACACCCCAAGACGATCGCAATGGCATATCGCATCGCATATGCCAGACCTCAGAAATAGTCAAATAAAAATACGTGCACGATAAAGCACGTGCACGCAGGAAATACGAACGGTCGGAAAGCGGCCGTTACAAAGCCTAAACCTACCGGCCTATCTTCCAAGCCCAAACCCAAACCCAAAAAGTTCCGTGCTCCTACCCCTCCCGGTGAGCGTTCAGATAGTGACTCCGAGGATGATTCCGAGGAAGAATACACTTCTGAACATCCCGAGAAGGCACCTACTCCACCCCCTCCTCCACCTCCTCCTAAGACCCGTAAGGCTAAGGGTAAAGGCCCGATGCCAGTCGGCGGTGTTGATATATCGTTGTGTCGCGACGACCCTCAGTGTCTAGCGGCTTACAACCGTATAGAGCACTACCCACTGCTGTTGGAGCATTACGTTCAGTTTTCTGATTTTCTTGGCCTTGCGGATCTGCTCTCCTATAGTGGGCTCCTTGACTACCTTCGCTTCGACCCTAAGGCGAACCCCAGACCCTATCCTCGCCTGGTCAAATTATTCTATGCCAATCGTGTCCGGGGCCACTATGATGAGACTCACTCCATCGAGACTTCTGTTTTGGGGACTCCGATAGTCCTCACGGCAGAGATCTTGGGGGAGCTGATAGGTTGCTCATTGTGTGGCCTCCTCCCGTCTGACATCTCTGTTGACGATATCTCCTCCCTCGATCAGCGGACCCTAGCTAAAATCTTCCAGGTTATCCCCCTCGCATTCATAGGCGTCCCTTCCAAATCATTCAAGCCGAATGCTTGGGTGATTAACCTGATCTTGAAATCCTGCCTTCTTCCCAAGTATGGATCTTCTTCACTTCCGTCTCAGCCGTTTCTGAAATTGATATACGCTCTGTTCATGGGTAGCGAGATTAATTGGGCTCGCATTATACTCGATAAGATGGACTCTTTCGAGTGTATTCGCAAGACCACTAAATCTACGCATATCCCGTACCCATGTATGTTGACCTTGGTTTTCCGTCATTTCCGTGTCCCTCTGCCTCCTGACGATGAGCGTCCTCTTGGTCCTCCACTGAACACGACGGCCGTAAAGAAATCTCTTACGGCACTCCGTCACGTCCAGCGGTCGACTCCTTCTGCGTCTCAGGGCACTACTTGTGCAGCTGCTGCTTCTCGACCTCCCACCACACTTGATGATGTTGTCCGGTTACTTCGTCGGCACGAGTCTCGTTTGGCTCGTACCGAGGAGGTAGTTTGCCGTATGGCTAGTTTGATGGGCGTCCAGCTTCCTCCTCCTGTTTCTGAGGATGAGGAGATGGATGATGAGGATATCGATGAGCTTGTCACCTCCTTTGCTCGTGGCGCTGAGGCCACTGCTGTTGCTGCTGCTACCACATCTGCTCCTGGAGCTGGCACCTCTTCCGGTGCTCCAGAGACTTCTGCACCAGTGGATCAGACTTCTGATGCTGCTGTTGCTCCTGCTGACGACCCTGCTCCTGTTCTGCCTGCTATTGTTCCTGTTAATACCCCAGCCGTTGAGCCAGTCGTCGATGTTTCCACTCCTGCCCCGACGATCCCGTCTGTTGACACGCCTCTCCTCCCAGCAGAGCCTGAGTCCACTCCCTCGACTGGACCCATGGAGACTGCTGATCCTGCCACTTCCTCGTGATCGTCTGTTTCGAGGCCTTTCCTATGATCTTTGGATGATGCATCTTGTTGAGAGTGTTTTAGGTTAGGATGGGATGGAGTTTGGGTGGTGATTTGATGTATTTTGATTTTATGGATTTCGGTGTATGTGATATATTTTTGGGATGTTGATGATGGTGCCCCGATGATTATGTTGTACCTTTTTGATGTTGATGTAGACGTTGCACTTGATATGCTGTAATCGATGAGATTTTTGGATGTACTCATGGTATTCATATATATATATATATACATCGATGTTCTTTTTGTTTTACTTCGTCGTGCACATTTAATATTCATTCAATGTCTATGATATGTGAAATCGTCGCTCGTCGCTTAAAAACTTGGTTAAATAGATTATAGTTCTATGATTGTATAGAATTGTTTTCCATGCACAAATTTAACCAAGAATATTGAATATTGGAGAGTATGTTCCTTTATTCACTAAATGAATTAATATTTGGTATTTTTGATGGATTTAGTTTTCACTTTTTGATAATGGACAATTTGGCACACCTCGATTTGCTTTCATCACGTTTCCCTTGGTGTCAATTAGGTCCATCGTCAATATCTACGACTCCCGATGTTGGATTTTCCTTTTCCTAGTTGTTGTCGTTGTATGCCCCCCATTTTTGGGATAATGCCAAAGGGGGAGAGATAATGATAATAAATAGGGCAAATGAAAATTTAACTCAATTTCCAAGAATCTAATTTGATGTGTTAGATTCAGGGGGAGTTAAGATATATATAAGGATTTCCACAATCCGATATTTCAAAAATCCATTCTCGTTATATATCTTACTCGTCTCATTGATGCAATTTATATATATTCATTTTGGAATTAACGTGTCATCAATGCAGGGGGAGTAAGTATTTTACATTTGAATCATTATTTTTTATTATTATTTATGTTGGTTTGTCATCACCAAAAAGGGGGAGAATGTTGAATATTGGACTCCCCGGATTTGGTTTTGGATGATGAGCAAACATAAATAATTCATGAACTAACAATTTGTGAGCGCAGTTGTCACGCCCCGCTTCCCAAAATGGACGGAGGCGAAGCGTGACAAGGCCCGCTTAGGCCAGAGCTGAGAAGCTCGGACCCAATAAGCGTCTGTAGAGGTACCATTTTAAAAGATTTTCAGGTTCTTGCATTAATTATAGTTCGAAACAACAGAAAGTACGGAAAGAAAGTTGCATTCATTAAATTAGAGATATAATATCCGACAAGATCAAAGTCTAAAAGAAGCCTAAGCATGGCAACAAACTATCTAAAAGCAAACTAAAAGTGGTAACCTCTGAAAGTGACGACTAAAAAGACCTCAAGGTCTGGTCCTCGTCAGGTACGTACTCTGGTGACGACGTCCTCGGCTCCACGTACTCCAGTGAGTCTGCCTCGTCCACGAACTCTGGCTCAACACCTGACGTACAGCACCAAAGAAGGAACTGTACGTCAGGTCAGGTCTACAAAAAGGGTTAGACCAAACTGCAAGTGTACTGAACTATTAGACAACGTTTTACTGGTTGATTAGCATGCTGAGGTTACAACAAGGTAACAAGAGAAGTACGTAGCAGGAAAGTAAAGCGTAGCAGGCAGTAGCCGTAGCGTGTGCTACCGACTACGGGACTAACCTAAAGGTGTCAGGACAGGACGAAGACAGACAAGACAGGTAGGACACGACACGACACGGCACGACACGGCATGACACGAAGGGTTCACGCCTTACGGGTTGAGGGGGATCAGACCCTCTCCCCGTGCGCACGCTCAACCCTACCCCAAACCCCAGAACTCAGGACAAGAAGTACAGAGATCACTTCCGCTAGGTAAGCACCTGAAACGCCCGTAGGCTTTTTTTAACACAGAGATCACTTCCGCAAGGGAAGCACCTGAAACGCCCGTAGGCTTTTTCGTAACACAGAGATCACTTCCGCAAGGGAAGCACCTGAAACACCCGTAGGCTTTTTCGTAACACAGAGATCACTTCCGCAAGGGAAGCACCTGAAACGCCTGTAGGCTTTTTTGTAACACAGAGATCACTTCCGCAAGGGAAGCACCTGAAACGCCCGTAGGCTTTTTCGTAACACAGAGATCACTTCCGCAAGGGAAGCACCTGAAACGCCCGTAGGCTTTTTGTGTAACTGGGACAAGACACGACAAGTGTAAGGAATTGTTATTCTAGGGTGTCCACATGCACGCACACACAAGATAGCCCTACGGTGTCGAGAGTTGTTGTTTGTCGAGCTTAGACTTCGTCGTCAAGTCTAAGTCGTCAGGGGCGTCCCGGACGCTATCATTTCACGTCCGGTTCTATACATTCACAGTCTAACAGTTCTAGCAATCTAAGACCAAAGCACGGTCAAAAACGCAAGTGGGTACACTTGCATGTGGTGGCGAGTGTGTCGTCCGTCCGGGGCGTCTCGTCCAGGCGTCTCGTCCGCGGTAGTCCGTCTGAAACAGGTCACGGCGATGGTGTCAGGTCGCGATTTCAGTAATTCCTATTTAGGTTTTGTTTCTAGGTTGTCGGGACTACCCTAATCAGTCAAAAGTCACGTTTTCATGTTCTGTTTGGTCTAGATCGACTTCTACCCTATGTGCACAGAAATAATTGTCCGATTGTCGATCTTTCCTAGGGTGGGCAGCGTTTTACTGGTGCGGAAAAGTAAATTTAATTATTGTTGTTCAGTTTTAGTTAAGGTTCTGTTCGCTACAGTGGGGGTTTGCTACGAGTTAGGGGGACCAACCTGTCCGGTGTCTGGAGTGGTGCGGACGTAGCGTCTGAACGGCAGAAAGTCTGCGTCGTCTATGGCGTCTCGGCTACGGGTAGCATAGCGAGACTTGTCCAGGCAGCGGACAAAGTGTGGGCAACGAGCGGAGGTGGTGGACAGTGAAAGCGCCCGGTAGCAGCCCGAAGGAAAGGTGAGCGACGTCAAAGAGCCGCGTAACAGCGAGCACAATGGGGATGATGCCTAGAGCCCAAAACAGCGAACGACATGGCAAAAACAGCGACTCAACGCCATTCGGGGGCTAACCGGACTTGAGATGACCACGGGGTGGTCGTGGCGGCTTCCGGCGACGGAGAAAAGCCCGTAGAGCGGCGGATAAAGGCAGCAGAGGCTGCTGCCGTCCGCAACAGCGATCAGCCAAGTCGAAGAAGGGCTCCGGCGGTCTCGGGGGTCCGTGCGGCGGTTTCCAGGCGGTCGGGCGGCGCTGCACAGATCGCCGGCGGTCGAGGTGAGGGTCGGTGACACAGGCGACGCGTGGCGGCGCTGGGAACTCACGGCGGCGACGGAACTCTGGCGTTGAGCGACGTCGTACGGGCTGCGGGTGATCGGGAATCACAGGCGGGCGTCGGGGGATGAACGGCGGCCTCCGGTCGTCTGCGGTGGCGACGCTGGCTGCAGGGGTCACGACGAGGCGGTGCGACGTCGGACGGTGGCCTGTGGCGTCGCACGGGGTCTGCAGCGGCATCGGAGGTCGCAGGCGGGGTCGGGGGGTCCTGCGACTCGTTGTGCGCCTGTCGCCGGCGTTGGGCGGCTGCGGGGGCCGCCGGTGATGGCTCTCGGTGTTCAGGTGGCCTCGACGACGTCGTGCGGAAGTCGGAGAAGCGGCCGGCGTCGGGGGGGGATCGAGCGAGAGAGGGTCGAGAAGGAGGCTCGGGGAAACTCTTGGTTGCGGCGGCTGCTTGATGAAAGTGTTGTTAAACCTAGGTCCTAGGGTTTGCACGTGAATAGAAATAAAACTTAGGTTTTTTTTAATAATAGTTAATTTGATATTTAACAAGAGAATTTTGTGTTAAGTGGGGGAGATAGAGAGAGATAGGGAGTACAATTTGGGGAAAATCTAGGGGTCAATAGAGTAGGCAGTTTAGGAAAAGATTCTGTGCAATTAATTTAGGATATAGCCAGATTTGGCTAATCAATTTGAATTTCGAAATTGATCAGGGCAAATCAACGGTCCAGATTTATCCGGGCGATAACTCTCAAACCGGGCGTCAGAAAAATAATCCGAAAATACCGGGGCGATCGTGGAGACGAGACGCACAGATCTACAGAGCCCGACCGTGCGTAACACCTACCAAGAATTTACGTAAAATTTGAAACGGCGTTTTGAGTCAAATGACTAAAACGCCTCTATCGTTCAAAGTCGTTTTGCGAGAAAACGAGCCGTGAAACGACGTTCCCAAAAATCACAATAAAATCCAACACTCCAAAACGATCGCAATGGCATATCGCATCGCATATGCCGGAGCTCAGAAATAGTCAAATAAAAATACATGCACGATAAAGCACGTGCACGCAGGAAATACGAACGGTCGGAAAGCGGCCGTTACATTCTACCCACCTTAGAAATGATTCCGCCCTCGGAATCACTCATACTAAGACTAATTATAAAATCCATAAATACTTAAGCCTATAACTTCCATCCTCCACACAAAGGTCTCTAGCCCTAAAATTTCAACTTCGTTCCTCAAATAATCCATTATAATTCATCTTTTCACTGGATAAAGCCACGACTATTTTCACATCCTAACACTCAACCATAGACCCATTACTACTGTTCCAATTTCCAACTCCAAGTTCTCATAAAAATAATAATCATCTTCTGATATCGTACCACTCCACTAAACATCATCATCGCTCATTAATATCTTTTAAATTTCTAAATCTTTTCCCAACATTAATAAATCTCCAAAAATGAGATTCTAGTCATCCACAAATCCAAGACAAAAACATTTGTCTATCTTATAATACCTTCGCAAATCAACAATCACCGTGTCTTCAATACATTCTTGTCACATCTTCCCATAAATTTATCTGCCGAAAAATCGAACTATCAAGATCACATCTCCTCCTACTTAATATAGTTATTTTCAACCAATATTAAATCCGACCACATAATCATCCATTTATCTCAACACGTCGTGCTACTCTCAATGTCTTCTCACGTCAACTCAACAATCAAGTCTCGATGCTATTAAAAGCTCTAGTCAATCTCATGATCACCCTAACTCCTATCATACTCTGTAGCCATCCCTATCTACCATTCGTCTAAGCCTCAAATCCGATAAGTTCTCATCTCCTCGCATATAATTTCATTCAACTGAATTCTCCATTGAGTCCGACACACTTCGGTTTTATAAACAAGTCTTTGGACAGTCCATTCCTTTCATCCAAAAGATATTCTAATCCATCATCTTTGTGTTCCCAAAATCAATTAATCATTGCCATAATGGAACTCATCTCACTCCAAGCCTACCTGCAAACAAATCCTATAACGATAATAGCTAGTCCCAACTAATATAACAACCATAAACACGAAAACTTTTGTTTAAGGGAGAAAGAAGAGAAGAGAAAGAGAGACTTAAGGCCAAAGAAATATTTTAAAACATTTGGAAAAAAACACGTGGTGTTGCGGTAATGGATGAGGGAGGTTAAGTGATTTGTGATCTTGTGAGCTAGTTTGAAAACTTTAAAGATTTGGTTTAAAGAAAACAAAGTTTTGATATAGTCACATATAACCAAGATAAACCATTCATTAAAACTAAAGCTAAGTCTAAGGATCTGCCTGCGATGACGCCATTCATATAAGTATGAATACCGTCATTCAGACAACTTCCAGCATACCATGGTTAACACTGAGTACACATTCAAAACACAAAAGGCAATCATCGGAATCCTAAAGAACACACATTCATACATGTCTATGCACTCTACTTATGCCTAACCACCACGACGACATCACTTACCAAGGGACCTACTCCTAAACTGGAGATAGCATGGATAACTACAAGGTCTAATGTCTAAATAATAGAAGGAAAAGAAAACTAGATCAAAAGCGAAACGAAATAAGATCGGAAAGAACGAGCTCAAATAAGACGGAGTAAAGAGATAGTTGGTTGGATGGGACAAAAAAATATTTCTCAGAATAACTAGATAGATGAAGGAGATTTACGGGTAAAATATGATATCGTATACTTTATACTTTTATAAAAATAAGTGGGGAAAAAGGAGCAGATAGTAAAATCATTACGATTTTGAAAAAAAATTAGATGAGGGAATAAAAGTAGGATAATGTAGCGATTGTCTCGCAAATGAAAATAAATTTAAACAAAGGTTCTTGAAGTATGAGCGCGATGAACATAGAGATGTTTATATGTAAAGAAATTTATAATCCTCCTTTGTTTTAGAAAATATTCTAAAGTACGTACGTAAATGTTAAAAAAAATAAATTTCGTAGGTTAGAAAAATGATATATTGAATTCCCGAAATGGTAACAAAGTTTTAAAACTAAAATACGATGGATACTGATTCGAAAATAAGTACGAGGCCGTAACTTAAAACTTTTACGACCGAAGGGTTTCAAAATTTTGCGAAGGAATTTTAACTCAACCGAAAGTAAGAAATTTTAAATAATTAATAAAAGTTTTCAAAGAAGTCAAATTGGGTGGAGAATTTAATAATGAATTTCGAAAATACTTTTAAAGGAAGCAGGTTTTGGGAAAGGGAAAAAAATTCGAAAATAAGTACAAGATAGTAGAAATAAATTGTGTAGTTTATAAAAGTAATATATATATATTGGAAAGAAGGCAAATAATGCGAGATATTGACTTAAACATTTACGTCCAAGAAAGCTCCAAGTCAATTAAAAGTTTTAACTCGATCCAAAACAATAAATTTTAAATATATAATATAGTGGTTTTCAAAGAAATCAAGCCAGAGCGAAAACTTAATAAGGAAAGTCGAAAATAATTTTAGAGGAGGTAGAATTGGTCGAGGAAGGGATTCGAAGGATCGATGATAATCGTCAGGAAATGATCACGAGAATCGAGAGAAAGGAAAAATGATCGCATGAAGAGTACGCGTAAGCTATGAATCGTGAAGAGCTACGATGGGACTCTATGATCGATAGCACAAAATTTGCAAGGATCAGAGGGATGCTAGAGGACAAGGGTTCTAATCATCGGGTCGTCTAAAGATTAGGATAACTCAGCTCAAAGGCTTCCTATGAGCTAGACTATACCCAGGATCTAAAGAGAAAGTTCCTAAGAGAAACAAGGTTACGTTCTGCTGGGCCCGAAGTTGATGGACCCGGGAGAACAACTAAAAGGAGGACTCTGAAAATTTAACACGGTCAGAGTCAAGTGGCTACTAAGGTATTCTAGGACGAGGATGACTAATTCCTAACCAAGGCGTCGGCTATCAAATTGGGACGTCTACCTAAGTCTTCCCACTAACTAAGACTGGGAAACTAATTCAGACTTGTATGTGGATATTAAATGAATGCGGTACTTTTATTGTTCCGAACTTTTGCAAGACCTGCATGGGCCACCACTAAAACCTGTCACGCCCCGCTTCCCAAAATGGACGGAGGCGAAGCGTAACAAGGCCCGCTTAGGCCAGAGCCACTACTACAAAAAGGACCTTTAATAGCACATCTTTAATAGCGCTTGCCAATTATAAGCGCTGTTAATTAGAGGCACATATAATAGACAGCGCTTCTTTTTGTAAGCGCTGTTAAAGGTCGGAGAATAGACAGCGCTTCTTTCTGTAAGCGCTGTTAAAGGTCGGATAATAGACAGCGCTTCTTTCTGCAAGCGCTGTTTATTAGAAGTACACATAATAGACAGCGCTTCTTTTTGAAAGCGCTGTTAAAGGTCAGATAATAGACAGCGCTTCTTTTTACAAGCGCTATTATAGGTTTGACAATAGACATCGTTTGTCTTTTTGCAAGCGCTGTTATAGACCAAAGAGCTCAAAAAATTTCGCAAGTGGGGCTTCCAAATGTTTCCCCCCGTTGTTTTTCGTCCGCCCCCTTATCCCCATACCCTAGCTTCTCCGCTTCTCCTGTTCTTATTCCCAACCACGATCGACGACTGAGCTCCCCTCTCGTCGATTGAGCTCCATCGATCGATAGCCTCCAAGTCCAAGTTCAAACAAAGTTGATCTTTGATGTAGAGCCATCGAAAACCCTAAAACGTAGTACCTGATAATCTTTCTCTCGCCATCGGAGGTCATCTTTCTCTCGCCTCTCGCTCCGCGTCTCTCGAGCAACACTTCGGCCCCTTCCAAGCTCTGTTCCTCGAGTTTCAGAAATACTAGAATCTCTCCACCATCGTCAACCTCGAGGGAATCGACACCTCCGACGTCCTTTCCGCGGCCACCAAGACTGTTGCCAGGATCATCGGCAAGCCCGAGAGTGAGTATTTTTATTTCTTAAGGCTAAATATTCTTAGATTTTTTTTCGAAATTAATTCATGGGTTTTTCATTTCTCGATGCTATTGCTCTGATTTGGTGGTCAAAATTGCATCTTGGGTTTGAGATTTTAGCTTCCCATTTGGGTTCCTGCATGAGACTAGGATGAGTTTAGATCTATCTAATATCAGTCTTTAATTTGTAGCTACTGTCAAACTTGTGATGGGTTTTCTAATTAGAATTGGGTTTTATGATAGGGTTTGGGATTGCTCTCAAACTGTTTGACAAATTGCCTGTGTGAAGTATTGCTTTGATTATCTAGAGCAGAGGGAAACAAATGAAATGGTGTTAAATGATGTGTTGGCTTGTGATACATAGGATATTGGTTCATTGAAAGGGTGTTTTTAAGTGATCACTCAATTATAGTTTCCGAACTTTTTATTACCTGGATGACTTGCGGTAAGTTTGCTCTAGCTTTCCACTAGATCTACGATTGAAAATATTTTAAAAAGTAATTTTCGTGCAAGTACTATTTAGAATTATCAAACGAGTACTTCCAATTTGCGGCATGCCAACAAAAATGGAATTTTCACTTGAGCATGTCAACAAGATTGTATATTGCACAAATATAGGCAACGGTCGGACTGTGCACTACTAAAGTATTTCTTCGAAATTACTGATTATTGATGCGATGCATTTTCTAAGTGTCCCTGATAAATTGGCAGTCCACATATATTTCTTTGTTACATTATCTCATTGTTGACACGCTCACTGGACTTTGTTTGCAAATGGGAGAATAATGTTTAAGTACTTCTTCATCCTTTCATCCTAAAATAATGCAAAATGTAACTTCTTACAAGTCCACTGAATTATTATCTATAATCTAAGATATGGTCCGGCATTCTCATTTTGTTAACTTACCCATTTGACCTCTCAATCATGATATAATAAAATACATTTCTTTCATACAATTTATGACAAGCATGTACTTCTAGCTGATAGGTGTTATTATTGTTGATATCTTCTGTTTATTGTTATTTGACTTCTCTTGTGACCTGTTCCTATCATGTATGATCTTTAGAAACTGTCATTGTTCCTTACAAAAAGAGACTTCGTTCTTGTTGAATAAATTTACATTAAATGCATTATTGTAATGTGTGAATACATTCTCAAAGGGCATGTACCTGATATGGATTTCTTCTTTTCTGAATAGTAAGTTGGATAACTCCTACCTTCTCCCCATAGTGTGGTAAAAACTTTTGACTGCGTCGGGTACCTGCGTTATACTCTCCTGTTTAACTGCATAAAATCATCATAAGAAGGTATGATCGTTTGTCAAGAGTTCTTGCATAAGCAATAATGGATGTTTCTTAGTTTTGGCAAAGGAAAGCAATGATTCATCGTGCATAAATATTTATGTATGTAAATTCAATATGATACATCTATCGATTACAACTTATTGTATGCTTAGTTATCATATATCATTTGTATGTTGATCATTTTTATAGTTAAATCAACATTTGACAAATTTTCTCTTCCGCTGTTCAGACGACAATAAAAATCTGTTGATTTTCCTTCCATAAGTTGAATTTCTTGAAGCCGAAAAGGAAACGCCATGATTGCATGTTTAGTATCTTTCTCGACTGTAGATTTTGACAAATCTACTACCAAATGCTTATTTTCTGAGTCTTGGCATGAAATTGATGTTGTTTTCCCGGGGTATGCTGCATCATAATGTAGGCAATTCCTTACTGCCAAATGCATGTTTTCTGAGTCTTAATGCAACACTGGCATTGTTTTCACAGGGTATACTTTTCTCCTGCTACTGTTGATGACCCCATCAAAGTTAGTCAGGCATCAGACCTTGGGGAGACTGCAACAATCGTTTCTTCAGTGCCAAAACATGTTGTCCAAGCTTTCTCCTTGCTGCAAGGAAACCCTGAGGCTCAGGTTTAAACATTACTTATTAACCTTTCTATGTTTAACAGAATGTTGTTATGCATTATGTTTTGGTTTTAGGAATAATGATCGAACTGAATTTATTTAAGGGGATTGTGCTAGCATAATTTCATACATGTTGGTGCTACTGAACCATTCTGGTTCTTAGAAAAAATTTGACATCTTGTTTTTCCCATTGATTTTTAACTAGAATTGTGTTACATGTTATTTGAGATTTTCGGTTGATAACATCTTACTTAAACACTCCTGAATTGAATCAGATGATAATATGTGATCAGATGTCGAAGAAGTAAGAATTATTACTATACTTCATATCTTGGATAACGTCCCATTTCATTTAACCATGCAGGTGTTAATTATATTTGATCTATGTGTTCATTATGATGATGATGGAGGCATCCATAGCAGTTGCAGGATAGTTTGTTCCTTCCAGCAAAACTTTAAGTCTGCTATTACATTCGACACACACACACACTCTCTCTCTCTGTGTGTGTGTGTGTGTGTGTGTGTGTTACATTCGATAATGTGTGTGTGTGTGTGTGTGTGACATTCGATAATGTGTGTGTGTGTGTGTAGACAAATGTTATTAGAGTTTTTTAAACTTGGTATAATCATATCTGTATGCATATATACAAGTTATGAATCAACTTAAAACAGGAAAACTGATGTGTGTTTTTGAATTCATGTTTTGAAAAATCAGGGTTCAGTTGTACCTAATTTTGTGGAAAACATATCAGGTAATATGCTCATATTATCTGAGGAAAATCATTGTTCAAGGTAGATCATCCAAGTCAACCAAGGTTGGTGACATCATGACTGAAGAGGTACTTGTTGAATTATGAAATATGCAGGCTGTTTCAAGATATTTGCTTCTTTTCTTTATTTGTCTAGTGAATGGTTTATGCTTTGGTGGTATATGAAGAACCAGTGATGTCAGAAGCTGGGTACATTACCAACGCAATCGGAGTATAGCAACCTTGAATTCATAGTTAAGAACTGAATTACTTTTCGTTTTTAAAGAATGCTCTTTTGGCTTAATACATACAGAATAAGCTGATCACTGTCAGCCCGAACACCAAAATTCTTCAGGCCATGCAACTGATGACAGGCTCTTGCAGGTATCATAAACAAGTTAGAAGATATACAGGAGGTTTGCACTTTTTTTGACTGCACTTCAAAGTTATTTCCTAATTTCTTTATCCTATTTTAACTTTTGCGTAGGCCATATCTTTTAATGAAACTGCACTTATCTTTCAGAGGGTGAGTTAAAAAAATGCATAATGGACTCTATACAGGCAGTAGAATTTGTGACTATTCAGAATGATGATGAACTATGGGAGGAATTGATTAAGTAGTGCCTTCGCAAGCCTGAATACACAAGAACAGCAAATTAGGAGAAGAGGCATCAGAAAAGATTTTTGAGATGGAACCCGACAATTCTGGAATGTATCTACTGCTGTCGGGAAATGTATTGTTCAAGGAGTGATTTAATGGATAATGACTGAACAGATTTTATATGCGATAATGTTTCTTATTTGTATTATGGATCATCTTCCAATATCAATGTACATTGTCTAATTTATGTGATTGTTGAATAAAATCAATTTAATTTGATTGTTTCTTGTAATTTAATGTTATTGGTGGTTTATTTAAGCATTTTGAACATTAAATGGATCTATTTAAATATAAAACGTAGGGAAAAACAATAAAATGAATTGAAACAAGCGTTGTCTATCTAGGACCTTTAACATCGCTTGCACTAACGAGCGCTGTTAAAGGCCCCCCTTTAACAGCGCTTGCACTAACAAGCGCTGTTAAAGGGGGGCCTTTAACAGCGCTTGCTAGTGAAAGCGCTGTTAAAGGTCCCCCTTTAACAGCGCTTGCACTAACAAGCGCTGTTAAAGGTTGGCCTTTAACAGCGCTTTCACAAACAAGCGCTCTTAAAGTGGGGCCTTTAACAGCGCTTTCACTAGCAAGCGCTGTTAAAGGCCCCCCTTTAACAGCGCTTGTTTGTGCAAGCGCTGTTAAAAGCCCCCCTTTAACAGCGCTTGCACTAACAAGCGCTGTTAAAGGCCCCCCTTTAACAGCGCTTGCACTAACAAGCGCTGTTAAAGGGGGGGCCTTTAACAGCGCTTGCACTAATAAGCACTGTTAAAGGCCCCCCTTTAACAGCGCTTCCACAAACAAGCGCTGTTAAAAGCCCCCTTTAACAGCGCTTGTAAAGCGCTATTAAAACTTGCCCCCCTTTAGCAGCGGCGAGATAGACAGCGCTTGTAAAGCGCTATTAAAGACCTTATTTAAGCGCTGTTAAAGGTCCATTTTGTAGTAGTGAGCTGAGAAGCTCGGACCCAATAAACGTCTGTAGAGGTACCATTTTAAAAGATTTTCAGGTTCTTGCATTAATTATAGTTCGAAACAACAGAAAGTACGGAAAGAAAGTTGCATTCATTAAATTAGAGATATAATATCCGACAAGATCAAAGTCTAAAAGAAGCCTAAGCATGGCAACAAACTATCTAAAAGCAAACTAAAAGTGGTAACCTCTGAAAGTGACGACTAAAAAGACCTCAAGGTCTGGTCCTCGTCAGGTACGTACTCTGGTGACGACGTCCTCGGCTCCACGTACTCCAGTGAGTCTGCCTCGTCCATGAACTCTGGCTCAACACCTGACGTACAGCACCAAAAGAAGGAACTGTACGTCAGGTCAGGTCTACAAAAAGGGTTAGACCAAACTGTAAGTGTACTGAACTATTAGACAACGTTTTACTGGTTGATTAGCATGCTAAGGTTACAACAAGGTAACAAGAGAAGTACGTAGCAGGAAAGTAAAGCGTAGCAGGCAGTAGCCGTAGCGTGTGCTACCGACTACGAGACTAACCTAAAGGTGTCAGGACAGGACGAAGACAGACAAGACAGGTAGGACACGACACGACACGGCACGACACTGCACGACACGAAGGGTTCACGCCTTACGGGTTGAGGGGGATCAGACCATCTCCCCGTGCGCACGCTCAACCTTACCCCAAACCCCAGAACTCAGGACAAGAAGTACAGAGATCACTTCCGCTAGGGAAGCACCTGAAATGCCCGTAGACTTTTTGTAACACGGAGATCACTTCCGCAAGGGAAGCACCTGAAACGCCCGTAGGCTTTTTCGTAACACAGAGATCACTTCCGCAAGGGAAGCACCTGAAACGCCCGTAGGCTTTTTCGTAACACAGAGATCACTTCCGCAAGGGAAGCACCTGAAACTCCCGTAGGCTTTTTCGTAACACAGAGAACACTTCCGCAAGGGAAGCACCTGAAACGCCCGTAGGCTTTTTTGTAACACAGAGATCACTTCCGCAAGGGAAGCACCTGAAACGCCTGTAGGCTTTTTGTGTAACTGGGACAAGACACGACAAGTGTAAGGAATTGTTATTCTAGGGTGTCCACACGCACGCACACACAAGATAGCCCTACGGTGTCGAGAGTTGTTGTTTGTCGAGCTTAGACTTCGTCGTCAAGTCTAAGTCGTCAGGGGCGTCCCGGACGCTATCATTTCACGGCTGGTTCTATACATTCACAGTCTAACAGTTCTAGCAATCTAAGACCAAAGCACGGTCAAAAACGCAAGTGGGTACACTTGCCTGCGGTGGCGAGTGTGTCGTCCGTCCGGGGCGTCTCGTCCAGGCGTCGCGTCCGCGGTAGTCCGTCTGAAACAGGTCACGGCGATGGTGTCAGGTCGCGATTTCAGTAATTCCTATTTAGGTTTTGTTTCTAGGTTGTCGGGACTACCCTAATCAGTCAAAAGTCACGTTTTCATGTTCTGTTTGGTCTAGATCGACTTCTACCCTATGTGCATAGAAATAATTGTCCGATTGTCGATCTTTCCTAGGGTGGGCAGCATTTTACTGGTGCGGAAAAGTAAATTTAATTACTGTTGTTCAGTTTTAGTTAAGGTTCCGTTCGCTACAGTGGGGGTTTGCTACGAGTTAGGGGGGACCAACCTGTCCGGTGTCTGGAGTGGTGCGGACGTAGCGTCTGAACGGCAAAAAGTCTGCGTCGTCTACGGCGTCTCGGCTACGGGTAGCGTAGCGAGACTTGTCCGGGCAGCGGACAAAGTGTGGGCAACGAGCGGAGGTGGTGGACAGTGAAAGCGCCCGGTAGCAGCCCAAAGGAAAGGTGAGCGACGTCAAAGAGCCGCGTAACAACGAGCACAATGGGGATGATGCCTAGAGCCCAAAACAGCGAACGACATGGCAAAAACAGCTACTCAACACCGTTCGGGGGCTAACCGGACTTGAGAGGACCACGGGGTGGTCGTGGCGGCTTCCGGCGACGGAGAAAAGCCCGTAGAGCGGCGGATAAAGGCAGCAGAGGCTGCTGCCGTCCGCAACAGCGATCAGCCAAGTCGGAGAAGGGCTCCGGTGGTCTCGGGGGTCCGTGCGGCGGTTTCCAGGCGGTCGGGCGGCACTGCACAGATCGCCGGCGGTCGAGGCGAGGGTCGGTGACGCAGGCGACACGTGGCGGCGCTGGGAACTCATGGCGGCGACGGAACTCCGGCGTTGAGCGACGTCGTACGGGCTGCGGGTGATCGGGAATCACAGGCGGGCGTCGGGGGATGAACGGCGGCCTCCGGTCGTCTGCGGTGGTGACGCTGGCTGCAGGGGTCACGACGAGGTGGTGCGACGTCGGACGGTGGCCTGTGGCATCGCACGGGGTCTGCAGCGGCATCGGAGGTCGCAGGCGGGGTCGGGGGCGTCCTGCGACTCGTTGTGCGCCTGTCGCCGGCGTCGGGCGGCTGCGGGGGCCGCCGGTGATGGCTCTCGGTGTTCAGGTGGCCTCGATGACGTCGTGCGGAAGTCGGAGAAGCGGCCGGCGTCGGGGGGGGGGGGGGGTGATCGAGCGAGAGAGGGTCGAGAAGGAGGCTCGTGGAAACTCTTGGTTGCGGTGGCTGCTTGATGAAAGTGTTGTTAAACCTAGGTCCTAGGGTTTGCACGTGAATAGAAATAAAACTTATGTTTTTTTTAATAATAGTTAATTTGATATTTAACAAGAGAATTTTGTGTTAAGTGGGGGAGATAGAGAGAGATAGGGAGTACAATTTGGGGAAAATCTAGGGGTCAATAGGGTAGGCAGTTTAGGAAAAGATTCTGTGCAATTAATTTAGGATATAGCCAGATTTGGCTAATCAATTTGAATTTCGAAATTGATCAGGGCAAATCAACGGTCCAGATTTATCCGGGCGATAACTCTCAAACCGGGCGTCAGAAAAATAATCCAAAAATACAGGGGCGATCGTGGAGACGAGACGCACAGATCTACAGAGCCCGACCATGCGTAACACCTACCAAGAATTTACGTAAAATTTGAAACGGCGTTTTGAGTCAAATGACTAAAATGCCTCTATCGTTCAAAGTCGTTTTGCGAGAAAACAAGCCGTGAAACGACGTTCCCAAAAATCACAATAAAATCCAACACCCCAAAACGATCGCAATGGCATATCACATCGCATATGCCGGAGCTCAGAAATAGTCAAATAAAAATACGTGCACGATAAAGCACGTGCACGCAGGAAATACGAACGTTCGGAAAGCGGCCGTTACAGCAGTATTGGAGATCGTCGCCAAATTCACGAGAACAATCAAAGCGACATCTCAAGACTTCTCAAATCTTGTATTCATTGCCTAAAGCTTCGTTGAAACTTTTGGACCGTTTTGGAAGTCATGAAGAATTAATCGAAGCTCTCGAAGACCGTTCCTTAAGGTTTTATTTATAGTATTTTAGCTTCGATCTATAGAATGTTAAGCCTTGAGTATATCTTACAATTCTATCTTCATAACGCTCATATCGTAGCTCTAGGATCTTAGTAGAAGTCCATTCTAACTTCCTCGAAGCATCGCGCTTCGATTCGGACTTATTCGTGCATGTTAGTTGATTCAAGAAGAAGAACTGGCCGACTAGATGGTGATCTAGTCGGTCGGCAAAGCTTCTTGGACCGACTAGTTTGTTTTAATCTTTTCTTGCTCGGTACTGTTTACAGTTAGTCGGTCTACGTTGACTCACCGACCGACTAGTTTGTGAACTAGTCGGTCAGTGATGCTTTTTTAACCGACTAGTTGAGCTTTACTGTACATGCTAATTTTCTCCTGAGCTACTGTTTATCGTTAGTCGGTCTAAGAACGTTTGGTGACCGACTAGTTCATAATCTAGTCGGTCAACATTTGTTCTTGGACCGACTAAATCAATTTGTATTCAGACTATTTGTTTTTGACTCTTAGTCGGTCGAAGTTCACTGACCGACCGACTAGTTGTGAAACTAGTCGGTCAGAAAGTCTTCTTGGACCGACTAGATTTCTAGGTCTGAAATTCTATCTCTTCACTGTTCCTCACTTAGTCGGTCCATGTTGTTTGATTGACCGACTAGTTGATGAACTAGTCGGTCAGTGGTTGTTCTTTGACCGACTAGTTGCTTCAGATTTATAACCGTTGGGATTTGACCTAACTTGTTTTTATGGGACCCTATAAATACGAACCTTGGTCATTTCTCTCTAGGTTAGAGCTGCCATTAAGAGATTCATTGAGATTGAAAGAGATAGACATTCTCACTCATTTCCAAGGCTCTCTTCCTCACAAGAAATCCATTCTCTCACTTTCTAGATCTAGAATCCATCTTGAGAGAAGTTTGTTCTTGGTGAGCCCTTCAAGCTCTAGCTTGATTCAAGTCTCCAAATCACTCCTAGGCACCCATTGCTGGTCATTTCAGTTGTGCTAGGTCTTGGTGACTTCATCTTCCTAAAATTCCTCCTTGCACCTATTTGGTAAGAATACTCAAGGTATAGGATTTTGTGGTAAGATTGTTTATTTCATTATAAACTTGTTTATATTGCTTATTGATTCTCTCGGTTGTGAGAGAAGGTTGTGATCCCGGGTTATGGGATTCACTATTGCCATTGCATGTATGATTTGATCTTGTGAAGGTTTTTCACAAGATATCGTAGTGGAAATCTTAGGTTAGGGTTTCTAACCTAAGTATCCGGAGGGGATCCGGGTGGTTGGGACGTAGAATCACCGGGAACAAGTCGGGGAGACTTGGGTGGATCCGAACCCAGTAACATCGTTTGTTAGCTTTGTTAATTTTGTTGTTGTCATCAATTTAAGCTTCCGCAAATTGATTTGGTAGTTGTTTGCACGATAATTAGGAATTATACTCCTCGTTATTTTTAAAGTACTATTCACCCCCCCCTCTAGTACTTGTGCAGTAGCTTGTAGGGCATTACATATGTTTTATTTTTCGCTGTTCTTTATGCCTCTTTAGTCCGTCCGACTTAGGACGGGCACAGATCTGAGCTCTGAGGGTCCGCCAAAACCCTTCAAAATGAACATACTTTATATGTCTCTACCTTGAGTGATCAATTCAATATACTTACAAATGATATTATTTCAAGTAAGCTCAAACATGAGGAACTTATTCTAAGACTTGAAAAGGTTAAGAACAAACCAAATGTGAAAGCTACTCTATCTTGTATGCATGCATCTACTTCAAAGAAAAATGTTGTTCAAAATATTGTGCATAAAAATGTGAAGCAATATGCTTTTGTTTATGGTAAGAATACTAAACACAATGTACATCATGATTCTCATCACAATATTGTTCATTACAATTATGTGGCACATAATACACACCATATACATGATTCTAAAAGATTTGTTAAGAATAATGTTATATGTGTACCAAAAAATTCGAGTAATCATGAGAAATTTATTTATGTTTTCAACATGTTTAAAAGTATGCATAGGAAATCAAATTCAAATCGAATTTGGGTTCCTAATAAGTGATCCTTACATATACACATCTTTTAGGGTATCCATATGCTTCATGAACATTTCCTTGATACCAATACTTAGGATCGTGCAGATAGATAGAAATTATGACTAACAAACTCGGACCCAATCATTAGTGGGTACCAAACACATTCAATTATTTTCTTTCAGGACATGGATAATGGACATCAGATGCTCCGCACATATGATCTGGAATGTAAAACTGCTTAGCGCTTTAAAAATGTATGATGGAGGAACCGTAACTTTTGGCGACAACAAGAAAGATAAAATTATTGGCATATGTAATATTGGAGACCATTCGAAGCTTCTTATCAAAGATGTCAGTTTGGTTAGCGGGCTAAAGCACAACTTGATAAGCATAAGTCAATTATGCGATAAAGGTTTGAAATTTATTTTCACATTAGATGCTTGCTTAGTTTATGATAATGATATGAAAAATATTCTTGTTAAGGGTAAGCGAGTAAAAAATATTTTATGTGCTTAGATTAAATGATTATGATTCAAATGTATGTATAATTGTTTCAACAAATGAGCCGTTGCTATGACACTGACGCTTTGGCCATGTAAACATCAAAAACTTGAATAAAATATCTAGGAAAGAGTTGGTGCATGGTCTTCCAAACATAATTTTTAAATTGGACAAAATGTGTGACTTATGTCAACTTGGCAAAATGTATAAAAGTACATTTAAGAGTATTGGAGCCCTCAGCTCGAAAAGGCCACTTGAACTACTTCATATGGACTTGTTTGGCCCGGCTAGAACTTCATCTCTTTTGACTCCAAATACGTATTTGTTATAGTTGATGATTTCATGCGATATACGTGGGTATTATTCTTAATCAATAAGAATCATGCCTTCCGAGAATTTAAAATATTTTTCAAAAGAATTGAATGATTATACTGTTTGAAAATTATTTCTATTAGAAGTGATCACGGTGATAAATTTGAAAACGAACATTTTAAAAGATTTTGTGAAGAACGAGATGTTTCTCATACTTTTGCTTTTTCTAGAGTTGCTCCTCAAAATGAGGTAGTTGAAAGGAAAAAATAGAACACTCCAAGAGTGTGCACGAACAATGTTGTGTAAAAGCAACCTTCCAAAATATTTTTGGACAGAAGCTGTAGCAACAACGTGCTATATTCAAAGCAGATTTTTAATTAGAAAACCTTTTGAAAAGACACCTTCTAAGTTGTTGCTCCAACAAATTTCAAAAGTATCTAATTTTAGAGTCTTTGGTTGTAAATGATATATTCTTAACACAAAAGATAACTTAAAAAAATTTGACTCCAAGGCAGATGAATGCATATTTATCGGTTATTCTTTTTGAAGTAAAGCATATAGAATCTACAATAAAAGAACAGAGATGTAGAAACTATGCACGTAACATTTGATGAATCCCTTATTAGTAATACAAGCATTACTATTGATGATAATATTGATGATGTTGTTGTTGTACCTACTACCACTCCTTTATCTAAATCTTTTCATGAAGTTACACATCACACACAAGTTATTGGTGATATTGATGCAGGTGTTAGAACTAGATCTCAAATTGAACACAAGTCACATTTTGCATTAGTTTCTAACATTGAGCCGAAAAAGGTAGATGAGGCTTTTGCAGATGAAGCATTGATTGAAGCCATGCAAGAAAACTTCTACAATTTTAGAGAAACCAGGTATGAGAACTAGTCCCAAGACCAGAAGATCGTCCAGTCATCGGCACAAAATGGGTGTACCGAAACAAACTAGACGAGGACGAAAATGTGGTAAGAAACAAAGTAAGGTTACTGGCACATGGTTTCAGGTTGGTTTTGTTGTAAAACGCGAAACGAATGGGTTTTGTATATAAACTAAACCGTTTTTAGTTTAGGTCAAGCTTATTATTACTGTTATAAACCTTGGAGCTATTGGAGGGGCTCTTTCTCTTGTGATTTGTTTTGCAATCTAAATATTGGTAGTTGTTTCTTTCTCTTTGATTTCTTGATATATTGCTTTATATTGTTTCCTCTTTCCATTGAAATTAGTTTTCATAATATTTGTCCAAATAATTATGGTAATCTCCATTGCTATCATATTTGTAGCCATTGCCATGCTAGAGTAGTGTGTATCTAGGGCTTAGGGATGATCCCAAGGATCCTAGGGATTGGATGTTAGGTTAGACCTCCGCTGGATGAATCTAGGGTTTCCCTATGGTGGTTTGAACAAGGGTTTTAGGGGATTAGCCTTAGGATTGGAGGATCGCGAAAGCAATTCCATATCCTAGGGAGAATCCCCACGAATCAGATTTGGGCTTAGTGGCCGTTTTTTAAGTCTCGTGCTCACAAGAGTGTCTCGAGAGCCGGGGGCGACCACTAATCCACAATCCGCTAGCCGATGACTACGAAAGTAACCCGACCGCTAGAACCAACCATAAGATGGCGTCGCATTCCGTAGAACACGCGAGTGTTTACGGATTGCGAGGCAGGACCAAGTGTCAAGCGTAATGCACGCATTACCATACAAAGCCGATTGCAAAAGCACGGATCTGTATAGGGATGCGTTAGACGAGCGTGATAACGGAAGTCTAACGCTCGTTTCCATCTCCGGATGCGACACTCCTACCATAATCCATCGTCCGACAAAGGACCATTTGACCAGAAATCCATGACCGAAGGGCCTAGCGGGTAATCCCGAAGGCCTTAGACGTTTAATATTTAGTTAATTCCACTTCCCACAGTCAACCAACCAATTCCAATGTGACAACCCCGACCACACATTCTCTTCCTTCCACAAAAAGCTAAGTGTTAGACGATTGCCTCCATAGAGTTCGACATTCTATAAATACTATAACACACTGTACACTTGCGGTGATTCGTTCGTCCCGGACATGAGCTCGGGGCGACAGAAAACTAAGCAAGCCAAGCTTGAGTATAATTTTAAGCTAAATTAAATAAATGAACAATATATAATTCTCTTTAGATATATAAGACAAATAACATAATTTTTTACTTTTAGAGCCATTCCTATCTTGTGGTTCCTAACTATTATAGGGCTCGGGGAAAGCTCGAGGTTTAGCTCAGGTTCGTTGCAAGCTCACTCGAGCTCATTCATTGGGTAAACGATCATGAACATAATTTTAAGCTCAATAAGATAACTGAAAGAATGTGAACATCTGAAAGCTCTGCTTGTTTGTCTCGATTCACAGACCTAATACATGCCCTTGTTTATCCATTCTTTATCTAACTATAGGTTATCAATGTCAGTGCATTAAACATGCAGCACATATGGGATGTGTTGCCATCCTGAAAAATAAATATTATCCAACTTCGTGGAGAAACTCTCCACCCATACATCCCAAAATTCTAGCCAACGGATCTAATGTGAATGTCATATCGCATTGAGTCTTTGAATTGCATTAAGTATTTGTTGTTGTTGTGATACTTTCTCTCACCTCGTCCACCCGCCACTTCTTCATCTTCTTTCTTATTTATTGAGAAGTGTTTGTTCGAAACTATTTGCTATTCACTTGAAAAAAGATGGCCTTTCTTTGCAAAACTGTCCGCTGATTACATGCAAGTGTCTTTCTTCATAAATTATCCACTGTTTACATAAAAGTGTATGCCTTTTGCAAATGGACCGCTTTTCGGAACTGTCCACAATTTACTTGTTTTTTCAGACTAATTTACTTAAAATGTCTCCATTTTTTGCGAACTCCCATTTTCTGCCTTCGTTTGCAAATTATCATCAATTTACTTCAAAAGGTCTGTTTTTCTTTGTACACTATTTACTTAAAAGTGACTGCCTTTTGCAAACTGTCAACGTTCTTGGCTTCTAGCAAATTGTCCATTATAATTAAAAGTGTCTGCCTTTCTTTGTAAACTATCTGGCATTATTTAAAAGTGTTAACTGTCAATGTTCTAGATTTCTTTGCAAATTGCCAATTATACTTACAAATGTCTGCCTTCCTTTGTAAACTATCCGATTTTACTTACAAGTGTTTGCATTTCTTTGTAAACTGTCCATTATTTGCTTAAATGTGCAGTCATTCTTTTCAAACTATCCACTATTTACTTTAAAATGCCTTTTATAGGACACTTTGTATTTTAATAAAATGTTATGTTAAAAATAAATAGATAATATTAACATCTATTCTGTGCTAGATCATTTAGGGAAAAGTATTAAAAGGTAGATTTTCCATTAATCTCAATTAGTTTGTGAGAAGCATTTGTTAGATACGAAGATTGATAGATTTATATCAAAGACAAATAGATTCATATGAAAGGTAGGTAGATTTATATGAGAGGTGACTAAATTTATATGAAAGATAGACATCTTCATAATAAAGGCAGACAACTTCATATGAGGGCAGATATATTAGTACATAAGGTAGACATTTTCATATGGAAGGCAAATTTACATTAGAGGTAGTTTCATATAAAAACAAATAGATTTATATGAAAGGAATGTAGTTTTATACATGTCAGATATTTTGACAAATTAGATTTGGAAATTTTCTTCTCCTCCCTCACCCATTTCATGTCTTTTCTTCTCATGTATTTGGGGGAAAAAGACACTCAATCACCTCAAAATCTTGAAAAAGAAGCCTTCTTGCAAATTATTCTCCAATTTTTTCATCGTATTTATGTTGTTGTTAAAAGAAAATTTTGACATGACATTGCCATGTTCGACGAAAAATTTGAAGAAATTTAGAGAAAAGGGATAAACGACTGGAGAAATGTAGAAGAGAAACCAGCGGAGTTTTACATTCCTCTTCATGTGTTTAAATACAATGTATCAAGGGTATAATAGTACTTTACAAGAGGATATGAATCTAGCTTTATTGGTAGGTGATGATTGCATATCTCTACGAGATGCGGTGCATTGTATCGGGACGTCTTCTGATATGAATGACATTGATTGGTTAGAGATCTCCGAGGGATATGGTTGACCTTGCATATCTCTAAGAGATGCGGTGCATTGTATCGGAACGCCTTCAGATAGGAATGTCATTGATTGCTTGGAGATCTTCAAGGGATATGGTTGACTTGGTCTCATTTCCTTATACGCCCACGCAAACTGAGCGGCCGAAATGACGAACAGTTTGTCTCGCAATAGCTCGAAGCGATCCGCAGTGAGACTCTTAGTGAAGATGTCAGCCGGGTTGTCCTCGGTAGAGATGTGTTGAACACGAATGTTGTCTGACGTGACCTGTTCACGGATGAAGTGGTAGTCGACTGTGAAGTGTTTTGTTCGGGAATGAAAGACCGGATTGGAAGAGAGTGAGATAGCCGACTTGTTGTCACACCAAATTAGAGGATTGTCTTGGAGAGGAATCTGAAGGTCAGAAAGGAGAAGTTGTAGCCAGATGATCTCTTTAGCCGAGAGAGAGAGAGAGAGAACGGTACTCCGATTCTGTCGAGCTGTGTGCAATCGAAGGTTGTTTTTTTGCACTCCAGGTTAAAGGGTTCTTTCCGAGGAAGACACAAAATCCATTGATGGAGCGACGATCTACGGGATCTCCTGCCCAATCAGCGTCGGAGAAGGCGATGAGTGACAGAGGACTCGGACGAAGAAGAATGCCGTGGGTTGGAGTGTGTTGAAGATATCGAAGAATCCGCTTAGCAGCTGTAAGATGTGAGTCACGTGGAGCAAGGAGAAACTGACATACTTGATTGACAGTGAATGCAATATCAGGTCGGGTTAGTGTGAGGTATTGAAGAGCATCGACCAGACTGCGGTAGTACGATCCATCGAGCAGTAAAGGATCTGAGGTGTTTGGATTCCGTTTTGAGGAGACTGGAGTTCTGCTCGGCTTGCAACCGGAGAGACCGGCTTTCTGAAGGAGCTCTTTTGTATATTTGGTCTGATGGACGAAGCAGCCTTGGGAGCTTCGTTGAATTTCCAGTCCCAGGAAGTATGATAGATCGCCGAGATCTTTGAGTGAGAACTCACTGGCAAGCTCGCCAATGAATTGATGTACGAAGTTTACCGAAGAGCCCGTGATTAGAATGTCGTCGACATACGACAGGATCACGTTTGTTTGGTCGCCAGAGTGTTTGACAAAGAGAGATGAGTCGACAATGCTCGGGTGGAATCCGTGAAGGCGGAGAAACTGGAAGAAGCGAGCATACCACTGTCGAGGCGCCTGTTTGAGGCCATATAATGCTTTCAGTAGCTTGCAGACATGTTGTGGGAAAGAGGGATCTATGAATCCCATAGGTTGCGCCATATAAATATTTTCATCGATGTTTCCATGTAAAAAAAGCATTGGAGACATCGAGTTGTCTGATGGGCCAGTCGAAGTGTAGAGCCAGGGTGATCAGGAGGCGGATAGATCCGTGCTTGGCGACTGGGCTGAAGGTCTCGGCGTTGTAACGACTGGTTTTTTGTATGATTGGATTATCAGTGTGTTTTGCTTGTGATGGTAGGTTCTCTCCTTGTGTGGTTTCCATTTCCATAGTTCTCGCTTTCATTCATCTCGTTGAGATTTCCTAGCTTCGTTTTCATTCCTTGTGATGTGATCTTCTAGCTTCTTCCTTAGAATCATTGAACTCGGAGTAAGTCACTCGTGATGAGCTTCATATCAATCATATCTTAGCGATAGGTTGATCCTAGAAACCTTAGAATTCATCCCGGACCTTCGCGCTCCATTTCGAGACTTTTCGTGCACGTTAGTTGGTTCAAGAAGATCAACCGACCGACTAGATTCCAATCTAGTCGGTCAGGAAATCAACTGGAACCGACTAGTTCATTCAATCAATTATTCAGGAGTTACTGTTTACTATTAATCGGTCTAAGAACAACCATCGACCGACTAGATACTAAACTAGTCGGTCAGGAATCCTTCTCAGACCGACTAACTCTCATTTCCATGATCTCTCTCAGAATTCAGCCTTTAGTCGGTCAATGAACACTCACCGACCGACTAGTTCTCAAACTAGTCGGTTGAGAAGCCTTCACAGACCGACTAACTCATAGTCCAGTTTTCCTGAGCAAGCTACTGTTTACTCTTAGTCGGTCTGCGTTGATCAACCGACCGACTAGTTCCTAAGCTAGTCGGTCACCAATCCTTCTTTGACCGACTAATCAGCCCAGAAAACCCTAGTTTTGCCCTAGCCGCCACACTTTTCTATAAATACGCCCCAAACATTTTCTTCTTCTTCCTCATCACCCCAAACCCTAATTCCTCCCCCATTGAGCCCCCTTCTTCCCCAAACCATTGATCCTTCATCCCAAGCTCATCCATCATCATCCAAACCCTCATTTCACATATCCTACCTCTCCTCAACCTCAAACCCTCATCAAATCCCCAAAAGCCTCATCCAAACCCATTTCTCCAGATTTTCCCTATTTCCAGATCTGAGCCGGATCGTTCTTCCGTCGCCGTAGTTCTCGGCGTCGTTCCTCCGCATCTTCACGGGTAGTATTCTTCCTTTAATAATCTCATAACCCACACTTGATATTTATGAAACCCTAATAAAATGGATCATTAGAAATCGTAGGGTACGATTGTGAATACGGATTAGTTACCATTCTAATGTTGTTTTTCCATGACAGTGATCCATTCCCGTAGATAACAAATTTGTGTGATGTGCCTTCGTTGATCGTTCTCCTCGGTGCCAGGCAAGTGAAACTTGCATCTCTTGATTTGGGCTATGTCTTAGGCCATTACCTTGCTTTAGCGTAAAAGAGACTAGACGGTGAAAGGATAGCCGTCTGGACGCCATTGACCTAGCTTGACAACGAAGCTAGGTCCGTCACCCTCATCATGCTTGTATGTCACGTTTAATTACAAATAACGGTACGCGTATTATCTGTGCATGTCATCCCTGCATCTTTAAACTGTCATGTCTAATTTCAATAAACGGTATGCGAATATTGTTCATGTCATTGCAATGTGCCTGTCATGTCTAATTTCAATAAACGGTATGCGAATATTGTTCATGTCATTGCATTGTGCCTGTCATGTCTAATTTCAATAAACGGTATGCGAATGTTGTTCATGTCATTGCATTTTGCCTGTCATGTCTAATTTCAATTAACGGTATGCGAATATTGTTTATGTCATTGCATTTTGCCTGTCACGTTTAAATACAATTAATGGTACACGAATATCTGTTCATGTCATTTCATACATTGATTGTTTATCGTGAATGTGTAGCTCACGCTACAAAACTGATAGTTCCTGGCTCGTGACCGGAAGCGAGCATAGTAAGTTGCTAACCCCAACGCTCGATATGGAGGCTAGGTGCACCCCTATGCCAAACAAAATACATTTCCTGGCTCGTGACCAGAAGATTACACAGCCTGCGGGCAATAGGGCACTCGCTGAGTGATCCCTTGTACTTGACTTGATTACACAGCCTGCGGGCAATAGGGCACTCGCTGAGTGATCCCTTGTACTTGTACTTGACTTGACGTGTTTACTTGTACGTGACAAACAGTGATAACAGTGATAACAGTGATAAGCGCGATTCGTGAATAGTGATTGGTAGCTTTTGCTACATCGTGAGTGATTGGCTTCCCTACCTTTAAAACTGTCGCATCATACTTAAATGCCATGTCATTGCATCTTGTTATAACTGCTAGGTTGCTAGTTCACTTTCAGTTGCCTTGCACAAGTCTTTCCAGACTTGCTGACATGTGCCCCTCTCTCTTTTGGGTGTCACATGTTAGACCCAGAGCCAGAGCTTTGTTGTAGGGGATATGGTGTTGCTGATGCTGATGTTTGCTGTGGTGGTGAGTAGACACCAGGGGCCTGTCTTGAAGACTGCTCGTGTTCACTTCTTTGTTTAGGTTTGCTGATAGTTGTTGGTGCGTGGCACCTTTGTATGTATGTTATACATTGTTGGCCATGTTTGGGCCTTAGACTCCTTTCCTTTTAGCCTGGTGGCTTTTCTGCGATTGTGTAATTTGTTTATGGACATTTGGAGATTCAATAAAATGTCGTCTCATTTCCTTATTATCATTGTTGTTTCGTTTCGCTTTGCAAGGACTTGCCATAATAAGTGTTTTTATACGCTTATCAGACTTGGAGCTTCACAGCTTCAAGTTTGTACGGACCTTCTCACATCTCGCCTCCACATTTTTGGGAAGCGGGGCGTGACATGTTTTATTGGTGGCCCATGCAGGTCCATTTGCAAATGTGAACTATCGGAACAATGATAATAATTATGGAATGTCCATTAAATAAATTAGAACATCCAAATTATAAGCCCGGAGTCTAGGTTTTTTAGCGTCCCTATGTCTTAGGAGGCTAGTAGACGCGTTAGGGCATCTGTCTCAGCTTAGTAGGAACCCATTAGATCAGGACCCTAGCTAGACTTAGATAGACGTCTGTGCTTGCTAGTTAGGAATCCTTGATTGTTATCTAGACTCCATGTTAGTGATTTGTTTGATTGTCTTAAGAGTTACCTTAGTGGTTCCCGCCTAGCTCTGGCCATGATAGACTCCTAGGATTTCTTTAGCCGTTCGCTTGGGTTCATCGATTTCGGGCCCAACAGAACATGATCTTGATTCTCTTAGAACCTTCCTGAGATCTATATATTCTAACCCATTAGAAGCTTTAGTGTTAAGGTTCCCTTGGCCTTTAGTTAACCCGATGATTAGAACCCCCCCGATTCAATCTTTCCTGGTCACTACACTTTGGTGTTACTGACCGTAGATCTTCATCATGGTTTTCTTGCATCGTGATTTAGGCGCATTCAATTCACATAAACCACTTCCCTTGTTCTCAATTCACATGACCACCTCATTACAATTATCCTTGATCTTTCAAATGTTTTCCGTTGCAAATCTTGATTCTTCCAAAGTTATTTTCGAATGCTTTCCTTATTTGAAGTTTCACTCAATTTAAATTTTGTTCTAAACTTCTTTAAATATGTCTCCCTAAATTTCGATGGAGTTAAAAGTTGTTCTTGAATTTTGAAGACTTTTGGTCGTAATTTTAAAATTACTATCTTGTACTATTTTTTCTAACAATGTATCTTTCGCATTTCGATTTTTAAACTTTATTACTATCTTGATGGTTCGATATACCGTCCTTTTTCCTAACTACAAAAATTTATTTTAACCTCTTATCTTACATACCTTTAGGGGTATTTTTCCAAACTGAATGGACTTCAACTAATTTTTGTATATATCAATTATAGGTTCGTCGTACTAGTACTTCAAAAGTTTTTATACCAACATGTTCTTTTGGCGAATCCTTATTTCCCTAAAAATATCTTCGATCTTCTTCTTTCGTTAAGTTTAAATTTGTTCGAAACACTTTTGATATATGTAAGGTTTCATGCTCCTTCGCCGACTTAAATTATTTATGTTTT
Organism: Scilla litardierei; assembly: GCA_030789695.1. Taxonomy (NCBI): domain Eukaryota; kingdom Viridiplantae; phylum Streptophyta; class Magnoliopsida; order Asparagales; family Asparagaceae; genus Scilla; species Scilla litardierei. The sequence continues at coordinate 94,076,297 of CM061133.1, read as the reverse complement.
TAAATATCAAAACTCGTGTTGAGATTTTTTTAGATTAGAAGTTTATAATATTTTCAGCATATACTTTCGTATCGATATAAATGGCTTGTCCCTTTTCATATACCAATTTCATTCTGAACCGTATTTCTATTTTCCTAACTCGATTCATAATTTCTTTTCTTACTTATGCCATTAAAATTTTATTCGAAAACACCTCGTGCTTACTCTTAATAAACTTTTCAAGTCCCTTTGGACTTCGGCTTTTAGCAAGTCGATTTTATGCTCAACATTTTCCATATTTCAGATTTTTGTAAAAAAAAATTACTATTTCGAAATCATTCCTGACTTAGACCCTTCATAAAATGGTTTAAAAGTTGTAATACTAACTTGATGAGTTTAAATATCCTTTTCTCTTTCCATACTACTAAGATATTATCTTTCCATTCACCATACACACTTTTAAGATAATTTCTAAAATATGACATCAATTATTTTTATATATCGGTACCACGTTCGTTTTGCTCGTACATTAAGATCTTGTATAAATCAATTTTTGTTGGCAAATCCGGATTTCTCTAAAAGTATTTTCGATATGGTTTATTTGGGATTTCTCTTCATTTTTAAGATTTGGAAAACCTTTAGCATGCGCTTAAATTCTCCACACTATACTTGATCTGATTTCAATCTTCGAATCTCAAAACTTTTCCAAAATTTTTAGATTGCTGCCGCATAACATTTCTGACCTATGTTTTAATGTTCGAGTAAATGATTTCCTTTTTCCTCATGATGATTTTATATAAGCCAATAAACCACTTTTCCTCTTATTACGTATATTCGTCTCAAACTCGTTTTCAAACAACTTGTTTATCGACCTCTAAATAATTTTATACAAACGAGGACTCCGACTTTTTGAAGTACAACGGTCTTCGAATTCACGTATTTTAACTTATGTTGTTTACATTACCTTCTTTACGTATTCCTTAAGGGTATCATTGCATCATCTTTCCACCTAAACATTCACAGTCTTACCCTGATTCCCCTAACCAAATTTGGCTCCTTATCTTCGTCCTAGCTGAACCCATGTTTTTCGATCTTTCTATTCGTCATGATCTAGGTTCGGTTCTTTCCTATTGTCTAGCCCATAGAGCTTGTCGTTGCCTGTGTCAACCTTGTTATAGTTTGGTGGGCCCATTAGTTAAGTGGTTATGTCGTCGTAGTGTTGATTTCGTGGTGTGTATATAGTGGTATGGGTGTTGGCATTTGTATGTTGTGTGTGGGTAATTTTCTGCTTGAGTATGATGTGATATACGTATGATAACAGAATGATAATTTTGATTGGTACTACTTGTTTTATGAGATGTCGTAAGCGTGTATATCAGGAGGTATACCCGACTATTGCATCTCTTAAACTTGTATGTAGTTGGTGTGTTGATATGGTAATTATAAATGGATGGATATGGTGTGAAAATATGTGATACGTGGATGTGTATGCCTTGGAGTGGTATTGGTATGTGTATGGATACTGTGTTACGCATATAAATGTCCTGCTATGATTTGAGTCTCACTCAAGCTTGAGTGGGTATACTCTATGTACTTTGGTATAATTGTATGTGGTGGTGAATAGTGATGGATGATGTTTGTATAGTGTTTGAGTTGTTTGTGCTTGGTTGTGTTACGCACACGATTGTGGGTGGCTATACCAATATATAGTTATAGGACTATATGTGAGGTGAAAATATGGTGAAATATTTGCATGTATTTGAATGACTAAATAAATGTGAAATTATTTTGAAATAAGAGAGGCTTGGTTATTTTCTTATAGTAAGTAATAAGTGTTTATTGTTGTATAAATATATTGACTATATATATGTGATTGAAATACGTGTATGAAATTGACTGACTATAATAAGTATGCGTGTACTATGTGCGTGAAAATATGTGTGTAGTGGTAGTAATATTTGATTTCTAGTGCATCTATATATAAGCACTCGAAATGAAAGTACTTGGTTGAATTTATAATGTGATATTGGTTGAGGGTAGTTACCAGAGCGACTATATATATGTTAGAAAGTCCGAGGACGGACTTTATTCTAAGGTGGGTAGGATGTAACGACTGGTTTTTTGTATGATTGGATTATCAGTGTATTTTTCTTGTGATGGTGGGTTCTCTCCTTATGTGGTTTCCATTTCCATAGTTCTCGCTTTCATTCATCTCGTTGAGATTTCCTAGCTTCGTTTTCATTCCTTGTGATGTGATCTTCTAGCTTCTTCCTTAGAATCATTGAACTCGGAGTAAGTCACTCGTGACGAGCTTCATATCGATCATATCTTAGCGATAGGTTGATCCTAGAAACCTTAGAATTCATCCCGGACCTTCGCGCTCCATTTCGAGACTTTTCGTGCACGTTAGTTGGTTCAAGAAGATCAACCGACCGACTAGATTCCAATCTAGTCGGTCAGGAAATCAACTGGAACCGACTAGTTCACTCAATCAATTATTCAGGAGTTACTGTTTACTATTAATCGGTCTAAGAACAACCATCGATCGACTAGATACTAAACTAGTCGGTCAGGAATCCTTCTCAGACCGGCTAACTCTCATTTCCATGATCTCTCTCAGAATTCAGCCTTTAGTCGGTCAATGAACACTCACCGACCGACTAGTTCTCAAACTAGTCGGTTGACAAGCCTTCACAGACCGACTAACTCATAGTCCAGTTTTCCTGAGCGAGCTACTGTTTACTCTTAGTCGGTCTGCGTTGATCAACTGACCGACTAGTTCCTAAGCTAGTCGGTCACCAATCCTTCTTTGACCGACTAATCAGCCCATGAAACCCTAGTTTTGCCCTAGCCGCCACACTTTTCTATAAATACGCCCCAAACGTTTTCTTCTTCTTCCTCATCACCCCAAACCCTAATTCCACCCCCATTGAGCCCCCTTCTTCCCCAAACCATTGATCCTTCATCCCAAGCTCATCCATTATCATCCAAACCCTCATTTCACATATCCTACCTCTCCTCAACCTCAAACCCTCATCAAATACCCAAAAGCCTCATCCAAACCCATTTCTCCAGATTTTCCCCATTTTCGGATCTGAGCCGGATCGTTCTTCCGTTGCCGTAGTTCTCGGCGTCGTTCCTCCGCTTCTTCACGGGTAGTATTCTTCCTTTAATAATCTCATAACCCACACTTGATATTTGTGAAACCCTAATAAAATGGATCATTAGAAATCGTAGGGTTCGATTGTAAATACGGATTAGTTACCATTCTAATGTTGTTTTTCCATGACAGTGATCCATTCCCGTAGATAACAAATTTGTGTGATGTGCCTTCGTTGATCGTTCTCCTCGGTGCCAGGCAAATGAAACTTGCATCTCTTGATTTGGGCCATGTCTTAGGCCATTACCTTGCTTTAGCGTAAAAGAGACTAGACGGTGAAAGGATAGCCGTCTGGACGCCATTGACCTAGCTTGACAACGAAGCTAGGTCCGTCACCCTCATCATGCTTGTATGTCACGTTTAATTACAAATAACGGTACGCGTATTATCTGTGCATGTCATCCCTGCATCTTTACACTGTCATGTTTAATTTCAATAAACGGTATGCGAATATTGTTCATGTAATTGCATTTTGCCTGTCATGTCTAATTTCAATAAACGGTATGCGAATATTGTTCATGTCATTGCATTTTGCCTGTCATGTCTAATTTCAATAAACGGTATGCGAATATTGTTCATGTCATTGCATTTTGCCTGTCATGTCTAATTTCAATAAATGGTATGCGAATATTGTTCATGTCATTGCATTTTGCCTGTCACGTTTAAATACAATTAACGGTACGCGAATATCTGTTCATGTCATTGCATACATTGATTGTTTATCGTGAATGTGTAGCTCACGCTACAAAACTGATAGTTCCTGGCTCGTGACCGGAAGCGAGCATAGTAAGTTGCTAACCACAACGCTCGATATGGAGGCTAGGTGCACCCCTATGCCAAAAAAATACATTTCCTGGCTCGTGACCAGAAGATTACACAGCCTGTGGGCAATAGGGCACTCGCTGAGTGATCCCTTGTACTTGACTTGATTACACAGCCTGCGGGCAATAGGGCACTCACTGAGTGATCCCTTGTACTTGTACTTGACTTGACGTGTTTACTTGTACGTGACAAACATTGATAACAGTGATAACAGTGATAAGCGTGATTCGTGAATAGTGATTGGTAGCTTTTGCTACATCGTGAGTGATTGGCTTCCCTACCTTTAAAACTGTCGCATCATACTTAAATGCCATGTCATTGCATCTTATTATAACTGCTAGGTTGCTAGTTCACTTTCAGTTTCCTTGCACAAGTCTTTCCAGACTTGCTGACATGTGCCCCTCTCTCTTTTGGGTGTCACATGTTAGACCCAGAGCCAGAGCTTTGTTGTAGGGGATATGGTGTTGCTGATGCTGATGTTTGCTGTGGTGGTGAGTGGACACCAGGGGCTTGTCTTGAAGACTGCTCGTGTTCACTTCTTTGTTTAGGTTTGCTGATAGTTGTTGGTGCGTGGCACCTTTGTATGTATGTTATACCTTGTTGGCCATGTTTGGGCCTTAGACTCCTTTCCTTTTAGCCTGGTGGCTTTTCTGCGATTGTGTAATTTGTTTATGGACATTTGGAGATTCAATAAAATGTCGTCTCATTTCCTTATTGTCATTTTTGTTTCGTTTCTCTTTGCAAGGACTTGCCATAATAAGTGTTTTTATACTCTTATCAGACTTGGAGCTTCACAGCTTCAAGTTTGTGCGGACCTTCTCACATCTCGCCTCCACATTTTTGGGAAGCGGGGCGTGACAGGCGTAGTCAACCCCTTCCTTCTGATGAAAGCCTTTGGCCACGAGCCGAGCTTTATAGCGGGCAACAGAGCCATCCGTGTGACGCTTAATCTTGTAGACCCACTTGCATCCGATGATATTTACTGAGGGAGGAGGAGAGACAAGTTCCCAAGTCACTTGACGGGTTAAAGCGGCATACTCGTCCTGCATGGCTACGACCCATTGGGGATGTTTGGACGCCTCCTTGTAGGATATCGGTTCTTCTGAGGTGATTTGGGCATGTAGGTTTAATGGTTGACGAGGTTTGAAGGTGCCGACCATGGAACGGGTGGTCATGGGATGAGTCGACAGTGGTGAAGTATCCGATGTGGGTTGAGTAGGTGGAGAAGTGGAGGTTGGAGGTAACGTGGAAGTTAAGTGGGGATGGTAAGAGGTCGGGTGAGTGACCGGATTATGGTGTGCCGAGATATGTTGTAAAATGCTTGTAAGCAATGATGGGTCAGGCAAGGTTTGTGTTGGTGAATCAGCTGGATCGGTCATACTTTGGATTGAGCGAGCTGTGGAGCGGCTTGGAGAGGTCGGTAGGTCGTGTTGATGGGTCGGATGGTCAGTAGGTTGGTAGATCAGGGGATCGGTGGGCGTTGGTTGGAGGGGTGCAGGTGGATGGGTAGGAATAATGGTCGGTGGGATAGAGTTGATCAGTGTAGGCTGTGGCGGTGGACGAGTCTGAGCAGAGAAAGGGAATATGTTCTCCTCAAACCTGACATGTGGAGTCAGGTACAGCCTTTTGGTAGACAGCTCCATGCATTTATACGCCTTCATGTGGTCAGCATAACCAAGAAAGACGCATGGTTGCGACCTTGGTTCAAGCTTGTGTTGTACATAAGGGCGGAGGCAGGGATAACACCGGCAACCAAAGGTGCGCATCCACTTGTAGTCTGGAACCTGATGATAGAGAATCTCGTGAGGAGATTTGTTTCGTTGCGTTGCAGATGGTAGTTTGTTGATCAGATATATAGCCGTCTTCGCTGCATCTGGCCAATATTGCTGAGGCATAGAAGCTGTTAGTAGCAAAGCAAGTGTAGTTTCAATTACATGTCGGTGTTTTCTTTTATCCACACCATTTTGCTCGGGTGTGTAGGGTGCCGAGGTCTGATGTATGATCCCAATTTGGTGAAATAGGGAGATAAATTGATTGTTACAAAATTCCCCCCCACCATCAGATCGAAAAATTTTAATTTTCGTGTTAAACTTCCTTTCAACCATTGTTTGAAAAGTTTGGAAAGCAGCAAACACGTCGGATTTATGATATAGAGGGTAGAGCCAAATATAGCGAGAGTAGTCATCAATAAAACTGACGTAATACCTATAGCCTTTATTAGATTGAACTGGGGCAGCGCGCCATACATCAGAATGAACTGAAGCTAAGGGAGAATCTGCTCTCGATTTTGACAAAGGAAAAGGCAATTTATGACTCTTACTCATTGAGCATTGAGGACATGGTGGCTGAGGAGACAGCTTGAGGGATAACTTGGAAGCGATTTTGGAGACAACAGGAGGAGCAGGATGACCAAGACGGGTGTGCCAAAGAGTGCCCGAGGTGCTTGATGCAGAAAGAGAGATGTGATTATGGTGGATCGGGTAGAGTCCATTCCTACTCGGGCCTTTAAGAAGAGTTTTTCCTGTGGTGGCATCCTGTACAACAAAACCAGAGGATGAGAATTGGATAACGCAGTTATTATCTCGAGTGAATTTATAGACTGAGAGCAGATTTTTAGAGAATTGTGGAGCATGTAAAATGTCAGGAAGACGTATAGTGGAGTTTAGAGAAGGGATAGAAGAATAGCCAATGTTGACCACTGTGGCGGTATCACCTGTGCCAACAGTAATGTGTTTGTTACCCGAGTATGGTGTCATTTTCTCAAGTTGTGAAGTGGTAGACGCGATGTGATCCGTGGCGCCTGTGTCGAGGATCCATTCACCATCCGTAGAGCGACCTTGATGGACTGCATGAGCATCAGGTTTATGAACATGCTCACCGATCCAAAAGCAATCGATGGTGTGATGATTCGGCTTACAGCACACTTGGCAAGGGATAGGTCGGCCAGTCGAGTGGTCGATAGGCACACGTCGTCTCTGCCGTCTGACCTGAGTAGTCGGTGTAGGAGGTTCGGGTCGTTGTGGACTACCTCGGGGCTGTATGTTGCTGGTGCGGCCACCGCGAGAGAAAGGGAAAGAGCCGCGGCCTCCGTTGAATCGCCCACATGTGGTGGGGCCACGGTTGTCCCGTCGTCCGTAGTTAGAGATGAGTGCAGCGGAGTCGGTTGAGGGAGAAGGAACAGAGGACATGGTGGTAATTGGTGTGCTAAAGGTCGAGAGACGTCGTAGCTGCATACTGGCCTCCTCGACAAGGAGACTGCTCCATATCTCCTCAACTGTGTAAGGCTTTCCACGATTTCGGGCCATTACACAGAAGGAGTCGTAAGTAGGAGGAAGACCATGGAGGATCTGGCGGACCATTTGTCGTGTGGTGACAGTATCAGGACCAGCGATTTGTAGCTGGTCGTATATCGCTTTTGCCCAATCTAAGTAAGCGGCCATAGGCTCCTCGGCCATGATGAGGTTGGTGAGTTTGTCTTGAAGTAGCTCGATATGCCCTTCAGAAAGAAGGCATATCGGGTTTCCAACTTTGTCCACAGTAGATGTGAAGAGGTGACACCAAGGGCGACGTCAAGAGCAGAAGGAGATAGAGTCGCCTGAATGCTCATGCAGAGGTGTTGATCGGTGATCAACCATTTGTGAAAGTCGGGATTGGGAATTGGCGGCAGAGGAGTGGTGGTGGTGGATTTTGGATCAGAAATTGTGGGAGATGGAGATGATGTAGATCCATCGACGTACCCGAGGCCGTGCGCGTTGAGAACGCCGACGACCTGAGAACGCCAAAGTATGTAGTTTGTGGAGTCTAGTCGGGTGGTGATTAGGGCGGGTAAATTTGAGATGAGAAATTTGAGGTTAGGTGAAATCGGCTCCATGGCGAGGATGTTGTGTATACATACAAGATCTAATTGCCGTTGGACGAGAGGCTCTGATACCATGAAGAAATTTAGAGAAAAGGGATAAACGACTGGAGAAATGTAGAAGAGAAACCAGCGGAGTTTTACATTCCTCTTCATGTGTTTAAATACAATGTATCAAGGGTATAATAGTACTTTACAAGAGGATATGAATCTAGCTTTATTGGTAGGTGCTGATTGCATATCTCTACGAGATGCGGTGCATTATATCGGGACGTCTTCTGATATGAATGACATTGATTGGTTGGAGATCTCCGAGGGATATGGTTGACCTTGCATATCTCTAAGAGATGCGGTGCATTGTATCAGAACGCCTTCAGATAGGAATGTCATTGATTGCTTGGAGATCTTCAAGGGATATGGTTGACTTGGTCTCATTTCCTTATAAAATTGAGATTTTATGAGTTATTTTTTTTGACTAATTATGGAGGAGGAAGGGATCTAAAGATGAAGGAGACTGACAAGGGGAGAGAGGGCCTTTAACAAACTCGCCTGTATGCTTTTGTACTCATGAAAATACATCGTCATGGGAGATTAAGTAAGTTTCAAAAACATTTGGGGGCACTTTTCATGGGTTGAACCTGTCCAAGGTTTTTCGAACATCAGGGCAAAAAGACAATGAGTAAAAATCTACCCCCCCACACACACACAGAAAAATTGATATAATCATATTATAATTAGGTTTAAAAATCAGAATTTTGATTTCAAACCTGATACAGCTATTTTGGAGAAGCCCAGGAACAATAGACCCAAGCCCCAGGCCTAGAACGGGAAGTCCACGAATGGGATGAGACCCATCGGACGAGGCCCACAGAAGGTATCGAAGTCGAACCGGCCCCGGCCCGTAAGATGCACGATCAATTTGCGCTCTCCGGAAGATAACCATCCCCTTGAAAGCGCGGCTCCTTAATGACCATTAAGAAGCCCATTAATCGACTCCCCCATGATGCACGCAGGCGCCTTGATGGAGGCGGTCAGGGGACATGGATTGGGGGCAATCGTGGGCCAAAACCTATACAAGGATAACAGGGGCAACCGGGAGAAAGATCGAATCATTGACACCTACGACTGAGGTATTCCATTAACAAGACCTTGCTTTTCCCCATTATCTCCCTTGCCATAGCTCGGTCCGAGGATACGTGTGCTGGCTTCATCTTGAGCCGTGCCGATCCCGCCGAGCATTACACAGATCCGTACTGACTTAGGCATCGGAGGGGACTTGGCCGGAACCAAGGTCCGGCCCCCTTGACGAGTTGTCTCGTCTGTCCAGGAAGGAGCTGAACCGAGGCGTCGATGCTGCAATCCAGTAATGAACGAGCCCGCTCGTCATCTGCAGTCGTCGTCGCCTACCAAGACAGAGGAACGTTCAAGACGCGGAGGCTTCCTCTCGACGCTTGACCAGCCGAGGCCGAGCACTCAACTTGGAACCGATGCTTCCCCTCGGCTCCACGCCAAACCGAAGACCGATGCTCTCCCGAAGCGTCTGCTTAGCCGTGGATCCATCGCCTGTCCACGCCGCGAGCACGTACGCTCGGCGTATCCAAGGGGTCCCAACCGATCATTGACCACGTTGACCGCTTAGTTATCGGTCAACGAGTCAGTGGTGAGAAAACATCCGTAAACAAAACCTTAAGAACCCATAGTGCAAGCCTCAAAAACCAAAATTCTAGCATCCAATACATCAAATGAGCTCATTACATCAATTAGTCACCGATGGGGTTGCGGGCTTCTTTCATTCTTCGTTGCTAGTTTTGATGCTCGGGTCATGGACACACCATGAATCCAATCACTCAAACTGTATTGCAATTCAGTGAGTTGTAAAGTTAGGCAATGTGACTGCTGTTTTCAAGATACACACGTCTATTGACCATTGGAACCAACTGCTTGGAATCTCATAATGCTTCCATGTACCAGATGGAATGTTCAGAAGAATGAAAAACACATTATGGGCAAAACTTCAACTACCTAGAGAATGGACAAATTGAATAAGAACATGTTTTGTATATTAACCTTGAAGTTTAAAGTCCTACTTTCAGTCCATCATTTCTTATTCTCCATCTCTATACATTCTAATCTCTGTAAACGTACTTTAATATTGAGAAAACTTGTTCTAGTCACCTAATGTCATTAGTGGTCTTGGCCCTTGGGTGGTCCAAATCAAAGAAGATTTCACTGCTCCCTAATAATCGTTATTTACACTCCACAGTGTCACACTCTGCCTCCTACAACACAAACGGTTCATAATTTATGTCACTGGAGCCAAACAGCTGCTCCGGGAGCTAATCATTTTGGATTCCATCTCCACCGAATCCTACGATAGAGTTATATTCCAATCAACGAAATGACATTTACCATCGATGAATGAAGATCAAATGCTATATCATTAATCATCAAAAACTTGTATTATAACAACTTTTTACGATTGTAGCATTAATCATCAACCAATAAACATTGCCATAGCTATTGGATTCATGTCAAAAAAGCAGGAAATCTCACTATCCCCATGAATTTGTCGAATAACTTGAAAATAAATAAATATTACCTTTTTGTGGAGTCTGGAGGTGTCGCCGCTGCGCGCCGCTCGACGCTTTCACTTGTCGCCGTCGACTGTCGGAAAATGACGAAGTGAAACCCTGTAACGGACCTGGGATTTCCACTCCACGTTTTCGGGCGTAGATTAACGTGTCGGGTGAACCGAGATATGACCACCCGACTGGTATTCGACCCGCAACCTCACTTCAGCCCAAAAATGCTTTTTTTTCTTGCCGCAGTTGACTCCAAATATTGATGTTTAATAAAGTCTACAATATGTGAGAAAGTATAGTGATTTGTGTTGTGAGTGGGAGAGGCCTTTGGCCTCCCCACCACTTATCCCTCCATTACTCCCCACTTATTGGAGTAATGGGGACTTTTGGTTGCTATGAAACTCTTCACATACCATATGATTTTTAAATATAGAACCATGGCTATTAGTCATGGTTACTCTTTTTTCAAGATTTTTCCAGCACGTTATTATCACCGATTTCTCTAAATTATTTGAGCTTTTTCTCCCATATCCCCTCAAAGTTAACCATCTACGCGCTAAGGAATCTATTTGTTGCGGCGATCTGGCTTGCGGCAAACCAACCGTTGCGACGAACCGTTGCGAGGATTTTTTTAGCATATCGGGAGCGGGACTATCTACGGATTTTTCTTATCAGATCGTCCCTAGATCTTTGATCTAGAGGTAACTTTTTCGACCCCGTAGATACTTACAAAATATTGTAAGCTAAGATTTTACATAGCTTTACTATAGGCAATTCTATAGGCATGTACAAATCTATAACAATTTGATAATCATAAAAAAAAAACCCTTTCAGCTTCCCCCGTGCCCCCCCCCCCGCCGAAGGGGGGGTCCGTTCGCTGCCCCCCCAAAAGCGGCGCGAGGGGGGGGGGGGGGTGGTTTCCGTTCGATGCGCCCCCCCGAAGGGGCGGTCCGTTCGCTGCCCCCCCGAAGCGACGGGGGGTTTCCGTTCGCTGTCGAGTCTGCGAGAGTGCAAGAGTCTGGTGAGGATAGTGGAGGACAGACTGGAACAGGAAATGAAGTCCTGCGAGGCTTATGGAGGATCCTCTTTTCGGGGACAGGTACATGTAGGAGGGAGAAGACGACCACGTGAGGAGCAACATCAGCTGTTGGGACAATGGCCAGCAAGGAAAATGGGGCTGAGGCACAACCAGGTGGGAAAGTACGACGGATGACCGAGGCTGAGATATGGGAGAAAAGAGCCAAGAGGTTGTGTTTCAAGTGCGATGAGAAGTTCTCTCCTGGGCACCGTTGTGGCAACCGCAGATTGCAGATATTGATAGTGAATGACGAGGACGGAGAGGACGTGGTAGAGCTGGAGCCTGGCGAGGAGGAGAATCAGGAGCACTTGCATCTGGACATGGCAGAGGTTTCCCTCAACTTTGTGGTGGGGTTCACTCCGAACCACACCATGAAGCTGGTGGGGCATATTGCAGAGTTGGAGGTGACAGTGTTGGTTGATAGTGGAGCTACCCATAATTTCATTTCACACCAGCTGGTGGAGAGGTTGAGGTTGTAGCTCAGTGACATAAGCAGATTTGGAGTGGTGTTAGGGACATGATAGGTGGCGTAAAGCAGTGGGGTGTGTAGATGCCTACTACTGACGATCAAGGGGGTTCAGATCATCGCCGACTTTCTTCCTTTGGAGTTGGGGAGTACAGATATCATTCTGAGGATGAAGTGGTTGCAGATCCTCGGCGACATAAAGACCAACTGGAAGCTTCTCAGGCTGGAGTATCAGGAGGGGGCGAACAGTAATTTTGCAGGGGGACCCAGTTCATGCTATTCCTTGGTCTCTTCTTATAAGACCATGACTAGAGCTCTTCAGTCGATAGGAGTGGATTTCTTAGTGGAATTCCAGGGTTTCACAAGAAGAATGTATCGATTTCGACGAAACTTTTGCTCTTGTTGCTAGACTAGAATCCATTAAGATGTTGCTTGCATTTGCATCATAAAAAAATTTAAATTTTACCAAATGGATGTAAAGAGCACATTCTTAAATGTATATATAAAGAAGGAAGTTTATGTTGCACAACCTCCTGGCTTTGAACATGATAAGAAAGTAGGACATGTGTATAAGCTAAATAAAGCATTATATGACCTGAAACAAACTCCAAGAGCTTGGTATGAAAGATTAAGAAAATTCTTAATCAACTCAGGATATAATGTTTGAAAAATAGACACTACAGTATTTGTTAAGAAAACTCATGATGATAACATTCTTATTCAAATTTATGTAGATGACATTATTTTTGGATCTACTAACGAATATCTTTGTCGAGACTTTGCTAAGATAATGCAGGAAGAGTTTGAAATGAGCTACATAGGCAAACTTACATACTTCCTCGACTATAAATAAAGCAGTCAAAAGAGGGAACCTTCATTCACTAAACGAAGCACGCCAAAGATCTACTCAAAAGGTTCGGGATGGAAAATGCATCACGAAAGAACATACCTATGGCCACATCCACATCTTTAGACAAAGATGAAGCATATAAAAAGGTTGATCAGAAAACATATCGAGGTATGATCGGTTCTTTGCTCTAATTAACTACAAGTCGACCTGATATAATGTTTAGTGTATGAGCTTGTGCATGATTCCAATGTGACCTAAAGGAATCACATCTTAAAACAGTAAAATACATATGTAGATATCTTAAGACCACTTCTGACTTTGGATTGTTATACCCCAAAGATAGCACTTTTGATTTAATTTCTTATAGTGACTCAGACTATGCTGGTTGTAAAGCTACTAGAAAAAGCACAAGTGGAACATGTCATTTTCTTGGACACTCCCTTGTCTCATGGTTTAGAAAAAAACAAAGCTCAGTCTCACTAACAACTACTGATGTAGAGTATATAGCTGTCGGACTTGCTTGTGCTCTGGTACTTTGGATGAAACAAGTCCTAGTAGATTATAATATTAATTCATCTACTTGTGTAATTTATTGTGACAATAAAAGCGCTATTAATCTCACTAAAAATCTTGTTCTTCATCCTAGAACAAAACATATAGACATTAGATACAGATTCATAGATGATCATTATGTCAAAAAGGATGTTGAACTTAAGTATGTACCCTCTGAACATCAAGTTGCAGATATTCTCACGAAGCCATTGCAAACGGATATATTTCCCAAACTTCGTTGAGATTTGAGTATCATGGGGGAGACGGAATTGAAACAAAATTGACTCCTTTCACTCATGATATTTTCTGTAATCTTTTTGATTGATGTCAAGGAAAGAAAAATATAAAATCAAAAACAAACATGAATAATATAATTGCTAACCAGCTTTAATGCAGGGGGAGTATGATTATATCATACCTCATCTAAGCAAGGGGAGTAAGTAATCTTACTCATCATTTTATTTTTCTATTATTCATTTATTTTGCTATTATTCATTTGTTTTTCATTTGGGTGTCATCATCAAAAAAGGGGGAGAGTGATGGGAAATCTAGCCTAACCCCTAAGTAGTATTGATGATGAGCACACCAAATGTTCTTAATATACTAATAGCATTATCTAAGTGTGTAGGTTGTGTAATCAACTGATGAAAGCTCTAAGCATACACCGAAAAGAAGAAACTTAACCACACTCAGAAGATGAATATGAATTTGGTAGCTCGCATTCAACGGAAAGCACAAATTGAAGCTCATAGAACATGCTCAAGCTTAAGCTATAGATGAGCTCAAATTCAAAGTGAAGCGTGCATCTACATCAAGATCTTGTCGGCTTTAAAGTCTTCATTTAAGTCTAAGTGTGTGAGTTGTTTCTTTTTTAGGAATATGTTAAAGCCAAGATAAATTGCACACACACACACAAATGTTTATCGAAACAAATTTTTTTAAACCTGTCTTAATTTTTTTCAGAGCTAAGCTATTCAAACTCTTTAGTCAATCTCCAAACATCCAAGAATTGATTACTCACTTTTATGGCCGAGTTTCACTTAAAACCTGCTTTGGGAGTCGACTACCAAGGAGGGAGTCGACTACCTGCTGTGAGTAGAGTTTTCATTGAAAACTCGTTGGGAGTCGACTACATCCCTTGGGAGTCTACTACTAGCAGCGTTTTGACTTCCCAGGATTTGCTCCTTAATTTACTCGTTGCTTGATTTGTGGGGCTAAAGTCAAATCATATTTGAATTTCGAATTTCGACTTCTCCTTTGAAACTCTGTAAATAGACACCATTTAAGAACAATTCTAAAAAAACTAATTCTTTCATTCTTGAGCTAAGCAAAAACTCTCTTGAAATCTCAATCGTTCTCATCGCTCTCTACAATCGTCGTAGCCAAAACAGTTTTTCAATTTCTGATCTTATTGCTCTTATTTAAATTCTTTTAAGATCATTTTTTGGCTATTGTAAATTAGTTTTTCAAAATTCTCCCTTTGATTTTCTTATTTTTCAAAGGATTTTTGAAACTCAAGATTCTAGATCACATCGAATTCATTTATACTCTTTGTGTGATCTAAGAACTATTTTCATTCTTTAGCCACATAAACACAATTGCAATATTATTTTGGCTATAGGATTATTTGGGTGTAAAACCTATCTCTACTAATTATTGTGGTGAATTGGATTTTGTTTTTATCTGGAGTCCCTTGGTGATAAGTGTTGTGGAAATTCCTAGTCAAGTCTATGTGGTTGGAAATCCTGGTGGTGATACTAGGTCGTTGGAAATCCTAACGAGTGAAGTTAGGTAATTGTATTGCTAAGGTAGTAGTGGATTAAATCTCGAGCCGTGTTGGTCAGGGACTGGAGGTACCCAGGTTGCGGGGAACCAGGATAAAATCGCTTGTCTCTTTGTGTGGATTCTGTGTTTGTCTTTCTTATTTATTTTGTGTAAAGCTATTCATTATTGTTAATATTTTCTCATTGTAATTCATTGTTAATATATTATTATTGCAAAGATTGCATTTTTTATTCCGCTGTGTAATCTCTCTATTGCTTGTAATTAATCTTTATAGTCTTTTAAGTTTATCGTGTTGATTAAGGACCAAGCATAGATCACTCTACGTGGTTCCTTAGGCAACATTGGAAGGGAAATCTGTTGTGTTCTAATAAAAAAAGTTTTAACTTATACAACACTATTCAACGCCCCTTCTAGTGTTGTTTCTTATTTATGGAGATTTCTTTTGATTTGATATGAATATGTGAATGACGTGTCGCTTATTCCATTCTCTTTTGCATGCTTGGTATGAATTCTCTATGCTTCGGTTATAGCTTTTGATTGAAAGTGCATCGCCAATGTTTTTTATATTCAATACTATGAAATGAATGACGTAGATGTAAGTTGATTGTATGAGCTTTAGAGAAGTCCCCTCTGTTCATCCTGAGCTTGCAAGTACTATATTCATCTAAGATATGAAATCTCTTGCAAGCCTGTGATTCATTTTCTAAGTTATCGTGATGTGTGGCGAATGTTGTGGGATCTGAAAGAATAATCTAGCGACCCTCTCCTCTTTGCATTCATTTTTCGTTTTTCTTATTTTTACTCCCGGTTAGCTTCGTATTCATCTTCCTCGAGGACGAGAAAGAGGTAAGCTTGGAGGATTTTGACGTGTCCATATTTTCCATGTTTTTATCGCATGTTTTCATATAATTTTCGCCGTCCAAAGTTCACTTTTATACATATTATTGTGCTTTTCACGATATATTCGATTTTCGTAAAGTATTGTAGATTTTCAGAAACTTTGGAGCGATTTGGAGCAATTATAGCATATGACACATTCAAGCTATCTGGAGCATCTATGACGAGGTTCAATATGTATTTGGCGAGGTGGAGAAGAAGATTGGAGGAGGAGAAGAGAAGAGAAGGAGAGAAAGAGAAAAATGATCTCAAAGGGGTAAAGCTTACAGATTTTCCCAGACCACTCGGTCGAGTGCATCAGCACTCGACCGACCTGACACTTAGACCAAAGAAGCTCCTTCAGCTGTTGTGCATGCATCACTCGACCGAGTAGGAACGCTACTTAGATCGACTCGGCTGACTGTAATTCAATTCCCATTCCTAATCGAAGTAGGAGAGCACAGAAGTGACTCGACCGAGCACTGCAGCCGATCGATCGAGCTGAAGCCCAAACAAAACGAAGATTTCGAAGGCCTCTCCAACTTACTATAGCCCGACCGAGTAGATCAGCGACTCGACCGAGTACTTCAACTACTCGACCGATCGGAATCGATTACAGAGCTGCACTTTGAGACTAAGGAAGCATCCCTCAGTGACTCGACCGAGCACGACGATCAATCGACCGAGCTGCTCATATCTGAAGTTGAACTAAGAAAGAAGAAGAGGCGGACCATGTCACCACTCGACCGAGCGACGCCGCTACTCGACCGAGTAGGGCGCCGTAGCCCAACTGATTGGGGGCCCAATAAGCACTTTCTCCAGATTTTTGTGGGGTCCATCCCTATTGTATTTAAGCATTCTTTTTACCCTAGTTTTAAAAGAGGCTATTGAGATATTTATTTTAGAAGTTCTTAGGTTTTCTTAGAGAGTTCTTAAGCTGTCACTATTGTTTTGAAGACAAAGTTGAGATTTTTATTATTGCAATTTGCTTGAAATCTCTTGATCTTAATTCTCTGCGATTGTTTGTTTGTCTTTAGTGCTTTGGTAACGATCTCTCATCTCTCTATGCTTATTTTGATGTCATTTATTGCGATCATGATTTCTATTGCTATTCTAAACGCTTTTGTTGATATCGCTATAAATTATGAGTAGTCGTTTCTAGGGCTAATGGATTAGCCCAACGATCTTAGGAATTAGATGCAAAGTTAGGATTTTACGTTATTTTGGTGTAAAAGGGATGTGTTTTGGTTTATCCAGCCAAGTTTGTAGGAGATCTCATGTAGGGTTTGTGATCCACGGTAGTGGTACACACCTTGGACGAGTATCCTATAAACTTAATTAGGCACATTAGTGAATTTAATTAGAGTTCGTGATCCACAGTAGTGGCACACACTTTGATGGTTTCCACCGGTGTCCTATAATACTAATTGATGACCTACGGTAGTAGCATCAATGAGAGCCATCAAATCACAGATCGAAGCTCTAACACACGGTGGTGGCGTGAGTAGAGATTGAGAATAATTTGTCGTTCGTAATGCATGAATCGTTTGTAAGGCTATACACGGTGGTGGGGCTAACCATGTGATACGTTAAACGAGTGGCACAATGGTAGTTGGCCATGAGTTCTACATTTTAGATGCGACAATCTCACCCTAATAAAGCCAATTCAACGTAGAAAGTGTAACATAGCATTGATATACGACGATCCTAGTGGTGACTCCTATTGCACTATGTAATTTTAGCCTGTATGGATCAATACACTAGGGGGGTGAATAGTGTATATATAAAAAATGTTGCAAATAAAATGTTAGTAATATTTGCAAAGATGGCACATAAATAAAATGACAAGTACTGAAATTAAATCAATCGCAAACATAGGGATTTATCCTGGTTCGGATCCCTGTGATCCTACTCCAGTCCTCTACTCCCCGTAGAGATTTTTAATCCACTATAATCACTTGCCCCGCAAGCACGAACTTACAAAAATGGCGACACTCCCTGTGTCCCAAACTTTGTACAATCTCTAAACAGAGATTCAAAACCTGTTAAATAAGAAATAGAAAAACACCTATAGCTTTGTTATAAATTTCAGAGAATGAATTCAAGGATGGTGTTTAGAGAAAGAACTTCAAGATGTAAAAGATATGTAATGAAGAGCAACACTTGAAGTTCTCTGGTTCATAAAAGAAGAGAGAAATCAATTGATATCTTCTTACAATTATGAACACAAACAACTTTCCAAAATGATGTTGAAATTCCAAGTTCTTCCGTTCTTAAACGAAGAAAGAAATCTAATGATTTCTTCTTACAAATAAGAAAAGAACAACTAATGGCTGAATTACTTAAGAAAATCAATGACTTGCTTTCAACAAAATCAGAATTTAGAAGAGGAAATTGTGTGGAAAATGAGAGGGGGTACCCCTCCTTTTATAGGTTTTAGAAACGGTTGTGAACGGCTCTAAAAGAGACGTTGCACAACGTTCAGAAACTGAAAGGAACGTTGGAGAACGGTCAGAAACTGTTCTGGAAAATTTCAGTCCCAAAAGCATTTTGGCACGCTAGGTAAATTCGTAGCCTGCTAATTTTGAAACGGTAACAAACGGTCACAAAATTTTGGTGACGTGGACTAGACAATGGATAGATCCTTGTCTGAAAGTATCAAGTCAAAATATAGTTGTTTTGGTAGGCTAGGAAAAATCCTAGTAGGTTAATTATGAAAAATACGAATTTTGACTTAGGATTAAATGAGTTAGGAGATGATGTAGATTTGAGCTTTATGTATATATGATATGATATAACCAAGGCCCTGAAGCTATCTAAAAAGTAAAAATTACATCATTCCGTAGATACGTGTTTCACACGTAATCTTGAGTAGCAAGGCTGTTTTTGCAGAGTCTCTTTGTACTTTGATCATATGCGTGATGTAAATGAATTTGCGTTGTAGCTGTACATCTGCATAGATAGAGTTAGTAACATGAAATATATTGATTTGTCACATCAAAACCTTATGGAAGAGAGGATGGAAAATACCAAGTTCCAACATTCTCCCCCTTTTGATGATGACAAATAATGAAGTATAAAATGTGAGTTAACAAGTGTTTAATAAGTTTTAATTTAATAATATGTATTAACATGAACAAAAGTGATGTTGATATGTAATGTTACTGATGATACTCCCCCTGAGTATATTCATATAGACTCCCCCTGAATATATGCATATGTCTCCCCCTTTGTCATCCACAAAAAGTGGAAAAGATAAATTGGCAAGCTACGATTTTTTGTAGCAGGCCAAGTGAGAAAACGAAGGAGATTGAAAAAATAACAGAGACAAAGTATTAATAAGAGTACATAAGTAACAAAAGGAACTAACATTTAAGCAATCAACGATCAGAGAGGCGAAGTACACAAAATAACTATCATATATTACTAAAACAGCCATGATAAAACAACCTAGTACATACGAAGCCTAGTACATAGCACGCAGCCGAGAGACCAACATACACATACCAAACGGCCATTAAACCAACATACATAAACTTCTAAGTACAGAAACAGCCATGATATACCTAGAGCGAAAATAACCAACATACTAAGCAACCAAGATAGTACAGAACCAGCGACATAACCAACATAGATCATAGTGAAAACAACCGGGAATCACAGAAACCAACCAAACGACATACGGGGAGGCAAAGGCACTAGTGAAGCTAGGAGAACCGAAATGCAAAGGATCATAGAGCCATGAAGCAAGTAGTGATATGAGGCGACAAAACGAAATAGTGAAATCAACGAGGATGATAGGACGATGAACCGGGAGAGGAACGACGGGTACGAGTGCGACGGGAAGGAGGGATATTTTCTGATTCCAGCGAAGAGCGAAGGGAAGATTGTTCTACTTGAATTTGTTCACCAAATCTGATGAAGTCCGACCACCGCGAGGATTTGCTTGACGTGCATCATTGTTGGCATGCCATAGTCCAGGAATCTCACAGGATGAAAACGGGTTGGTTCGAAGCCAATATAGCGATCCTTAGCGGCTGCGGAACGAAAACGGTCGGTGGGGGAAGGAAAGGGTGGGTCGGCCATGAAGAATCGGAGGGAAGAAATGATAGAGAAGGAAGAAGAGAAACAGAAAATGTGAAAGAAAAAGGAGAAGAGAAACGAAATAAATAGAGAGAAAAGAAAACTGTTCGGTTGCCATGATAAGAAGTGGGAGCAGTTTCGAAAACGGAAAGAAGTTGGAACAACTGAATAAAAATTGAACAGGCGAGAAGAGGAAGAAAAGCAGGTTGCGGTTTTAAAAAACTGATTGCATTGAAAAGCCAGAAACTGAATAAAAATTTGAAGAGATGTATCAACTGAACCTGTTGGCATACAAAGAAGGAATAAAATAATAATAAACTTTAAGATGGGAGATGTGAGTCCCTAGGTGTATGGGAAATTGAAGAGTAAATTGGTCAAAGTAATTTCCAATGCAAAAGAAATGGCAGGCCGAAATGACAGGAGTGATTGGGTCTTGGAACAGAGGACAAAAAAAATAAGGAGTTGTCATTCCAAGATAGGAGAACCAATGAAGAGGTGAGAGAGAAAAAGTATAATAAAATTTGTGTTGTCAGTGCTTTGTCCAAACGAATGCCAAAAGAGAGTAAGTGTTGAGACATGCTTTATCTCAAATTGGTGTTGTCAGAATGTATCTCAAGAGATATCCCAATAAGAATAATAAAAAATAAGAAGATAGACCAAAAAAATGGTGAGTGCATGGTCCAAGACAAAAAAAAATTGTTGACCGGGAATAAAAGTTCTCAAGAAGTCTACAGGGTATGAGTTTCTTCACTCTATCCAATGCGAACCTGATTTAATTATGTATTATTGCGATAAATCACACATTGGTTACTTATTATATTCATTCTTCATGTGAGCCTTTACGAAATACAGGTGGGAAAAAATGTCAGTATGGTGTCCAACGTGAAAAGCAAGGGAGATGGAAAAAGACAAAAGAGAAGTATCCATGTGGCAGTAGAGAGAACACAGAGAGCAACATGAAGCAAAAAGATAGAGACAAAGTGGAAGAGAACGGGTAAGAATTTTGATACGAAATTTGATGTTGAGAATAAAATATATGAGAAGTGTTAAAAAAATCCAAATTCCAGGGATCAAATTAGGCATAATACGGAGAAGATTGAAAAAATTTGTAAAATTGGCATGCTACAAAATTTCGTAGCATGCTAAAAATAAATAGAAGTCAGAAAACTATAGCAAAATTCATAAAAATAAAAAATAAATAAATATATTTAGAAATCAAATTCTGATTCACTAATAATACCCAGATTTCTTCTATGCTTAATGAAAGATTATTCCTTCAAAGGCTTAGTTAAAATATCAGCAACTTGATGTTCAGTAGAAATAAATTTTAAAACAATGTCTCCTTTCTGAACATGATCATCTAAAAAATGATGACGTACATCAATATGTTTTGTACGTGAATGATGCACAAGATTTTTAGATAAATTAATAGCACTGGTATTATCACACATAATAGGGCATGTGGAACAATTAATACCATAGTCTGAAATAGTTTGTTTCATCCATAAAATTTGAGCACATGCTAAACCGGCGGAAATATATTCTGCCTCGGTTGTAGATAATGAAACAGAGTTTTGCTTTTTGCTAAACCAGGAAACTAATGCATGTCCTAAAAAGTGACATGTACCACTAGTACTTTTACGATCTGATTTGCAACCAGCAAAATCTGCATCACTATATGATAATAAATCAAATGTGTTTGTTTTAGGATAAAATAAACCAAAATCAGAAGTATACTTAACTTATCTAATAATCTGTTTTACGGCAGTTAGATGTGAAACTTTAGGATCTGCCTGAAATCGTGCACATAAACATATTGAAAACATAATGTCTGGTCTACTTGCAGTTAAATAAAGTAGAGAGCCAATCATACCTCTATAAAGACGTTGATCAACACTCTTACTATTTAAATCTTTGTCAAGGGAAGTAGATGTACTCATTGGAGTGTGTTTTTCTGCAGAACTTTCTAATCCAAAGCGCTTGATGAGTTCTTTGGAATACTTGTTTTGATGGATGAATATTCCTTCCTTCATTTGTTTGATTTGAAGACCGAGGAAGTAATTAAGTATACCCATATGACTCATCTCAAATTCTTTCTGCATAATTTTAGAGAAATCTTGACAAAGAGATTCGTTAGTAGAACCAAAAATAATTTCATCAACATATATTTGAATAATGATAATGTCAGATTTTATGTTTTTAATAAATAAAGTAGAATCTATTTTACCAATAGAATATCCTGAATTTAAAAGATAGCTTTTAAGTCTTTCATACCAAGCACGAGGTGCTTGTTTGAGACCATATAAAGCCTTTTTCAATTTGAAAACATGATTTTCAAAATTTTCATGTATAAAACCAGGAGGTTGTTCTACATAGACTTCTTCTTTAAGAAAACCATTTAGAAAAGCACTTTTCACATCCATTTGAAAAAGTTTAAAATCTTTAAAACATGCGAATGATAATAACATCCTAATAGATTCAAGACGTGCAACTGGTGCATAGGTTTCATCATAATCAATACCTTCTTCTTGATTATAACCTTGTGCAACCAATCGTGCCTTGTTTCTAATTACCTGACCAGATTCATCCAATTTTTTTTTGACTACCCACTTGGTACCAATAATTGAATGATCTGATGGTCTGGGCACTAATTCCCAAACATCATTTCGTTGAAATTGGTTGAGTTCTTCCTGCATAGCTATAATCCATGAACTGTCTTCACATGCATCTTTGATGTTCTTTGGTTCAATGGTTGAGAGAAATGCACAATGTGCCATTTGTTCTATTTGGCGACGAGTTCTTACTCCATCCGTAATATCTCCAATGATTAATTCTGTTGGATGATTTGGAACTTGTGCAAATGCCTTAGGAAGATCTGCATTATCTGAAATAGACTCAACAGAATGTTTAGTAGCATCAATTTCATCAAGTTTCATATTATCTAAAGAATTAGAAAGAGGTAATATATTCTCTTCATCATCAATGATGGGAGAATTAGATGAGGGATTCTCATCAAATGTGACATGAAGTGATTCTTCAACTGTTGAAGTTCTTTTGTTGTATACTCTGTAGGCTTTGCTACGTGTTGAGTATCCAACAAAAATACCTTCATCAGATTTAGAATCAAACTTGTCAAGTGCATCTTTAGTATTAAGAATGAAACATTTACAACCAAATACTTTAAAATATGATACACGAGGAATGCGATTAAAAAATAATTCAAAACAATTTTTATTAAGCAATGGCCTAATTAGAACTTTATTCATAATGTAACAAGCAGTTGCAATAGCTTCTGCCCAAAAATATTTAGGAAGATGACTATCACAAAGCATTGTTCTTGCACATTCTTGTAAAGTTCTATTTTTCCTTTCTACTACTCCATTCTGAGGAGGAGCACGAGGAAAAGAAAAATTGTGAGTAATGCCATTTTCATTACAAAACTTGGTAAATGATTCATTTTCAAATTCTCCCCCATGATCACTACGAATAGTGATAATGTTAGAAGATTTGATCTTTTGTATCTTTTTACAAAATACTGAAAATTCTTCAAAAGCATCATTCTTGTTTTGTAAAAATATAACCCAAGTGTATCTAGAATAATCATCAACAATGACAAATGCATATCTACTTCTATTCAAAAAAGCTACTCTTGAAGGACCAAATAAATCTAAATGAAGAAGTTCTAATGGTCTCATGGTTGAGATAATGTCCTTTGATTTAAAAGAAGATTTATGCATTTTTTCTTGTTGACAAGCATCACAAAAATGATTGTGTTTGAAATAAATATTTGGCATTCCATTAACTAACGTGTGTTTTGAAATACGTGCTAGGTTTTTGAAATTAGTGTGTCCAAAACGTTTATGCCATAAAAGAGTATCATCTGATGTAATCATTAAACAATGATTATGAGTGGTAACAGACATGCATAAGATATATATGTTATTCTTACGCTTACCACGAAATAAGATAGATGACATATCAGAATCATAAATTATGCAATCATTTTGTTCAAAAACTATTTTGTAATTTTTATCACATAATTGACTAATAGAAAGTAAGTTATGTTTCAAACCGTCAACCAGGTGAACATTCTCAATGATAGGCTGATTTGTATTACCAACTGTTCCAGTGCCTATGATTTTTCCTTTCTTGTTGTCACCAAAGGTAACTGTGCCTCCATCTTTATATTTAATGCTTGAAAGTAAGTTGACATTTCCTGTCATATGTTTTGAACATCCACTGTCCAAAATCCATCTTTCTTTCTTAGATACCTGAAAGATAAAACATTAAGCATTGGTACCCTTTGTTTGAGGGTCCTTGGGATTAGATTTTAGGAAGCCAAACCCAAGTGGAATTTGGCTTTCTAATGTAATCATTAGAATGAACAATAGAATGTATAAAATGAGAAATACAACTATTTCTATCATTTAAACGTGAATCCTTAGGAACCCATATACTAATTGTAGTAGGTTTCCTAGAAAATGTTTTTGAAATGTTAGTAACATTTCTTTGTGAAGAAGAAGTAGGTATGTTTACTTTTTTTTTTTGGAGAATATGCTTTGCGTCTTTATTGATCACAGGAAAAGAATACAAGGTACTCATGGGTGGAAGAAGGATGTCAGTATGGTGGCCAAAGGCACAGGCGCCCCTACCCACCCATACCACACATCATCCGCTACCCATAGTGCCAAATAAGAAAACAAAATTTACAAGTAACAACACCTAGTCTAAGAGGTCCCAATTAGAGGGGATAGAGTCCTCCACATCATGCTCCCACGCCATATGTCTCAAAGCGATTCTAACATCTTCAGCAATAGCTTCAAAGAGTAAAGTCTGCATTAGACAGGTTCCTTCAAAGATCCTTCTATTACGCTCTCTCCAGATATGCCATACCAAAGCAGCAAGAACCATCCTGGCCAGAATACCCACACCTTTCATAGTATTAAACTGCGTAAGAATCAAATCACCAATTCCAGATAAAGAGAGCGGCAAGGCAGTTGTGATCCCCAATTTAAGAAAGCTCCTGCAAAGGAGGTAATTAGTATAACTGCACTCAAAAAATAGATGATTCAAATCTTCATGAATGTTGCTCGAGCATAAGACACAACAAGGAGAGGTAGGGACTCCCCATTGAACGAGCTTGTCACGAGTGAGGAGTTTCCCGTGAAAAGCTCGCAGAAGCGTGATGGCCATCTTGGGGATATGTCCCTGAAACCAGACAACTTTATAATACGGGAAGAGGGGCTTGATGATCTGCGAACCGTCCCAAGCATTTGTAAGTGAAGGAGACTTAATAGCCCAAGACCACGAGTCAGTGCCGGTGCATAAAGTCACCCCCTCAATAATGTGGCGAACAGTAGTAAGAGCGTGGCATATCATCCACCCTTCATCAGACCAATAATCACTCACCAACTTGCCTTCCTCCCCCGTAGGGACAACATAAACGTCACAGAGAGGCCCACAGGGAAGCCAATTATCATACCAAAAGAGGGTAGAAGAACCATCTCTGACTTTTCGCTTGATGAGTTTTTTGGTGAACTCTCGACAATGAAGAATGAATTTCCAAGTGCCCGATTGCATAGGATGGGCCTTAGCACAAAATAATCCCGTATTACTCATATACTGCCTTCTCATATGAGACGCCCAAATACCATTGTGTGTAAGCATGCGCCAAGTCATTTTAACCCCATAGGCAGTGTTAAGTTCAGATAGGTTTCTGATCCCCACACCCCCCTCTTGCTTGGGGGTACACAAATCATTCCAGGCCCATAAGTGGTTTTTCCCCCAAATAAATGTTCTGCATAAGGAGGTAAGAGTACTCAACACAGACTTGGGCATACGGAAAGACTGCATCCAAAAACTAACCATACCATATATAACAGTTTTAACCAACTCAATACGGCCAGCTATGGAAAGCAAGGAAGAGGACCACCCTTGGAGCCTTCCCTTGCACTTGTCAATCAAACGACAGTACATGGAAGCATTAGGGTACTTAGGAGATAGCGGAAGCCCAAGGTAAGTAAAGAGGGACTGCACCCGCCTGACACCCAAAATATCCGCAAGGCTACTAGAACCTTTGACCCCTTTGCTAAATATGACCGCGCTTTTATCCCAATTAACATCAAGCCCAGACAAGAATTTGTACTCAGTAAGGAGACCTCTAAGGCCCTCAAAAGATCTTGAGTTGGCCCGACAGAAAACCAACAAGTCATCAGCAAAGAGTAAGTGAGAGACCGCTCCAACTCTATGCATTGGCAAGATATTGCGAGAGGCATTGGCCTTAGCCATGAGTAAAGAAAAAGCCTCCATAACGATTACAAAGAGGTAGGGGGAAAGCGGATCGCCTTGTCTCAACCCCCTATTAGAATGGAACATACCATAAGGTGATCCATTGATCATAACAGAGAAGGAAGGCGAGGAAACACACTCACAAATCCAACTTATAAATTTGTGTTTGAAACCCATCTGGTGTAACATAAAGTAGATGAATTCTCTGTTCACGCTATCGAAGGCTTTCCGAAGGTCAAGTTTAAGGCAGGCCCGGGATCCCATAGGGTTATTAAAACCCCGAATATGCTCGTGAGCCAGAAGCGCACAATCCGCCAGTAACCGATCTTGGAGAAAGGCAGCTTGGTTTGGAGAGATGAGCTCCAAAACCGCTCTACTCATTCTGTTACAAAGTATCTTGCTTATGATCTTATATAGGACATTGCAGCAAGATATAGGCCTGTAGTCCCCAAGCCCAGAGGCATTAGCATTCTTAGGAACAAGGGTGAGGAAGGTGTGATTGACTTGACGGAAGAGTTTCCCCGTTTTGAAAAAGTTGAGGATAGCAATAGTGACATCATAGCCAATAGTATCCCAATACTGTTGATAGAAGAACCCATTATATCCATCCGGACCGGGAGCTTTATCAGCACCAATTTGAAACACAGCATTTTTAACTTCATCAGCATGGACCGGCCTCTCAACCCAATCAGCAGCGTAACTAGTGAGAACTCTTTTAGGGATAAGCCTAGGAAAGACCCTCCAGTAATCATTCTGATTATATAAGTTTGAATAGAACTTAGGAGCTTCAACTTTAAGTAACTCAATAGAATCATTCTGAGAACCATCCACAGCAATAAGGTGCCCAAGGTTATTGTGGCTTTGCCTGGACTTCATAGCAGTATAGAAGAACCTAGAGTTGCGATCACCAAGGTGAAGCCAATCTTGTCTACTTTTTTGTTTAAAGGTGGATTCTTCAATGTCAATGGCATCAGCGAGTTGCTTAGCAAGGCCAATCTCTTTTATTTGCAAGTCAGAACAATACCTCAGTAAGGGATTGTTTTGGATAGTGTCAAGCTCAGACCGGATTTTGGTAACATCATTCGCATCTCTAAAAGATGCACTGAAAGTCTTTAGACCTTGTTTTAAGTGCTTAAGCTTAGCAACAAGTCTAATCATAGGGCAACCCTTAACCCTGAGCTGCCAATGCTCCTTCAACATGTCAAGGAGATCAGGGCTATGATGCCAAGCATTAAAGAACTTAAATGGCTTGGGGTCCGTCCCGCCCACTTGATGGGTATGAATAATGAGCATGGAATGGTCACTAGTACCTCCCGCACTGTACTCACAATAAGAAGCAGTGAGCACATCAATCCAGGAATTGTTGCAAAAAGATCTATCCAGCATGGCTGAAATACGCCGCTGCCCAATACTGTGGTTGTTCCAGCTCAAGGGGTTGCCAGAAGTTTTTAGCTCTAAAAGACCACAATTATTGATACAATTATTGAATTCATCAACGATGTGACCATCAATCATCCTGCCCCCAACCTTCTCCATGGCATATCTAACACAATTAAAGTCCCCCCCCCATAATCCAAGGGATGCTTTTAAATTTGTTAGCGGCAACCGTAATATCCTTCCAAAGGTTCCTGCGATCTTGATAGGAGTTGGAAGCGTAAACCACAGTCAACATCATAACAAATCCCGCACTATTAATGCACTTCACCGAAATAAGTTGCCCCGACATCCCGACAACCGTACAATTCCAAGAAGCGGGGTTATACATGATAACGATGCGCCCACTAGGATGAGTAGAGCGGTTATCAATAGACAACCATTCTTTAGGAAAGACCTTGAGGATTCTTTGAGCATTGGCAGCAGAAACTTTGGTTTCGAGTAGACCAACAATAGAGGAAGCGAATTTGCGGACCCGGATTTTAAGCTCAGTACGCCTAGTGACGTTATTGAGCCCACGGGTATTCCAAATAAGAATCGTCATTGTTCAAGGGGAGGGGGGAGCCTATCGTCCCTATTGATTCTAGAGCTTTTACGAGTGCCTTTGGGACCCCCGTTGCTCTTCAGTTTCTTACGCTCAATACTTTTTTGTTTCAGATCAGCTTGCTCTTCATGCAATGCTTCGTTGATAGAAGTCATGCAATCAGGCTCCTCGTCGGAAACAATGGCTTCCTTAGAAGCTTTAAGGAGGGAGGCACCATGCCTTGCCTGGATCGGTCTTCTAAGAATATTAAACGGGTTATTGTCATGCGGCTGGGGCTTGCTGTGGTTGGGAGGCGCCTTAGGCGAAGCACTGGGCGAGCACGGCGTTGCTACCGTACACCCCAAGGACTCGGAGACCCCCGACCCATCCCCCCTATTTTATTAGAGGAACACTTTTTTGTGTTACACGGGGCTCCCAACACCCCCTCATAGCTAGTCGCAGCTAGCTCACTCCTCTTATTACAGTACCCATCCCCATCAACAGAGACTAACTCTATCGTATCTTCAGCCACGGAAGCCCGCTGCTTCTCTTCACTGCCGCTATCCCCGCTAAGCGCCGAAGTTGTCCGCTGTGCCTTCCTATTACATCCCCTATCATTGCTAGACGCAGCTAGCCTATTTACATCACCAGTGCCCTCCCTCATTTTGTACTTATACAAGTGAGTTATATCCCCCATATCATCCCCTGTACATGTCTCCTCTCCTTTATTACTGAATTTCCTATACATGTCATCTACCCCTTGTATACAGCTTACAGCATTCCCATCGTAGACCCCCAACAACACAGAACTGATTTTGTCCCCCTTATCTTCCTCGTCGCCGTCCATGATCCCGCCAGTGTTACAATCATTCCCCATATGGCTACAAATCCCCGCCCTAACTCCCACGTCTCCCAGCAACATCGGGCTAGACACAGAGTTATTTGGGGACTTCAATATACTACCGGACACTTCCGGTGCCACACTGCGGCCTTCCCCAGTAACCACAGCACTGGACACATCCAGCGTGACATTTTCACTCCCGACCCCCCCTTTACATTGCTCGCCCGAGGGATTACAAACATCACCATTACAACTCGGAATCAAAGGGGGGTCACCTACCTCAACACCGGATGATCTACATGCCTCAACGTCACTCTTGTCCCCAGCAGTAGCAGCAGCAGGACATTGACTGTCTGTATGCCCGAAGCAAACGCAAAATCTGCATCTGGGAGGCTCGCTCTCATAATTAACGCCAACCTCGATGACTTCCCGCTCCCCCAGCTGCACGGAGACAGTACGCGGAAGAAGACCATCCGCTTGCACCTCAACCAGACATCGAGCGTAAGCTAATCTCTCCAACCTCGCCGTGGCACGGTCCAAGCTTATCGGGGAACCAATAACACTGGAGATGGCGCTGAGAATCCGCCGAGTCCAGAGATTGAGGGGGAGGTTAGGGAAACGGACCCAGATGGGCACAGCCGTCAGCAAGTCCCTGTTGAAACCCGCCTCCTCACACCAACGTTGCAGCACCACGAGCCTCCCATCGAACAGCCAGGGTCCACCGAAGAGTACTCCATCCCGATCCTCAGAAGATTCAAATCTGAAGAAGAAGTAGCCATTATCCCTTGAGAATATACTAACCTCTCCCTTCAGCTTCCACATTCGCAGGGTCCAAGCTTTGATTTGTCCGTAGAACGGAGTGTCGCCCAGCACATAACCCATGAGGGTGTTATCCCAACCTTCCGCACCCTCAGCCATCATCTCCTCAGAGAGGAAGGCAGCCGCTACACCGTCTTCATTGATGGAGGGGGGAATGTAAGACATCTCCAACGCTTCAGAGATTTTGCGCCTGTTGGAGCAAACTTCCAGCCAAGAACGCTTCTCTGCGCTGGCATTGATCCTCAGCGGCACCTTCGGTCTCAATGCCCTTCGCTCGAGCATCTTCTTTGCATCACCCCTATTAGGATTATAGGGAGCCCGCTTGGACCCCTGAGCTTGTCCACTGTTTTCCCCAGGCCTCCTCGACTTCTTGATCTCCCTCCAACCATTTGTAGGGGCAGAAGTATGAGGATCCGCCATCGGCAAAGCAATAAGTCAAAAAACAGGCTGAAACCAATAGTAGGAGAACGTAGAGGAGAACTTACCACCGGATCGAGACCTTCAGCAAGGCCTCGATCCGTCCTAAGTAATCCACGCCAACTCCCACTAGAGTTCCGCACACCGAAGACAGATTCGAGAAGCGAATGGCCTCCACAACCTCGCCAATGCACAAAGAAGATCAACGCAGAGCAGATCCAAATAAATCGAGTCAGAACTAAAAAAACGAAAACCAAAAGTCTTCGAAATCTCATCCCGAATCAAGATCTCAGAACTGAGATCTTGATTCAACCAGGAGAAGGTAGTTCTGAACTTTCGATCCGAACAGTTCCCCAATCGCCGCTTCGAGACGATCGCAAAGGAAGCAGATCTCAGCCGCTTCGAGACGATCGCCAAAGGTAGCAGATCTGAGAAAAGGCGACTTCAAATCCAGTCACAAGAACAGATCTCGAATCGTCGCCTCGAGACCAATCGAAGGGAATCGATCGCCTCAAGCAGGAATCACAACGAGCGCACAGGCTCTGAGGAAACCTACACCCGTGCAGGACGGCTGCAGGAGCAAATCGCCGGCACCGGGGCCCGCCGGAGCGGCCGCCACCGGCGAGATCACCAAATCGCCACTCGGAACTTCTCTCACTACAAAACACAAGAGAGAGAAAACTTTCGTATATATATAGGTATGTTTACTTTCTTCGTGTAAATAAATGCATGATTCTTCTTTTGTGGTTTAACAAAAGTTGTTTTTCTACAAGAGAAAGAAGTGTTATAAGTCTTGGGTACATCCTTTTTAGAATATCCTAATCCTTGTCTATGATTTGCTGGATATTGAATTTTGAGCAAATCATCGAGATTTGTCTTTCCTTTGTTAAATTTATTAACATTGGATGACATCTCGTTGTATTTCATCTTTAGTGATGAAATACTTTTATCCATTTCGGATATATGTGTATGTAATTCTAAATTCTTAGTTTTGAGAATATCATTCTCTTTACTAAGATCCACAACTTGAGAAGAAGTATTCTCAGTGTTTTTAGAAGATGATAATTCTTGATATTTAGAAAGGAGATCATCATTATTCTGTTTTAATGATTTATGTTGACTATTCAATTTTTTGAAACGAGAATAGAGATCTTTTAATGCATCAAGTAATTCTTCGTTATTAAAGGAACTTACCTCATCTTCATCATCTTGTGCCATAAAGCACATGTTAGCACTTTCATTTAGATCATCATCTTCATCATCTGAAGAATCATCCCATGTTGCTGCGAATGCCTTTTTCATTTTGTCAAACTTCCTTTCCCTTCTGGATTGATCATTGTTGGAAGTTTTGAACTTTGCTTTGAGAAGTTGACAATCTTTCTTCATATGTCCTGGCTTGTTGCAATTAAAGCAAAGGGAAGTATCAGTATTCTTAGATTTAAAATTATTATACTTACCTTTCTGAAAGAATTTTCTGAAGTTTTTGGCAAAAAATGCCATATCATCATCTGAATCTTCATTATCTGATGTTGCGTTGAAGGCAAGTACTTTCTTCTTCTGCTCTGATTCTTCTTTCTGATCTTGTAATGTAACTTCATGGGCCATTAAGTTACCCATAAGATTTTCAACAGATAAAGTTGAAAGATCGTTGGCTTCTTCAATTGCAGTAATTTTTGGGCGCCATTCTGGAGTTAAAGCTTTAAGAATCTTGCGAACCTGCTCAAGAGAAGTGTAAGTTTTTCCAAGAGCATTTAAAGAATTTATAATATAAGTAAACCTGGCTTTCATTTCACTAATTGTCTCTTTATCCTTCATCTTGATCAATTCGAATTTGTGAACCAAAACTGAAATCTTGGTTTCCTTCACTTTACTAGTTCCTTCATGAGTTACCTCGAGTATATACCAAATTTCTTAGCACTTTTGGCCTGAGATACCCGATTAAACTCATGGTTATCCATAGCACAGAATAAAGCATTCATGGCCTTTGAGTTGTTGGTTTTTGCAGCTTTGTCATTAGCGGTCCATTCAGCAACAGGAGTTGTTGGCTTTTCGTATCCTGTCTCTACGATGTCCCAAATCTCATAATGCATACTTTGGAGATGAATCTCCATTCGTATTTTCCAATATGAGTAATTTGAACCATCAAATAGAGGAGGACGTACTTGAGAATGCCCTTCAGGATGCTGATGTGTGTTGTAGTTGTGTGGAACAGCGTTCATGCTAGATTCTGCCATCTTTACCTTGCTCTGATACCAAATGTAATTTTAGCCTGTATGGATCAATACACTAGAGGGGGGGTGAATAGTGTATATATAAAAAATGTTGCAAATAAAATGTTAGTAATATTTGCAAAGATGGCACAGAAATAAAATGACAAGTACTGAAATTAAATCAATCGCAAACACATAGATTTATCTTGGTTCGGATCCTTGTGATCCTACTCCAGTCCTCTACTCCCCGTAGAGATTTTTAATCCACTATAATCACTTGCCCCGCAAGCAAGAACTTACAAAAATGGCGACACTCCCGTGTCCCAAACTTTGTACAATCTCTAAACAGAGATTCAAAACCTGTTAAATAAGAAATAGAAAAACACCTATAGCCTTGTTATAAATTTCAGAGAATGAATTCAAGGATGGTGTTTAGAGGAAGAACTTCAAGATGTAAAAGATATGTAATGAAGAGCAACACTTGAAGTTCTCTGGTTCATTGATCACTCCGTATTTTACACTTTTTTCCCGCATGTTTGCATGCCATTTAGATCGCTCAAATCATGTTTTTCACGATATATCGACGATATTGCGATACTTTTCACGATTTGTTGTTTTTGTCGTATTTAAGGAGATTTGGAGCGATTTGGAGTGATTCCGAGATACACCTACTCCGGAGTGTCACCGAAGACTTCCCCGGAGGGTATTTTGTTATTGGAGAGGAGCGGAAGAAGAAGGAATGTCGCAGGAGCGACGAGGAGGCAAAAACAAGCTGTTTGGGCATTTTCAGTGTCTCACTCGGCCGAGTGAAGGAGTCACTCGGCCGACCAGAAGACCCCGCTCGGCCGGCCAGATCGGACACGCTCCCAGTGTGCACTCGGCCGAGCATCATAAGCCACATCGGTCGAGTGACGGAACCCCGTCCGCCCGAGTGGCGCTCAGACGACGCTCATCAAAAACTCCCAACTTACTGTTTTTCGTTAGTCTGAGCAGCAGAAGACCCACTCGGCCGAGTGGCAATTGCCGACCGCCCGAGTGAAGATAAGCCCATCGGCCGAGTGACGACAACTCACTCGGCCGAGCGACCCCCGAAGTGAAGACCCCCGAAGACCCGAACTTACTGGAAAATTTCAGGGTTTCTCACTCGGCCGAGCGACATTTGTCACTCGGCCGAGTGCAGCTATCGCCTGTAGCGGAAAACTCGAAATTAGAGAGGCGCATGGGCATTTTGGTCAGGGTTTTTTGGGCAGTTTTGGGGGGTATTTAACCCCTGATTCTAACCTAGGTTAGGGAGCTTTTTCCTTTGTTTTTTGCAGCTTTTTAGATTAAACTTTTTAGCTTTTGATTCTTGTGATTGGAGAGGAGAGAAAAGTTTATTTTTGTTGGATTCTTGGAGAACTCTATTGGTTTGTCTCCCTCTTCACTAAAAATCTTATTTTTATTGCTTATTTGAATATTGTGATGAATTCTATTGTTATTTCAATTGATTATTTTTGCATTTGTGATATGAATTGTGAGTAGTCGTAACGTCTTAGGGCCTGGGGATGAACCCTACGAGCCCAATTCCCGATTTGTGATGATTTGGTAGAACTATTGCTAGAATTGCTATTAGGGTTAGTTTGGGATCGATTTATTACGGATAGTTAGGTGTTCATATCGATTGGGATTTGCAAGAGATTGGATCCCAATTCGATAGGAAACCCTAGAAATCCGAATTGGGTTGAAATTGAGTTTCCGTAGTATCGGTTTGCAAGAGATTGGATCGATACTAGGGTTCGCGGTTGCAATTCCATACCGATACCAGTTTGCAAGAGATTGGGCGGGTAGGAACTATCCCAACCTAGGTCGCGGCCCGAGTTTGCAGGAGAGTGGGCTCGGGACGCGATTGAACGATGATGTTGATCCTAATGCTAGCTTGCCTAGGCTAGGGTTTGCAAGATATTGGACCCAAACCTAGGTTAGTTATAGACCGGCAACAGCGAGAGAGCGTGAGCTAGGTTTTACATTCAGTTGCAACTAGTTCATCCGAAATTCTACCCTAGCAATTGTGATACCAATGAATCACATTGACGAGATACGGTGAGTAGCGGGGATTCCCTATTCCCTATGCGTCTTTATTTGATTTTATATCTCTATACTTTGTCTGACGATTGTGACAGAATCGCCGAAAGGCAAATTCCCATTCTTCTGTTCATATAGCCAGGTTGTTACGAGAAGACACCGTCATACGTCCTCCCTGAGTTCGATACCCGCTCGCCGCTACACCGTGCGCTTGCGGTAAAACTACACGGTCGCTCTTTTGGGTGTACGCCCGGAAGCGATCAAGTTTTTGGCGCCGTTGCCGGGGATCGAACCCGGGTCACCCGCGTGACAGGCGGGAATACTCACCACTATACTACAACGGCATTATCCACCGAGGGGGCCTCCGCAACATAATTTTTCACCAAAGAAACAAGTTGGACCCTATAGGCCGCCCGGATACAATCAAGGGTGGAGAAATCCAAACCCTCCACAAGCTCAACAACGATCCGAATTTGAAGCTAAGGTGGAGGAGTTTATGGCCGAGCAAAAGAAGATCAATGCTTCCTTGAAGGCGGGCCAAGATTCCCTTGCAACCGTTGTAGCCCAAATCTCGGAGCAATTGGCGTTGCTCAATCGAAATACTCAACAATTACCGGCTCAACCCGAGCAAAACCCACGGGGCGCCACCGGCCACATCAATGTCGTGGTTGCGGTTACAACTAGAGGCGGGAAGGACACCACTCCCGTCATGATTCCAACCGAGGAGCCCGTGGAGGAGAATGTAGAGCCAATTGAGTCGGTCGTTGAAGTTGAGAAGGAGAAAGTGCCGCAAGAAAAAGAGAAGTCCAGAGCGGAGCAACTGCTTGAAGAGAGGCATTTTATGCCACCGGTCCCATTCCCTCAGAGGCTTGCTAGAGCAAATATGGAGAAGCGACTAGCGAAGTTTCTCGAATATTTGAGAGGGGTAAGCCTCAATATTCCCTTTCTTGATGCTATCGTTGAGATCCCGACATACGCAAAATTTTTAAAGGATTTGATTTCGGGGAGAAAGAGGAATGAGAAAATAATGCTAGCTGAGGAGTGGACTTGGTTCACCAAGAGAGAGAAGGAGCCCGCTAAGTTCAAAGACCCGGGGAGTTTTCGAATTCCTTGCACCTTAGGCGGCGTCCCCCTACAAAAGGCATTAGTGGACTTAGGCTAGTGTTAGCCTCATGCCTCTCTCTATGTTCCAAAGACTAAACACCGTCACGGAATTGAAGCCTACCGACATGCGGATACAACTAGCCGATGGTCGGATCACAAGGCCGGTAGGGATCGCAGAGGACATCCCGTTACAAGTCCCGGGGGGCATATGTTTGCCATGCGACTTCGTGATCATGGATGTCAAGGAGGAGGGAGATACGTCGTTAATACTTGGACGACCATTCCTCGCCACCGCCGGTGTCATTGTCGACGTACGAGAAGGAACCCTAACATTGAACGTCGGCAACATCGAGGTGGAGCTTCATATACCCAAGGCAATGAAACACATGCCTTACCACGAGGAGCTGGACTATATGACCTCCTTGACGAGGTTATTGAGGAGGCGACCCCCCATTCCATCGGCGCTCTATTCAATGAAGATTTTGAGAAAGGCCAAGATTTGGGCCAAGAAGAGAAGATGAATGAATCCCCCAACCTCTCTGCTGAAATTGATGAAGTCGACGCTGATGTCGCAAGGATTCAAGAGCTCTGCAAGCTCTCAAAACCGAAGTCTCCGAAGAAAGCTCTGCCGATACGGAAATCGGTGTCACCGGTGAAGCCGATGACCGGAGCAAGCACTAGCTTGGGGGAGCCACCCCCCAACACTACACGAGGCAAAGGAGCACCGAGGAAGGACGCCCCGCCACAACATCCGAATTTGAGCGTTCTTCCCGGAAAATTTGACGGGTGCATCTCATATGCACCCAATATCCCGCATTGAATTGAAAATCAAAGGGGGTCGAGCTCAAAACCTTAAACGAGCGCTTGTCGAGAGGCAACCCGACGGTTATCGCTTTATTTTTACTTTTCCTTTATTTTTGTTTTAGAAATTATTAGTGTTTTGAGTCGTTTGCACGAAAAATTCGTTGATAACGGGTCCTATTTTTCTTGACAGGAGAGGAGATAGGAAAATCCATCATGAGGAGGATGAACAAGGCAAAAAAGAGCGCTCCAGGAATGCGATCGAAGCTCAGGAGAAAGATGAAATCGACTGGAGGAAGAAAAACAGAGTTTAGAGCCCAAACGAAGCCAAACAGCAGAAAACAGGTTTCACTCGACCGAGTATACTAGTCACTCGGCCGAGTACATAAGTTCGTCCTCCCGAGCGGCTCACGAACGAGGGAAGTCTGCTGTACCCAACTCTCTGTTTCTTTTCTTGATTTCAGTATAATTGTCACTCGGCCGAGTATATATATTCACTCGGCCGAGTAAAACTGATACGCTCCTAGGGCGAGTCTTACCGAGTAGCTTGAGCCACTCGGCCGAATGGACTTATTCCACTCGGTCGAGGGTGGCAAGGCCACTCGGCCGAGTCGTAAGCGGGGAGGACTTTTCCAAAATATTTCCGTTGCGTTCACTCGGCCGAGCGACTTAGTCACTCGGCCGAGTCGTAACTTTTTCTATAAAAGGGGGAGCGGGACGGCACGAATTTCGAAACGACTAAAACGCGAAACCGCCCGACTATTCGACTCCCCAACGCCCTGATCCTCTCCCACTCGCCTGACCGCTCGCCCGTCGCCGGCGCTCAGCCACCCACCTCCGGCCGAACGCCGCCGCCCCTCGCCCGAGTCACCGCCGGCGACCACCTCGCCGGCCGAGCTCCGGTACCCTTAATTCGCCCTATTGTCTCCTCTTTTGCGTATTTTTTGACGATCCATGTGTTTAACGAGCCCCAAAACCAAATCAACTTCATTTTCTATCTATTATACCCTTAACCCCCCATACATTTTGAATATTACCCGGTGATATCTCCGTTTGATGTGCAGGGTATATTGGGGAGCTTAGGGGAGCCCAGGGGAGCTTCCGGGGATCGTTTTGGGCTACGTGGAGGCGTCGTCTTCGCACGCTTCCATTACTTTGCTCTCGCGGCGTGTCGCGGTATACTCCTTCCTTTATTTTACGCACGCCGCATTTTTACTTCTTTTGGTGAGCACCCGGGGGCCATATGCCGCCCCGGACACGGCCGCGGTCGAGGAGAGCTTCCGCCAAGCGGAAGCGGTCGGATGAGGCCGGCCCCTCCCACGAGGTGGAGGACTCTCCTCCGCCTACACCACCACACCCCGTTCACCCCGCACAGCCTGCAGACCCCGCACAGCCTGCAGAGCCCGCACAGCCCGCACACCCCGCACATCCACTCCCTGCCGTCCCACAGCCACCACCACCGCCACCGGCTCCACTTATCGGGCCGCTGGGGATTACGTTCCGGGACGACGCACACCGCGTCGTTTTCGAGCGCATTTCCCAGCGCTCGATCGTACC
Source organism: Scilla litardierei (assembly GCA_030789695.1). Taxonomy (NCBI): domain Eukaryota; kingdom Viridiplantae; phylum Streptophyta; class Magnoliopsida; order Asparagales; family Asparagaceae; genus Scilla; species Scilla litardierei. The sequence goes on along the minus strand of CM061133.1, from coordinate 94,038,153 downwards.
CTCCAGGTTCGCACACCTTGCAGACCTAGGACGCCTGGGGGTACTCAACGGGATGCTCACGTTGTATGACAACGTGGGTTGGCGAGATTTCTTCCAAGTGTCGGCGGACACCTTTGTCCGTCCGACACTTGAGGTCCTTAGTTCTATCGCCCGGACCGACGAGGGATGCTTATTTAGGTTCATGGACCGGGAGTGCCAGGTCACTCTCGGTATGATGAGAGCATTCTTTTCGTGGCCTGATGTCCCTGGGGCCGACCGTGGTTACGCCCCCACTCACATTCCCACACCTTCCTTCGATTCCGGTGCTTTCTGAGCCCGGATCACGGGATTACCAGCTGCCTTTGACCCTAGTAGGGCCAAGGCCTCGGCCATCGTCCATCTCTGCCTCTGCATAGCTCAGCACCTTATGGCGACTACCTTTTTGGCGAGGTATGAGCCTGGGACGATGTCCATGCCAGAGCTTTATATTCTCTATGCGATGACGCGTCCCAGAGTTCTAGCTAGGGACAGTGACGAGTTGGTCCCCGCCGTCGTGATTGATATCGCGAGCTGGTTTTTGGACCGCATCATCGTATCGGTGGGCGCTCGCTCACCGATATGCTGCGGCGGTCTGATCACACTGCTCACCTTGATGACCTGCGAGGACCTACCGGCCGATTTGCGTCGTTCTCCGGGCCCCACTTCACTGTCCATAGACGTTATGGCCCAGATGAAGATGCTTCATCCGCACGGTCAGCGACACTGGGTCTGGTTGCATGGTCCCTACGGTGCTGATTACATGATTCTTCCGAGCCCAACTCGGACACAGATAGCACCAGCACAAGTGGACTGGTTCCGGCGATGGATCTCCTGATCCCCGCCGCCTACGTGCTCGAGGCCGAGGAGGCCGAGCAGGCCCACACTGCACATGCTGCACACGCTGACCCCGCTGCACCCGTTGACCCCGTGGCCCCTCAGCCTGTCCCTGCACTTTCTGCCGCTCCTGACACTTCTGTCCCCACTTCTGCCGGTGTCAGGAGCACACTTGCTGAGCCCACCACCACCACAGCCGCCACCACCGACACCACCACCCCTGCCACTACCACCACTCCCACCACAGCTGGCCCTCTGTCCGTTGAGCCCCTTTGCTCTGCACTACCCGAGCGCCCACCTACATTTGTCGAGAGTGGAGAGCCTTCTTTTGCTGCGGTCGTGGAGACCATGGCCAGTATGATCTCCGCTGGGATTTCACCTTTCGGACCCCACACTGCCTCCCCAGCGGTTTTCACTTCTGTCTCCACCACTGCCGTACTTTCTGAGAGTGTCGTGACGTCTGTCCCCACTTCTGTGTCACCGGCCTCTTTTGCCGCCTCGTCGCCACTTTTATACTCCACTTCCGCTGCTGTTGCTTCCACCTCACGCCAGCCTGCGCCCCAGCCTCGCCCTAAGGGTAGGCCCTCACTTGTGAGCATAACCCCTTACCTCCACATGCCTGCTGAGCCCATCACCTACGCCACCCGAGTCCGCCAGCCCCGTCCTGCACAGCTCAGACAGGTGCGTCCCTCTGCACCACCTCCCCCCGACACAGAACTTCAGAGCATTCATGCTCTCGAGGGGGCGGTGAGTGGCCTCAGAGGTGACCTCAGGACCATGTCTGCCACCGTCACCGCTATGGCCAGCTGCTTCGACCTACTACCGGGCATTCACTATTGCCTCACTCAGATTCTCGACCGGCTCCCTCGCGTACCGACCGTACCCACACCCACCCAGCAGGTACCCACTCCCACTCCTACACACACCCAGCCTGCTTCCACACCCACACCCACACCCACCCAGCAGACTGTTCCCCACCCACCACCTCCGTCTCAGGACGGAGACGGCGCAACACCACCCTCCTAGGCACCCTTGATGCCATCGATCTTTTTTGCCGTCGTGCTGCACGTCTCTGCTGGGTCCTGATGATATTTTTGCCCACCCCCCCTCCCCTCACTGTTTTTGGGTCCACATTTTGTTCATATCCTTCTATATCATTTTTTTGGGAGAGAGGGTGAGTATTTTTGGTGACACTCCTATATATCTGATTCACTCGTATATCTGCATGCATCATGTCCACATCATATTTTTATTTCTTATTTTTCTTTTGTTATTTTATTTTCTTTTTCCTCATGCATGCATCCTCACCTTCCCATCACTTTACACGTCTCTCGGTGTGCCACATTTCGCACATTGAGGACACTGTGCACTTTAGCTTGGGGGAGTGAGTTCTCACGTTCTTTTCGATTTACCACCTTTATTTTTAGTTTTTTTTCACGCCATCCTCTGCATTTGCACTCATTTTCATCACTTTTTCTTTTTATTTTTTACCATGCATCACGTTTTCTTATTTTCTTTGTGTGCCGCATTGTAAATAGTTTTATCTTTCCATCTTTATCTTTATTTCTTTCAACTCATGCTAGAGATGACTTTTCTGTGATGATGATGACGTGGGGTTAGCTTTCTCTATATGCATGCTATATTTGTCATGTCTTAGATTTTATTTTCGATATCATATGCTGTGATTTGCCTTGCATTTAGAGATAGTTACCCACACTTTTTCCGCATGAAAATGGATGAAATTTTATTATTAGCTGAGTCTGAATATTCATATGTATGCTATCGCAAAAAACACACCAAGATTCACGCATTGAATGCTTATATCTGGAGTACCGTTTTCTTTTCCTATATCACTTCTATTTGCATGATTTGTGCACTTCACTTCAGGATGATTGAATGATGTTAGCTATGATAAATCTGGATTAGTTAGCTTTTTTTTGTGATCGAAACTGAGTAGATTAGATTACCCTGCTGAAGTTGTCGTGCACGTCTTATAGAGTGAACTGAGAGACATATTTACTTCTTTCTCCACATATCTTGAACATCAATTCTCTATTTTAAAATCATTGGTGAATCTCCCCTTAGCGATTCTAATATATGGCATTTCCCCCGCTATTAAAATTCCAAGCTCCAAATTCCCCAAAACCAAAAAGAAAAAGAAAAAATATTCTCGTATATCCTTTTCTCTCTTTTGATTTGAGATCATTTGTGTATAAATGTTATTAAAAAAAGAGAAAAAGAAAAGAAAAGAGAAAAGAATCTCAATAAACGATCCCATCTCATATGTTCTCTCTTTCTTCCATCTTTTTGTTTTTATTTTTATCACTTTTGGAGCTTCATGAAAATGGGGATGTAAATATTGTTTTTTATGCCACCACGCTTATAGATAAGCTTGGGGGAGAGAATCCAATGATGTGTGAGAGAGTGACTACTTGACGTTGCACGACAACCTAGGCTAAGTAATATTCTATACTCGGTGAGATTATTTTTAGCTTCACGAAATCCAGAAATCTATGTCTAGCACTCATTTCATGAAATCCATGCTTTTCTATTCTTTCTACTCTATTGCGTGATATTCTTATACTCCTCATAGTAAGCACTCAATTGAAAAGTGTGTGATCTGCGATATTGTATACCGCTTTAAATGATTCAGACGATGTTAATTCTAAAATTATTCCGGTTTTCATGCTATAACAATATTCTTGGGTTTTCTATTTCTATTTGCACCATTATACTATGATATCGAAATAAAAGTCTTTGACTTGTGTTTTACATTCGGCGCATGCTATATGAGTAAGCAAAACCCACGTCCTGATAAAAATGATCTAGCAGCTTCCTTTTTCGCTTTCTTCGCTTTCTTCTTCGTTTTTCGTTTTCCGTTTTTCCGTCGTTTTGGTTTTCTGAATCCACCGGGTTCGCCTTTTACTTATCTTCCTCGAGGACGAGTAAGAGGTAAGCTTGGGGGATTTTGATCACTTCGTATTTCACATTTTTTTCCCGAATGTTTGCATGCCATTTAGATCGCTCAAATCATGTTTTTCACGATATATCGACGATATTGCAATACTTTTCACGATTTGTTGTTTTTGTCTTATTTCAGGAGATTTGGAGCGATTTGGAGTGATTCTGAGATACACCTACTCCGGAGTGTCACCGAAGACTTCCCCGGAGGGTATTTTGTTATTGGAGAGGAGCGGAAGAAGAAGGAACGTCGCAGGAGCGATGAGGAGGCAAAAACAAGCTGTTTGGGCATTTTCAGTGTCTCACTCGGCCGAGTGAAGGAGTCACTCGGCCGACCAGAAGACCCCGCTCGGCCGGCCAGATCGGACACGCTCCAAGTGTGCACTCTGCCGAGCATCAGAAGCTACATCGGCCGAGTGACGGAACCCCGTCCGCCCGAGTGGCGCTCAGACGACGCTCATCAAAAACTCCCAACTTACTGTTTTTCGTCAGTCTGAGCAGCAGAAGACCCACTCGGCCGAGTGGCAATTGCCGACCGCCCGAGTGAAGATAAGCCCATCGGCCGAGTGACGACAACTCACTTGGCTGAGCGACCCCCGAAGTGAAGACCCCCGAAGACCCGAACTTACTGGAAAATTTCAGGGTTTCTCACTCGGCCGAGCGACATTTGTCACTCGGCCGAGTGCGGCTATCACCTGTAGCGGAAAACTCGAAATTAGAGAGGTGGAGGGGCATTTTGGTCAGGGTTTTTTTGGACAGTTTTGGGGGGTATTTAACCCCTGATTCTAACCTAGATTAGGGAGCTTTTTCCTTTGTTTTTTTGCAGATTTTTAGATTAAACTTTTTAGCTTTTGATTCTTGTGTTTGGAGAGGAGAGAAAAGTTTATTTTTGTTGGATTCTTGGAGAACTCTATTGGTTTGTCTCCCTCTTCACTAAAAATCTTATTTTTATTGCTTATTTGAATATTGTGATGAATTCTATTGTTATTTCAATTGATTATTTTTGCATTTGTGATATGAATTGTGAGTAGTCGTAACGTCTTGGGGCGTGGGGATGAACCCTACGAGCCCAATTCCCGATTTGTGATGATTTGGTAGAACTATTGCTAGAATTGCTATTAGGGTTAGTTTGGGATCGATTTATTACGGATAGCTAGGTGTTCATATCGATTGGGATTTGCAAGAGATTGGATCCCAATTCGATAGGAAACACTAGAAATCCGAATTGGGTTGAAATTGAGTTTCCGTAGTATCGGTTTGCAAGAGATTGGATCGATACTAGGGTTCGCGGTTGCAATTCCATACCGATACCCGTTTGCAAGAGATTGGGCGGGTAGGAACTATCCCAACCTAGGTCGCGGCCCGAGTTTGCACGAGAGTGGTCTCGGGACGCGATTGAACGATGATGTTGATCCTAATGCTGGCTTGCCTAGGCTAGGGTTTGTAAGAGATTGGACCCATACCTAGGTTAGCTATAAACCGACAACAGCGCGAGAGCGTGAGCTAGGTTTTACATTCAGTTGCAACTAGTTCATCCGAAATTCTACCCTAGCAATTGTGATACCAATGAATCACATTGACGAGATACGGTGAGTAGCGGGGATTCCCTATTCCCTAGGCGTCTTTATTTGATTTTATATCTCTATACTTTGTCTGACGATTGTGACAGAATTGCCGAAAGGCAAATTCCCATTCTTCTGTTCCTATAGCCAGGTTGTTACGAGAATACACCGTCATACGTCCTCCCTGAGTTCGATACCCGCTCGCCGCTACACCGTGCGCTTGCGGTAAAACTACACGGTCGATCTTTTGGGTGTACGCCCGGAAGCGATCATTCATAAAAGAAGAGAGAGATCAATTGATATCTTCTTACAATTATGAACACAAACAACTTTCCAAAATGATGTTGAAATTCCAAGTTCTTCCGTTCTTAACCGAAGAAAGAAATCTAATGATTTCTTCTTACAAATAAGAAAAGAACAATTAATGGCTGAATTACTTAAGAAAATCAATGACTTGCTTTCAACAAAATCAGAATTTAGAAGAGGAAAGTGTGTGGAAAATGAGAGGGGGTACCCCTCCTTTTATAGGTTTTAGAAACGGTTGTGAACGGCTCTAAAAGAGACGTTGCACAATGTTCAGAAACTGAAAGGAACGTTGGAGAACGGTCAGAAACTGTTCTGGAAAATTTCAGTCCCAAAAGCATTTTGGTAGGCTAGGAAAATTTGTAGCCTGCTAATTTTGAAACGGTAACTAACGGTCACAAAATTTTGGTGACGTGGACTAGACAACGGATAGATCCTTGTCTGAAAGTATCAAGTAAAAATATAGTTGTTTTGGTAGGCTAAGAAAAATCCTAGTAGGTTAATTCTGAAAAATACGAATTTTGACTTAGGATTAAATGAGTTAGGAGATGATGTAGATTTGAGCTTTAGGGATATATGATATGATATAACCAAGGCCCTGAAGCTATCTAAAAGGTAAAAATTACATCATTCCGTAGATACGTGTTTCACACGTAATCTTGAGTAGCAAGGCTGTTTTTGCAGAGTCTCTTTGTACTTTGATCATATGCGTGATGTAAATGAATTTGCGTTGTAGCTGTACATCTGCATAGATAGAGTTAGTAACATGAAATATATTGATTTGTCACATCAAAACCTTATGGAAGAGAGGATGGAAAATACCAAGTTCCAACACACTAGTTTTTATTCTATTGTTAATTGAGATAGTAACCATTTGTGACAATCTTTCTGAGTATGCCAACTAGCATTGTTCTGAGATTTTGAATAGATCCAAGAATATTTAAGCATCTACCTCCTTGTGGGTTCGACATTTTTATATATTACAAAGCATTGACACCGTGCAGTTGCGGTAAGTTTCCGGAGTTATATCTGGAGTGCATCAAGCCTCTCCTTCGCGGGCCGACCGAGCTACATGATCGGGGGGTCACCTTTTTGTCTTTCCCTAGCCTAAAAAGCTACGCGGTCGGACACAACTCTACCCTCGCAGGCCATCGACTACACGATTGAAGATGGCCTCTCCTTTGCGGGCCGACCGAGCTACACGATCGGGGCCAACTTTTTCTCCTTTCAGAACCAAAAAAGCTATGCTGTCCGAGATAACTCTACCCTCGTGGGCCGCTTGGCTACACGATCGAGTGGGTTAAAAGACTTAGTTTGAAGTAATATTCATCAACGCGCACATGGGTAAAATTATAACTCGTTGTGCACGTCGGGTAAAAACGTTTATAGAGGATTAAATTACTCCATACGCACAACAGGTAAAATTTGATAGTGCTGTAATGGTGAAATTTGCTGATTAATAATATACATCTCTAACCATATTTATAACGCGTTCTCATGTGTGGGTAGTACTATTTTACGCAGAGATATAGCAGGTCAGTCGCTGGGTTTGCGCGGTGAGTAATTTTTGAGGGTAATCTCATATTTCTTAATGTGCAAAAAGTGACAAATCGAATGAAAGGTTTTGCATGGTGAGTAATTTCATAATATCTTCTGTTGTGTGCGCTGAGTGAATTCGGATATGTTTTACTGGCTCTATTCTGTAGAATCACGAGAACTCCACTGCACATACACGGGCTCACATCTGTATACTCATATGCACTCTTCTGTCCAATTCGGCTATTAATGGCCAACCACGAGCCTACCTCAACTCACAACTCAATCTACTCTTCTTATGCCAACTGCTAAACCAATATTTTTGCCACATTATGTGTCCCATTATCTGGGATCATCAGGTATCCATATCTCGCTTCTTCTCAGCAATTTGACCATTTTTAGGGAACATCCACTAGGTTCCCTCTTAAAGCTGCTCAGAAATGGCATCATGTTTATACAAGCAAGTATTTAGTTCTCAAAGAACTGTGGCTTGCTTCCTTCTGCAGGAACACGCAAATATTTTTTAGTTATTAAATAACCGCGGCTTGCGCCCCTGAAGAGAAAGCTGCTAAGTAAAAACATTCCTTCTCTTCTTTTGGGCCGAGAGAAAGGACTCATTTTGTCCAGTCATGTCTTGTCTTGTTCGATTTTGTAATTTGTATTAGGTTTGCTGAAATGTTTGTAAATATGTGAATTATAAATGGAAGCCTCATTTCGCTTGCACTGAAAAAAGTCGGATATGTGACTCGGTGGTTCCTACTCTTAAGTGGGTTTTCATCTTTCTTTTAGATGTTTAGATTTCTTAATGAATTAATGTTTGAATGCTGAGGATTATTGAGCAATTTTTTTCAGACAATAACATATCTGATACACTCTGCGACACAATTGTATTGCACATTGAACTATCTGATACAATAACAGTGATACATTCACATCGCTAATAAAAAAGCTTAGAGGGGAGTATTATTATGCAGAGAGCGCATAACCTGTTATACGCGTGGTTAAGTCATTAGTTTGAAGTAATATTAATCTGCGCACACAGCGGGTAAAATTATACCTCGTTGTGCGCGTTGGGTTAAAACGTTTACAGTGGACCCAATTATTCCACACGCACAACGGCATGTAAAATTTCTCCCCATTTGGACCGTTGTGCACGTCGGGAAAAAACTTTGCTACGAGTAAAATTTACTCATCGCATACAATGTGCTACCTAATAGCCTGTCGTGCGCGGTAATAAAAAAGTTTAGATGGGAGTATTATTGCTTAAAGCGCACAACCCATTGGCAGATGGGTTAAAAGAGTTTAGTTTGAAGTAATATTAAACCGCACGTACAACGGGTAAAATTATACGCCGTTTGCGCGACAAGAAAAAACGGTTACAGTGGACCCAATGTACTCACTGCGCACAACGTGCTAAATAATAACGCATTGTGTACGATATTAAAAAAGGTGAGAGTGGAATATTATTACTTAGACCGCACAACAAGTTGTGCGTGTGGGTTAAAAGACATTGGTTAGAAGAATTATTAATCCACACGCACAACGGGTAAAATTATACCCCGTTGTGCGCGTCGTGTAAAAACAGTTGCAGTGGTTACAGTACACCACGTGCACAACGACATGTAAAATTTTAATCCACATGGATTAAATTTTATTCCATGTGTATTAAGATTATACGCCAAATGTACACTTTCTCCAGATTTAGAACGTTGTGCGCATCGAATAAAAACTTGGCTACGAGAAAAATTTACTTGTCGCACACAACGTGCTATACAATATCGAATTGTGTGCGATATTAAAAAATGTGAGTGGTGGAGCGGTCACTTTTCGACCGTACGAATTCTAGCATGTATCTTGTTTCGTATGCGTATTTTGATTATTATTATTATTCCCCGTAGCGTCGACGCGCGACCGAACCCCGTTTTCACGATCCTCTCGGAGGAGCGACCGCCTCGGTATTTTCTTTGAAATTTTTGGGTGACGAGGGACCCTTTTGCTAAACATCATTAGTTAATAAAACATTATTCTTTTAATTTTCTAAAAATTCTAAAACCCATATGTTGTGTACGTTGTTTTAAAGAGAAGGAATCAAATCTCTTTTTAACTTAATCAATTAATAATTCTAAACAAATCCAAACAAGATTTATTACTAAATTAAATCTTTTGGAAATGTAAAGCTGGGTAAATTATAACCTATCCTAAGCCAAACATATCCCATTTCAAAATCCTAACAGACATCTCACACGTCACCCCACTACCCCCATTACTCTCTCTTTCTCTAACCTATATTATAAAACAACCTAACGTAGGTCTTCTAAGTCTCAGCCGCCGCACGCAAATAAAAACCCTTCCTTCTTCCTCTCTCTCGTCACTTTCATCCCCACCCGACGGCCGCACTACCCCTCCCTATTCCATCGAGACCTCGCCGGTGCCCCTTGCTGCCGTCAACGTGCGTGCAGCTACCTTCCTTACTTGACCACCTATAGCTCTCATCGACGGCGAGCCCCTGACCGCCAGCAACCACCCCTGTAGACCCCTCCTCGTCGCAGGCCCTCACGCCGCAACTCTCTCCCAACAGTAGCCTCGAAGAGCCGCCCAGCCTTCACCCCCTCAAGCACAACGGCCACAGCAAACGCCGTGCCATCTCGTCATTCAGCCCCGTGTTGCCGTCCCTCATCGCCATGAACCGCAGCAACCCGCCCCGGCCTCCTCCGGCCAAAACGTTTGCCACTCTCTGGTGACACACCGTTGCTACCGATCAACCCCTCAGCCCCTCGACACTGCCCCTCCTACGTCCTACCGACCCCAACGCCGTTCCACTGTTCTGTTCACGCGAGGAATGCATAAATCAACTTGTGAGTGCCTTAATGCGTGAACAGTATTATATGCACAGTAAGTTCTATTGATAGTGGGACAGTATATAGATTGGTTATAATAGTAGGGTTATATAATTATATACTTAGTTTATAAATGTATGTACAGCTACGTAAACTGTAAGTATTATTATAAGTTATGATATAAGTAAATGGTGTGTATATATATATATACAACAGGTATAATGAGTGTTCAGGATATTTAAGATTCAAGATTTGTTAGTATTTAGTTAGTTAGACCCTTTGGTTTGATAACATAAATCTGATGACGCATATAAATTGTGTACGCCTCATTGCTACTGTCTGGACCCCGACGATCCCCCTCTTCTCTGTGCTACCCGCAGTCTAGGAACCGGAGCCACGACGCGGTCCGTTGCCACTTCCAGATCTGACTCAAGAGTTGCACATGATCGTTGTACTAGGTTGGTGACCCTTACTCGTAGTAACCCACACATTACGTGATCGCTCCTTATTTTATACCTTTTTTCTGCATGTTTTCATGTCATTTCAGTCGCCCATACTGCGTTTTTCACGATTATTCGACGATATCGTGTTACTTTTCACTATTTCTTGTTTTTGTCGTATTTCAGAAGATATGGAGCTATTTGGAGCGAAAATGAGATCAAGGGATTTTCACGCACACCGGAGCATCACTGACAGCTTATATGAGGAGTTAGCAGCGCTGGAGGATGATCGAAAGAGGAAGGAATTCGATAGAATCGACGAGGAGGAGAGAAGGAGAAGAAAAGAGTCCAGAAACTGCCCACTCGGCCGAATAGATGTTTCACTCGGCCGAGTGAAGGACTGCACTCGCCCGAGTGAAACGGATACATACTGCCTATTTTCAACATTCACTCGGCCGAGCAAGAAAGTCCACTCGGTCGAGTGATAAAGCTCACTCGCCCGAGTATGACAGGGATTTTCTTCCGAGAAGCAGCCAACTTACTGGAAATTTTGAGAAGACCCACTCGGCCGAGCAAGATTGCTCACTCGGCCGAGTGAAGAAGACCACTCGCCCGAGTATGACAGAGCGACAAACCCGCGAAACCCCCAGATTCTCTTTTTTTATTGGGTCTGTCACTCGGCCGAGTGACGCAGTCTGACTGCTACGTGAATTAGGTTTTTGGCTGCGCCAGGGGCAATTCTGTCAGGATTTTCTGGACTTATTTGACTTGTATTTAAACCTAGTTTTGTTCCTAGTTTTAGGAGAGACTTGAATATTATTGTTGACGGCTATTCCTTTTGTAAATCTCAGCTGGAGATCAAAGACGCGCACTTTGGTTTGTTCTTTCTTATTAAAATTCTAGTTTTTATGAATTGCTTTCTCTCTACAATGAATTGTACTTTGATCTATTGCTTTATTTCTGAGATTTCTATTATGAATTATGAGTAGTTTCGTCGTTCTAGGGCATGGGGATGAACCCAATGGACCTGATCATTGAATTGTGATGAATGAATTGAATTGTTGCTAGGATTGAAGAAAGGTTAGGTTATGATTGATTTATTGTGAGTAGCTAGGAATTTTCATCGATTGAGATTTGCAAGAGATTGGATTCTAATCGATGGGAAGGCCTAGCTATTCGACTTAGGTTTATAATCGAGATTCTCTAGAATTGGTTTGCAAGAGATTGGACCAAAGCTAGGATTTTTATTATAAAATCTATACTAATATTCGTTTGCAAGAGATTGAACGAATACGAACTATCACAACCTAGATCATAACTAGAGTTTGCACAAGAGTGGGCTCGAGTTGCGATTGGACGATGATGTCGATCTTCATGCTAGTGGCTTATGTTAGAGTTTGCACGAGAGTGAGCCCTAATCTAGGTTGCTATAGACCGGCAATAGCGCGAGAGCATGAGCTTGGTTCTACATTAAGTTGCGACTAGTTCACCTACATTCAAGCCTTGCAACGTTGAGATTCATGATCCACAAGGATAAGTGACGATCCGTAGTAGGGATTTCCTATCCCTAGACGCTTTATTATATTGAATTCTATTTTCTATTTGAACGATTGTGACACTATTATCAAAACCATCCCATTATTCCATCAATAGCTAGGTGATCTAAATAGAGTACTGTCAAATATCCTCCCTGTGTTCGATACCCCGGTCGCCCCTAGAGCCGAGAGGAGATTTGCTATAGTCGAAGATCATATGGCCTGACCAGAAACACCAGAGGAGTTAGCAGTGCGTATGGCTAGGCTTGTCTCCATCCGAGATAGGCTACGGCCTAAGACCACTTCTACCACCTCTTCCATAGCCATGCCGAAATTGTCGGCCGACATGAACTTCGAGCTTAAAACCGGACTAGTAGTGTTGATGCAACAAGACCCATTTCATGGGAACTCTCAAGAAAACCCGCACTACTATCTTCAATTGTACTTGTCCAAGTGCGCCACTTTCCAAATGCCCGGCGTGCCGGCCAACACTATTCGACTGCACCTCTTCCCGTTTCCCCTCCGAGACAAAGCATTATATTGGTTGAGGACGCAAGCCGAGGAGATCTTCACTACTTGGGATGAGTTGGCGAGCACATTTGTTAACAAATTTTATCCACCATCCAAGGCCATCAAGATACGAAGCGCGCTCATGTCCTTCAAGCAAGGATCTCAAGAGACTCTATATGAGGCATGTGAGCATTTTAAGGATTTACAACACCAATGTCCACATCATAGTATTGAGGCATAGGAGCTTGTGCATAGCTTTTATAACAGTTTGCAATCAAGTACGAAGCAAATAATCGATGCAACCGCCAATGGAGCTATATTGTCAAAGACGCCGGATGATGCTACGGCCTTACTTGAGGAGATAGCCTCGAATAACCAATAATGGGCCGATGAGAGGGGACATTCCTCGTCATCCTTGAAGCCGGCAAGCATTTACGAGGCAAAGGCCGTAGCGGAGCTATCTACAAAGTTTGACTCTCTTCACAAGGTCATGGAGAGATTGGAGAAGTTGATTAGTGATCCGCATGGACCCCCACCGTATCTACACCGGGGGGAAGCATGAGCGATTGGCAAGACCAAACTCATGTTATGTTTGTTGGAGGAGAGCAAGGAGAGGGAGCTATAGAGCAAGTGCATTATGTTGCGGGAAACACCGGTTATTGGGCAAACCCGGTTACGAGAAATCACCCGGGATTTTCATATGCTAATAATGATGGAGCCTTGAATCCACCACCACAACAATCACAAGCCCGGCCTCCACAACAACCACAATATTAACCAAGAGGACCCCAACAACAAAACTTCCCTCCGAGGCAACAAGCGGAGCCATATAGACCTCTGGGGTACAATCAAGGATGGAGAGCACCTAATCCACCACAAGCACCACCGAGGTCGGATCAAGAAGCAAGGTCGAAGAATTCATGGCCGAACAAAGGAAGATAAATGCTAGATTGACAGCCCAACAAGACTCTCTCAACACCGTCGTGGCACAATTATCGGAGCAACTCTCGTTGCTAAATAAGAACGCTCAACAATTATCGGAGAAAAACCCCCGGAGCAATACCGACCACATCAATGCGGTTGTGGCGGTAACTACAAGGGGCGGGAAGGACACTACCCCCGCCATAATTCAAATCGAGGAGCCGAGGGAAGAAATTTTGGATGACAAGGAGCCGGTCAATGAAGAGGAGGGCCCAAAAGAGCCAAAAGAAGGTGAAAAATCTGAAATCGATAAGCCACAAAAGGAGCACACTTACATGCCACCGGTCCCCTTCCCACAACGGTTGGCGAGGGCAAAGATTGAGAAGCGGCTCGCCAAATTTCTTGAGTACTTGCAAGGAGTGAGCTTGAATATTCCTTTCTTGGATGCTATTATAGAAATCCCGTCTTATGCGAAGTTCCTAAAAGACTTGATTGCGGGAAAGAAGTGGAAGGAAAAGATCATGCTCGCCAAGCAAGGTACATGGTTTACTCGGAAGGAGAAAGTATATACAAAGTTTAAAGATCGCGGAAGTTTTTGCATTCCTTGCACGCTTGGAGAGTCATGCTACAAAATGCTTTGGTAGATTTGGGAGCAAGCGTGAGCCTAATGCCCCTCACGATGTTTAATAAATTAAATACGGGGACCAACCTAAAGGCGACGGATATGAGGATACAACTCGCGGACGGTCGGATCACTAGACCGACGGGAATTGCGGAGAACATATCGCTACAAGTACCGGGAGGAATTTACTTGCCGTGCGACTTCGTGGTAATGGACATTAAGGAGGAGGGCGATACGTCGCTGATTCTTGGACGCCCCTTCTTGGCCACCGCCGGGGTGATAGTTGACGTGAAGGAAGGAACCTTGTCCTTGAACGTCAGAAACATTGAATTTGAGCTCCACATTCATAAAGCGATGAAGCATATGCCTTGGCAAGAGGACGTGGATTACGTGGACCTATTTGACGAGGTCATTGACGATGCTATGCCATATGCTATCGACACCTCGCACCATGAAAACTTTGAAGAGGGCCAATCTTCTAAAGATGGCAACATGTTGGGAGACCCGCCGGATCCTTCTATGGAAGATGAAAAAGACGACATTGATGTCGTAAAGATTAGAGAGCTATGTAAGCTCTCTAAAGCGAAGAATATGAAGAAGTCCCCACCGGACAAGAAATTATCGCTGCCGGCAAAGAAAAAAGACGGTAAAAGCTCAAGCTTGGGGGAATCATCCCCCATTACCACCCATGATGAAGGGGAGCAAAAGAACGCCTATGAACAACAACAACCAAATCCAAGTGGGCTTCCAGAAAAATTTGACGCGCGCATCTCACTTGCGCCGAACATCGTGCATTAAACGCGTATCTTAAGGGGTCGAGCTCAAGACCTTAAACGAGAACTCGTCAGGAGGCAACCCGACGGTTTTATCATATTTCTAGATTGAATTTTTTACTTTTATTTTTTTAGATCTTTCTAGTGTTTAGAGTCAAGAGTCGATGAAAATCCTGACAATGGGCTCTATTTTTTATGACAAGAGATGGAGAACAAGGAACCATTTGAATTGAGGATGACCATGGCAATAGAGAGCGCTCCAGGAATGCGCTCAGGCTTCAAGAGAAGGAAGAAACTGACGGAAAGAAGAAAAACAGAAAGTGGAGCAAAAACAGAGAGTTGGAGCTGAAATTAGCAGCCCACGCGGCCGAGTGAAGACCCTACTGGCCGAGTAGGGTACTGATCAGGGAAGATTCGAAAAACCCCTCTCTGTCATTTATATGCCACTTGGTCGAGTGACTTTGTCACTCGACCGAGTGAATCAGACACTTTCAGCACTTGAACAGCTTTGAGTGGCCTTGCCACTCGGCCGAGTGACCTTTGTCCACTCGCCCGAGTGACCTTTATCCACTCGCCCGAGTGGTAAGACGTACTCGCCCGGGTCGCTACTTTAGCGGAAAATTTTCGAAAAATTTTAACTGAGCCATCGGCCGAATGTGGCCGAGTGACTAACCCTATATATTCAAAATGTCGCGGCCCAAATCCTGAAAATTCCAAAAATCCCAAATTTCCGCCCGAGCTCTTCGACTTCCCCCGCAATCGCCAGAGCCACCCTCTCCCTTCGCCCGAGCCGCGCCGCCCCCTGCCCGAGTCGGCGACCCTCGCCGGCCTCCACGCAGACCGCCCGTCTCCAGCGCCGCTTCTCCCGCCCGCCGTGCGTCCCCCATTTCACCCAAATCTCCCCTTTTCTCCATTTCCCCACTCCGTATGCCCGACTCAACCCCAAATCCAAATTAATCTCTATTTATATCTATTACTCCTGATCTTACCCCAAACTTATTGATTTTCATTGCTGATCTGTGAATTTGTGTTTCATGCTAGCTTGGGGGAGATACAGGAGCTGATTTGGAGCTTCTCGGAGGAGGCGATTCTCCGCATGCATCCATCACTTGCACTCGCATCGTGTTCGGGTACACTCATTCCTCTTAAACAACACTTCACATTTGGGTAGGCACGTTTCATGACTCACATGCCCCCACGCACTAGGTCGCGCATGCGAGCACCCTCTTCCAAGCGGAAGAGGACCAGTGATCCTGGCCCCTCTTTCGCTAGGGCGGACTCCCCTCCACCTAGCCCACCACCACCCACACTTCCGCCTCCTACTACACCCATCCCACCACCACCGGCACAGCCTGCCCCTGCTTTTGACACGATGGGGATTACGTTCAGAGATGACGCACACCGCGCCAGATTTGAGCGTATCTCCCATCGTTCGATCGTACCCTCTAGGTTCGTGCACCTTGCAGATTTTGAGCGCCTAGGGATACTTGAGGGCCTGCTCCAGTTGTATGACAATGTGGAGTGGCGTGAATTTTTGTCGGTGTCGGTAAACACCTATATCCGGCAGACACTCGAGGTCCTTAGTTCGATACGTCGGACTCCTAGGAGATGCTCATTTTTCTTGATGGATCGTGAGTGCGAGATCACTCTCGATATGCTCCGAGCTTACTTCCAGTGGCCCCCTGTCCCGGACCCCGACCGAGCCTATGGTCCCACGCACATCCCACCACCATCATTCGACACACACGCCTTCTGGACACGTATCATTGGATCACCTCTCGCCTTTGACCCTAGCAGGGCCAAGGCCTCAGATATCCTCCACCCATGCCTCCGCATTGCACAGTGCCTTATGGCGACCACTTTTCTAGCGAGGTATGAGCCGGGGACGATGTCAACCCCTGAGCTTTACATGCTCTACGGGATGACTCGAGCGCGAGCCTTAGAGGTAGGTGGGGACGTCTCACTCCCTGTCACTCAGATTGACATAGCCAGTTGGTACCTAGACCGCATCATTATCTCTGTCGGCGCTAGGACACCTATCTGTTGCGGCGGTCTGATTACTCTTCTGGCTCCCATGTGGAGAGTAGACCTTCCAGCTGGTTTGCTGCGACCCCCGGGCCCCACTTTCCTTTCCATTGACGTTATGGCCCGCATGAGGATGCTGAGTCCTCATGATCAGCACCACTGGGTATGGCTACACGGTCCTTTCGACGTAAATTACATGGTTCTTCCGAGCCACACTCGGACCCATATTGGACCCACAGGAGGGGAGTGGATTCCAGCGATGGACGTCCTCATCCCTACTGCTTACATGCTAGAGCCTGAGGGCGCTCAGCAGGAGCCCCTCCTTCCACCTCAGGACCCAGAGACCCCTCAGCCTGCACCTAATCTATCTGCACCTCCCGACACCTCTGTCCACACTTCTGTCAGTGTCGGGAGTCCACCACCACCACCACTGTGCCAGTGACCATCGGTCCCATTTCTGCTGTGAGTCCTGAGCGCCCCACCACCATTCTTAAGAGCGGTGAGCCCTCATTCACGTCCGCAGTGGAGACCCTGGCCACTTTATTAGTCTCGACCCCTAGGGAGTCATTTTCTACACACTTCACGGCCTCCCCAGTCATCAACCCTTCCATCTCCACTGCAGCTATCTTCACCGAGAGTGTCGTGACGTCTGTCCCCATTTTGGTGTCAGCGACCTCTCTGTCCTCCTCGCCCTCTGTCACCATTTCAGCTGCTGCTGCTGCTCCTTCTTCTTCGAGCATTCCCGCGTCTCAGCCTCCCATAGAGGCTGAGCAAGTTCTAGTGAGCACAGCACCATAGACCCACCCGGTAGTTGCACCAGTTGTTTACGGTAGCCGTGCGAGGCAGCCCAGTTCCTCATCTGTTCGACCCTCTGCCCCACCGCTGTTGAGTATTGGTGTTTCATACCAATCTTATTTTGATGATGATCACAACATTATGTTGTTGCTAATGACTCTCATGTTTTAGTCTCTCAGTTTTATTTCAAGAATATCATTTTTGGAGACTAATCACTTGGTGTAAGGATGGACATCATGTGAAGAAGGACCAAAGCTTGGACTCAAGGAATGCCAAAGCTTGGAGATGGTGGAGAGCAATCAAGGCATCAATATTAAAGACTTAGACTCTAAGGAAAGCAATGTAATCCATGTAATTTACTTTATTGCTTTCTCTCTCTTTTAAGTCTAGGATTAATGTAATGCCTTGTTAGATGGTTTACTCATTCATGTATTTTACCATCTTAGTGAGCCTTAGGATTATCATAGAATCCATCCTAATAGGTTCACTCTGTCCAAAGACTCATTTGGAGTCTCTGGCTTTCCATCAGTCGCCTGCTGAGGGAAACACAGTCGACTGGGTGATTTCCAGTCGCCTGTAGATCCTTCTACAGTCGCTTGATATGCACAGCTCAAGTCAACATTTCAATTGACTCAAACTTGATCTTTACGCACAGTTGTCTGTCGATCAGTTTACATTCGCCTGTATACTTACAGTCGCCTGTCTAGCGTAAGTGCAATCTCTGCATCTCTCTGTCTTCTCTCCATATTATACAGCAGACGACTGATGAAGAATGTACAGTCGCCTGACTATTTGACAGTCGACTGTAGTATTAACATCAGTCGCCTGTATGGTATTCTGGAGAAAGAGTGCAGCTCTCTGTTTTATTCCATCCCCTGCAGCAATCACCTGTTGAAGGATTTACAGGCGTCTGTCCTGTTCTCAGTCGACTGTGCTGTCTTCATCAGTGGACTGTCCTGGCTCAGATTATAGCCGTTGGATAATTTCTAGATCAGTCGACTATCTTTTGATCATCAGTCGACTGTTCCTGTCGTTTTCGACCAGTTTCTAGCCGTTACAGAATTGATTCTTTGGCTGTTTTCTTGGGTTTTGGGGCTTGATATAGGGTTCCTATATATATGAGTGGACTGCCATCTCTTACTAGTTGTGGATGCTATTGGAAATCTTTAGAGATTAATTAAGCCACTCTCAAACTCTCTCATTTCCCTCTTAGAGCTCTTTCTCTTCTTCATGCATTGAAGTCAAGCTCAAGGGAAATCATCCAAGTGCAATTCAAGTAAATCTCATCACTTGGAGATCCTCTTCCATGCCTTGCATCCATTTATGAGTAAGCTTCTCAAGGCATAGGTAAGAGAATTTTTTTACTTTGTTATTTTTTTGAAACCCTAGCTTTCTGTATGAGAGTTGGTTACTCTGTGTGTGAGAGTATAACCTTCTGTGCGAGGGTTGGTGGAGTTCTCTCTGTGTTAGAGTTTGAGTCTCTTTGTGTGAGAGCATTAGTCTTTCTGTGTGAAAGCAAGGATATCTCTTTATGGTAATCCTAAATCCTCTTTGTGGGGTATCTTTGTGTGAGATTGTATTTACCTCTATGTGTGAGAATTATAGTGGATATTGGTGTGGCTGGACGTACCCAAATTTGGGGAACCAGGGTAATTCTTGTGTTTGCGTTTGGTTTGATTGTGTTGTTTAATTCCTCTTGCACTTACTATTCCACATTTACAAGTTTAATTTTAATTGCACAATTTATTGGCATTACTTTATTCGCCCCCCCTCTACAGTGTTTGTTGTTAGTATTGTAAAGGTAAGACGATCCTTACAACCGCCCCCCGACACCCTAGTTTAGCACCTGCATGCTCTAGAGGGGGCCGTGAGTGGGCTCAGAGGAGATTTTCTGGCTCTCTCCGCTACCGTTAGTGTTGTATAGTCTCGCGTCGCTTTACTTCCTGGTATTCAGGCTAGCCTGAACCAGATTCTTGCGCGACTGTTGACCGGCGCCCCGCTTGCAGCGCGGTGTCGTTTACCGCAAGTTTCACGGTTAGTGTAGGGTGCGGGAATATCGAACTCAGGGAGGCGAGGTTGTTCTTGGGTCAGGTAGGACCTAAATCACCCCGAGGGGCGAGCTAGCCCGAATCGGTAGATGGTTGTCACGAAAGAAAATAAAAGGGTATGAACAAAAGGAAAGTAAACCCGGGACTTTGGTTTCCAACCCGACGAGAGACTCTCGCCGATACGACCTACGGGTATGGATATCGATCGGGATTAGGGTCTAATGGTGAGACGTTGCCTCTGAAAGTGGTACCGGCGTCCCATGGGCCCGATATTCCGGTCGGTGCACAGGATGATACACCGGACTTCCCGGGTTTGATCAGTGGGCACTCCCGTGTCCATTAACACTGATCGATCCCGGGAGCACTAAGCCCGCAACGATATCTCCCAACGTCTCATCCTGCCGCTCCCGCGTGCTAGGATTCGGCGTCTACGCTAAGGGCGTGAGCTATGGCTAGGGAGTCAATCGCCAAGTTTATTCCCCCTTGGCCCAACGGTCAAAGGCGGTCTTTTTCCCGCCAATGATAATAAAACACCCCGCGTAACCGTTAGATTCCTACTCCCTATCGATTTCCTAACCCTATGGACGCATCGGGAAGAACCCCCGAAGGGGTTTCCACCAAAATCCCAGATTTGGGAACTACTCACAAAAATTCATGAAAAAGCGATCTAAATGAAATTTAACCGTTGAAATCATAATTGGACAGTTGCAATGCGGAAGTAATAGAGTAATAAAGACAATACTAAAATTTTAGAAAGATCTGAAAACTTACAAAAGAGTAACAATTACAGCCGTCACAAGGAAATAAAACAGTAGAAAAAACAGCCACCACTGTTTCTGGAACCCTAGGGGTTCTATATATAGAACTTCGCATCAACCGATCGGTTGACAAGTCAACCGATCGGTTGATCCGTTACAGATAAATAACAGAAAACAGCGAGTTTTCACCCGATCTCATGAACCGGTCGGGTGAGTTCTTGAGCGACCGGTTGGATCTTGGAGCAGTCGGGTGAACCGATCGGTTCGACGCCCGTGTCTTCAGCTCTTCTTCTTCAGCTACAGATGAACCGATCGGGTGAGAGTCACCCGATCGGTTGGAATTCTGCTCGATAAAACAGAGAACAGCCGCCCGCAGAACCGGTCTGTGAACCGGTCGGGTGACTTCTTTGTGAGCTGCGGTAGAGACCGGGTGGTGCACGCGTGCATCACCCGATCGGTTGAAGATGACCAACCGACCGGGTGAGGGGCTGAAAGATGAATTCTTCGACGTTTGACCCCCTGGATCACGCGTGACTTCTCCCGTTGCTCCGGGGACTTGGGATATCATCGTTAAACGTCCCCTACGTGGTCGAACTCCTGCAATCATGGATAAACAAAGAAAAAGTGAAAGAAAACGGGAAAATATACGAAAACGAATAAGAGACGGCGGAAAAACTCGGAGAAACACAAAAGAAAACGTGCGTGAATATATGAAATATAAACGCACGTCAAAATCCCCCAAGCTGAACTCTTCCTCGTCCTCGAGGAAGACGAGTGAGAGTAGGAGATCGGAAGGGAAAAATAGAGAGGAAGAAAGGAAAAGAAAGCTCTAAACCCTAGATCGTCCATCAGAGCCACCAAAATCAGAAACGACACACCAAGCAAGCAAACGCCAAATCACACCACTAAACCTAGGAAAGCGAGTCAAAATAAGTGTCGTGGGTCCACGCGGTGAAGCGCGAGTGAGCGTCGTCGTGTGCTAGCAAATGGTGATGCTTTCTACGATGTGCTATGAGGCTCGATATACACAAATCCAAGATATGACCCAAAATATCGATCCGAATTGAATTAAGCGGCGAATATAAGTTCAAGCATGCATGAGAAGAGTTAGAATAGAAGCGTATCATGCATCGGGGACTCCACAACTAGGGTTAAGGAAATCACGCCACTATAGCCTAGATACTAGCTAAAAAGTTCCTAAGCCAAATGTTTCCGATAACGACGGGGGTTGAGATGATGTGGAGAAGAACACTCGGTGCAAATTCTCGCCTTCCCTTTATTCTTGGCAAGTATGAAAAAATATTCACACGGAAATTTTTTTTTGGGTTTTGGGTATTTGTATATATATATTTTTTGATTTTGGGCTATACAAGATTTTTCTTTTCTTTTCTTTTTGGGTTTTTCTTTTCTTTTCTCCTTTTTTTGGATTTTTAGGATATTGGCTATACACATGTGTACTCTCCAAAGTGGGAGAACGGTACACGACGAGGGGATTTGCACCAAGTAAAACAAAAAAGAAGTCGAAATCTAAACACTTGGGCAAAGGAAACTATTCTCGCTAAATAGAGCGTAGGCTAAATGGGTTACCCTAGTCCTTAGTTGTGGAATCCCGACGCATGTGAATTGAAGTATACAATATAAATATAGCATGCATACAGTGGAAACATATACCGCATTTTCAAATCAGAGCATGATAATCTAGGGGTCATTCCTGGACAGGTATATAAAGTAAAATCACCAAGCAGAAGCACACCAAATGCTAGTCACGACACACGACTCACAAAAAGCTAAGTGGACCCGCGATGCGTGAAATGCAAGAGGACTCGAAATCCTAGGGTTAGTGAGTGTGATTATCGATGCAATGCTAGGTGCGTGTGACTTTGTGGCGATTCATCATAGGATTCATCTCTAGGAGAAAGAGCTAAAAGAGAAGAAAAGAAAAAAAAATAAAAACACGATGAAAACGACACAAAAAATGAAAAAAGAAGGACTCAAACGACGCACACAGTGCGACTCCCCCAATCTGAAATTTGCATTGCCCTCAATGCAATATGAGTGAGTACAGGAGGGCAATGAAAATGGGGGGGGGGGGAAACGCACTGACACAAAAAGAAATGAAAACGAGGAAAACACATAGATAAACCTGAAAAAGAAAGAAAGATCAAAATCAAAATCAAACAATACGAAAAATAAAAATAAAACCACACGACACGACACTCAAAAAATGAAAAACAAGCACACACACAAAAAATGAGAAAAAAAAAACAAAACACGACAGCACACCAAAATAGACGTCCCCCAAGCTAGACCAGAAAGTGCTAGCGAAATGATGTGATCAATAAAATGCAGAGATGTGCAAGGGGGGGTCAATCGGAATCGCTGGTACTGGAATGGTAGCGGGAGGGGGAGGAGGGAGGGGAATAGTGAATGAAAGAATCCTCAGAGGAAGAGGAGGGTGTGCCTATGGGTGAAGGAGGGGCGACAGGCTGGAGCACGGGAGGATCGATGTGCACCGGGGGGCTGTGGTGGAAGAAGATCGTACTAGGTGGGCCGACAGTTGGGTGCCAATCGGGAGGATCCAAGGGTGGCAGATGCACTAATGGAGAATACCAAGGATCGGGGTAAAATTCCCAAGGAAGGCGAGACAGGGTATAGGGTACCCGCAAAGGGGCCAAAGGTGGCAGGATCGTGAAAGGTTCGCAGGCGGGGCTGTAAAGGTAGACAGCACGGTCTTCACCGAAGGGGGTGAGCATACTGATGTCGATCAAGTAATCGCGATCAATACGGGTACGCCCAGGCAAAATAGGGAGGTCGGGAGGTACCCTCAGAACACAACTGACAATAAGAGTGATCATCCCACCACAACAGATGGAACCGGAAGTGGCGCGGCTAACAGCGAAAATTTCGTGGATGATCCAATGAGCGGCGTTTATGGGCATAGGGACGTGCCCAAGGATCCTGTCATCGGACATGGCATAGAGAAAGAAGAGCTCATCCCTAGAAACGGTGGACACATCCACGCGGGCGAAAACAGTGTTGGCGAGGATGCAATGGGCGAGGCGGTAACACGGGTGAATAATGTAGGAGGCAGGAGCCTCGGGTGGAAAGGTGGTGTACCGGGTAAATCGTTGCCAAACACCATCAGCCCGAAATTGAGAGTAGATGTCAGTTCGATCGTGGGTGGAATGTTCAGTATTAGGATCGGGGTGACGGAGATTAAGCATATTGTTCACCTCGATGAAACCCAGAGAAAAGTAATAATTGAAAGCGCGGAAGGAGAAACCTCCATCAAACAACTCGAGGGAACTGAGGAATTCAAGCGTGAGATTTCTGTGTGTGTGAGCATGGATGTGAGAGAGGGTATGGCACCCGATACAGTTGAAAATTCTCACTACGCCGTTCGAAAGCCCTAGAGCTTCGAGTGTGGGGTGATCGGCGAAGAGTGTGGGTCTCATCGGACGATGAAGCAGTGCTCGCAAACGGTCAGACTGCTCTTCCGTAGAAGGGTTTATGCCAAGGAAAGAGGGGGAAAAGGGGCCGTGGAGCGGATCATGGCGCGAAGATGATGCAATCTCTTTCCCCTTCTTAGACATGGCGGCTATGTAGGTGGCGAACTTAAGATGAATATAGGGCAAGTGAAGGAGATACCACACCAATTTAGGATATTACAGATAAAGCTGAAGATGTGCAGAGTGGAAGAATGTTACCCATCGATGTAGCAAGATTGAGCGTCCGGGGGTCTCGTGTAGTAGGAGAAAACAATCTGGGAAGCCGCTGCTCGTTGATCTGACAAGAACAGAATTTTGAAAATTTTCGGGCTAGGGTTAGGGTTTGGGGGTTTTGATAATGGAATGTCGACTATGGCGAGGTGGCGGAGTTGGGGAAGTATGGGAGCGAGTGGGGATGCGGGTTTAGGGACAGTATGTGGGGTCGAGGAAGTCGATTCCACAGCTGGAGGGTGTGAAATCGTGTGAAGGGGGTTTTCTGAGGTCGGGTGGCGGTCGCCGTGTATCGAGGTTATTTATAGGGGCGAAAGTGAACCGATCGGGTGGGAACCCACCCGATCGGGTAGCCAAATTTCGAAAGTTCAGTCAGTCAACAGCGACAGGCGAACCGATCGGTTGAAATGTCAACCGTTCGGTTGGCCGCTTACCAAGTTTTTCCCGAGAATTTAGGGCTGCTCACCCGGTTGCTTCAACCGATCGCGTTCGAACTCAACCGATCGGGTGGTTTTCCCCGAAAATTTCCCGAGAGTTCTCCCCAGCTCACCCGGTCTGTCACCCGGTCTCCTCATTTCCCAACCGATCGGTTCATTCGGGGACAGTTCTTGGTTTGTATCTAACACATCCCAACTGATCGTGTGGGAACCCACCCGGTCGGTTGAGGCCTTGTTTTTCTGCAAAACCCAAGAAATGCCTGAGTTCCTTCATAGAAGTTGATTCGGCTGGATTTATTTATAAAAATAGAGAAAAAATGAAGTGAAAAAAATACTACAAAACGAAGCATAAGTTTAGAACATGGGGTGCCTCCCATGAAGCGCACTTGTTTAACGTCGTTGGCTCGACGCCCGCAGCGGTGGTCAATTAGGATCCGGAGGGTTAGAGGAAGAGTTGTCCCGCGTGGGGGATCCGACCGGAGAGAATTCTGGTTCTCCTACTGCATAGTGTTTCAGACGCTGCCCGTTTACTTTAAATGGCTCATCCCTTCCCATTATCTCGATAGCCCCATGCGGGAAAACTTTGGTGACGCGGAACGGTCCTGACCATCTTGACTTGAGTTTCCCAGGAAAGAGTTTCATCCGTGAGTTGAACAGGAGAACTAAGTCCCCTTCTTTGAATTCCCTCCTTAAGATTCGCTTATCATGCCACCGCTTCAGCTTCTCCTTGTAGATCTTGGCGTTCTCATAGGCATTGAGCCGGATTTCGTCGAGTTCGTTGAGTTGTAGCTGCCGGTGCACTCCTACCTTCTTGGTGTCGAAGTTCAGATTCTTAACCGCCCAATATGCCTTATGTTCCAATTCCACAGGAAGATGACAAGCTTTCCCATAGACGAGCCGGTAGGGAGTAGTGCCGATAGGAGTTTTAAATGCCGTCATGTAAGCCCAAAGCGCGTCAGGGAGCTTTGATGACCAGTCCTTCCTGGAATTGGCCACCGTCTTTTCTAGTATGCTTTTAATCTCCCGGTTAGAGACTTCCGCTTGACCGCTGGTCTGCGGGTGGTAGGCACGCCCCACCCGGTGTTGTACCCCGTATTTTTTTAAGAGGGCCTCAAATTTCTTCTCTATAAAGTGGCTTCCTCCGTCACTGATCAGGACACGAGGCACACCGAACCGCGGGAAGATGTTGCTTTTAAAGAACTTGGCCACCACTCTGGAGTCGTTGGTTGGACTGGCCACCGCTTCAACCCATTTCGACACGTAGTCTACGGCCACCAAGATATACTGGTTCCCCGAGGAAGAAGGGAACGGTCCCATGAAGTCCACTCCCCATACATCGAAGATTTCTATCTCAAGGATGTAGTGTTGAGGCATCTCATTTCTTTTGGAGATATTCCCAGCTCTTTGGCACCTATCGCAGGCTTGGACATAAACATGTGTGTCCTTGAAGAGTGTAGGCCAGTAAAATCCGCTCTGGAGAATTTTCGCGGTGGTCTTGTAGGTGCTCGCGTGCCCTCCACATTGCTGCCCGTGGCAGTGGGAAATGATGGAAGTCGCCTCAGTTTCAGGGATGCATCTTCGTATCACCCCATCATTGCAGGTTTTGTATAGGTGTGGGTCATCCCAATAGAATTTGCGGACCTCATGGAAAAATTTCTTCTTCTGCTGAAAGCTCACAATGTGGGGAACGATGGCGCAAGCCAGATAATTTGCGATGTCGGCGTACCAGGGGGTCCAGGAGGAAGAGACAGAGAAGAGATGCTCGTCAGGGAGTGAATCATCGATCGGTGTAGCATTTAAATCAAGAGTGGGCATCCTGGATAGGTGATCGGCAACAACATTCTCCGCCCCCTTCTTGTCTCTGATTTCCAGGTCAAACTCCTGGAGGAGGAGAATCCATCTAATGAGTCGTGGCTTGGCTTCTTTCTTGTTCAATAGGTATTTAAGAGCCGCGTGATCCGTGTGTACGATCACCTTGGCGCCAACGAGATATTGTCGGAACTTATCCATGGCGTAGATCACCGCGAGCAATTCCTTTTCCGTGGTAGTATAATTTCTTTGGGCGGCATCAAGGGTTTTGCTCGTATAATATATGACATGAAGATTTTTATCTTTCCTCTACCCTAGGACGGCACCAACCGCATAATCACTAGCGTCACACATCAGCTCAAAGGGGAGTTTCCAGTTTGGCGGCTGTATTATGGGTGCGGAAATCAATGCTTGCTTCAAAGTGCGGAAGGCCTCCATACACTCCTCGCTGAAGACGAAAGGTGCGTCCTTCACGAGGAGCTGGGTCAGAGGTCTGGAAATCTTCGAGAAGTCTTTTATGAAGCGGCGATAAAATCCCGCGTGTCCTAAGAAACCACAGACTCCTCGAAGATTGTGCGGTGGTGGAAGTTTTTCAATCACTTCGACTTTAGCCTTATCAACTTCGATTCCCCTCGAAGAGATGACGTGTCCCAGCACAACTCCCTCTTGGACCATGAAGTGACACTTCTCCCAGTTTAGGACTAGTCCCTTTTCCTGACATCTCTCCAGGACCTTAGTGAGATTACTGAGGCACGAGTCAAATTTAGTTCCGTAGACTGAGAAGTCGTCCATGAAAACCTCCATGATATCTTGGGAGTAGTCGGAGAAGATAGCGGACATGAGTCTTTGGAATGTAGCAGGGGCGTTACAAAGTCCGAACGGCATTCTTCTATAGGCATACGTCCCGAACGGGCAAGTGAAAGTCGTCTTCTCCTGGTCATCGTTATGAATAGGGATTTGAAGAAATCCTGAATACCCGTCCATGAAACAGAAATAATTATGCTTCGCCAGCCTCTCGAGCATCTGGTCAATAAAGGGGAGGGGGTAATGATCCTTCCTCGTAGCCTTGTTCAGCCTTCTATAGTCAATGCACATTCTGTACCCCATGATGGTTGTAACGACTGCTTTTCGTGTATCTGGATTTAATATAATATAATATATGTTTTGGTGGATTTTCTCCTCTTGTGTGGTTTTCGTCTCCGTAGATTTCATTTTCGATCGATTCGTCGTATTTTCTCGCTTCTTCCTTAGGATTGTCGATTTCGAAGTATGTCATTCGTGACGGACTTCATAACGGTCATATCTAACTGTTAGATCAAGCCTAGGAGTCATAGGAATCGATCCCGGGGCCCCGCGCTCCGTATCGGTACTTTTCTGTGCTCATTAACCGGTGTAAGAAGGGCCACCGACCGACTAGATGACGATCCAGTCGGTCGGCAATCCTTCTTGGACCGACTAGTTAGCTTTCTAAATTTCTCAGGAGTTACTGTTTATCGTTAGTCGGTCTAAGAACGTTGGTTGACCGACTAGGTTGCAAACTAGTCGGTCAGCAATGCTTCTTGAACCGACTAACTCATCAAATTATTTTTGTATCAGTTACTGTTCACTCTTAGTCGGTCTAAGAACGTTCATCGACCGACTAGATGCCAAACTAGTCGGTCAGTACTTGTTCATGGACCGACTAACTCTAGAATCCTATTTTCGTTCAGGAGTTACTGTTTGCACTTAGTCGGTCAGCGTTGGTCGACCGACTGACTAGTTGCCAAACTAGTCGGTCAGTGGTTGCTCTTTGACCGACTAACCAGTGTTAAAACCCTAATTTCTGGGCAGCCGCCAGCCTAGCCTATTTAAACCCAACCCATTCGACTTCTTCTTCTCCAACACGACCCAAAACCCTAAAAACTTCCCCCTTCAGCCCCCATCTTCCTCCAAGCTCCATTTCTCCATTCCAAGCCCTAGAATCATCATCCAATCCATCCATTCACTCCATCTACCCCTCATCTTCCCCAAATCTCCATCAAAACCCATCAAAATCCCCAAATCCCCCCAAAACCCTAGTTTTCCCCAAACATCTCCAATCTTCTCCAGATTTGATCCTAGGGTTCCCCAGAGTGTTTCTTCCATCTCCTCTCGGTAAGAAATCGATCTACCGTTGTTTTCTCAACCTATTTATATTTTTATAAAAACCCTAATTAATTTCATGTGTTTGATGTTTGTTTCCCCCTTAACAGCGATTTCCTCGTAGATTGGCGTCCGTGTGATGAAGTAGTCGTCATCCCCGGTGCTAGGCAAGTGAAACTTGCCACTTAGGGTTTAGGCCATGTTTTAGGCCATTTGCTTGTTGTAGGCGTAAAAGAGGCTAGGCGACGAAATGATACTCGCCTAGGCGCAAATTGGGGAACTAGCTTGACAACGAAGCTAGTTCCGACATTTAGCATGTTGCACAATTACCATGTCATGTTTACCTTCCATTAACGGTACGCAATTTAATTGCCATGTCATTGCATTTTGCCTGTCACGTTTAAATTCAATTAACGGTACGCAATTATCTGTTCCTAGCATTGCATTTTGATTGTCGTCGTGATTGTGTAGCACACGCTACAATGCTATTATTTTCCTGGCTCGTGTTCCAGAAGCGAGCCCTGTAGTTGGAAACCCCAACGCTCGACACATATGGGTGGGGTAAGAGATAAGCGGACTGAGCCGAGTGGCCTGATCCGCCACTCCGGCCAGCAGGTGAAATCTCTAGTGTTCAAATGATTAATAGTGATAGAGATAAGCGGCCTGAGCCACGAGCTGGCCAGTAGGTGGACTCTCTATGCACTAAGTGATAAACAGTGATAAATGAATAACAGTGATAGAGATAAGCGGACTGAGCCACGAGCTGGCCAACAGGTGGACTCTCTATGCACTAAGTGATAAGTGATAAGTGATAAGTGATAAGTGATAAGTGATTAGTGATTTGGCAGCTTTTGCTACATTGTGCATGCTTGCCACTCTTTTTAAACTGTTGCATTATGCTTAACTGCCATGTCATTACTTAATACTATAACTGCTAGGTTGCTAGTTGCCTTACTTTCAGTTTCCTTGCCCAAGTCTTTTAGACTTGCTGACATGTGCCCCTTTACTCTTTTGGGTGACACATGTTAGATCCTGAGCCTGAGTACCTTGTTGAGGACGAGGTGTTTGCTGACGCCGAGCCCGAGCTTGTGTTTGACGGGGAGTACGTGGACACTGGGGACCAGTCCTAGTGTCTTCATTATGCTTTACTTTTGTTAGACAGTTGTTTGTTATCGGTGCGTAGCACCTATACTTTGTTGTTGTCATTGCTTTTGGTTGGCCTTGTTCTGGGCCTTTAGACTCTTTTCTTTTAGCCTGGTGGCTTTTCTGGATGTTGGACTTATTTTCTTGTTGGACAATGTTTGAGATGTGGAATTTTATTTCAGTTTCTCCTTTTATTATTATTGCTATTCTGTTGTGGTTACAGGGACCTGTTTATGTAATTGTGGACGCTTATCGGGTTTGGGGCTTCACAGCTCCACTCCCGTGCGGACCTTTTCACGTCTCGCCTCTATTTTAGGGAAGCGGGTCGTGACAATGGTCCTCGTTGGTACAAGCTCGTTCTTTTCATTGCGAACCACCGTCATCCCCCCTTTCTTGGGTACAACGTGCACCGGGCTAACCCAGCGACTATCGGAGATAGGGTATATAATACCGGCATGTAGAAGCCTAACAATCTCCTTCTTCATAACTTCCATCATTATGGGATTTAACCTCCGCTGTGGCTCAATCGAGGAGGCTTGCTCATCTTCAAGCAGAATTCTGTGCGAGCAGAGGCCTAAGCTAACCCCTTTTAAATCCTCAATTGCATATCCGAAAACTCCTTTAAACCTTTTTAGGACTCCAAGAAGTTTGGTCATTTGGTCTTCGGGTAGTGAAGAATTGACTATAACCGGAAGGGTCGAGCCTGCTCCCAAATATTCATATTTAAGCCCCGGCGTTAATTCCTTCATCTCAACTTCTTGGGGCCCTGACGCATACTTTTCAAGCTGAGCATCCTCAAGGGAAAGGAGTTCTTCGTGGATTTCACTGAAGCCAGCATCCGGAATCTCATCCTCGGCCGTGGCTCCGCACGGCGAAATTTCGTAGGGTATAGTGGGAACGATCGAGGGATGCATCGGGTCTCTCCCGAGCTCATCATAATTATCCGGGAAGAAGGCTTGTAGGTGAAAACAGGTTTCAGTCATCGATGATTCTCCGCAACCGTTTCCAGCTTCTCCATTGTCCAAAGACCGGGGACGCTCAATAGAAGTCTGCAAGGAATAGATTGATTCCTGTTCGGCGTTGCCTCCAAACCTGGTCGGGTGGCTCTCCTGACACAACTCTGCGGTTAACTCTTCTTCACTACATTCGAGACCATGGTTGTCGATATACGCCACTTCTCCGTGGGGAAAGGGAGTTGCCATGGCAAGGTGCTCCTGCGCATCTCGATATCTCTGGCCTTCCAAGGCGGCAGACAGGAGGGATAGTATATTCGAAGTGTTCAGTGATTCTGCTAAGCTCCGCGCCAAACAGCGGATATGGTGAGAGTGATCCCAGATGTCTCCTGAAACTGCATGCAACATCTTTGCCGTGGGGCCGGGACCTTATACGAAAGGAGAGAGAGAGAACTGCACAAGTGGCAAACACGTCAAAAGCACAGGTTGCATAAACGGGAACCGCAAGTTGCGATGGAAGCATGACGATCCAGTCAGTCAGCTCTATACAATTACTATCCACAGTGTATCCAAGTGAAATCTAAAAGTGTAGAGAGTGCGAAAATTATCGCGAGGTAGGGACGTGAGCTAGACACGAGGGTTCAAGAGATCCTAAAATAACAAGCACGTTGCCTCCCCGGCAGCGGCGCCATAAACTTGACCGGCGCCCCGCTTGCGGCGCGGAGGCGCGGTGTCGTTTACCGCAAGTTTCACGGTTAGTGTAGGATGCGGGAATATCGAACTCAGGGAGGCGAGGTTGTGCTTGGGTCAGGTAGGACCTAAATCACCCCGAGGGGCGAGCTAGCCTGAATCGGTAGATGGTTGTCACGAAAGAAAATAAAAGGGTATGAACAAAAGGAAAGTAAACCCGGGACTTTGGTTTCCAACCCGACGAGAGACTCTCGCCGATACGGCCTACGGGTATGGATAGCGATCGGGATTAGGGTCTAATGGTGAGACGTTGCCTCTGAAAGTGTTACCGGCGTCCCATGGGCCCGATATTCCGGTCGGTGCCCAGGATGATACACCGGACTTCCCGGGTTCGATTAGTGGGCACTCCCGTGTCCATTAACACTGATCGATCCTGGGAGCACTAAGCCCGCAACGATATCTCCCAACGTCTCATCCTACCGTTCCCGCGTGCTAGGATTCGGCGTCTACGCTAAGGGCGTGAGCTATGGCTAGGGAGTCAACCGCCAAGTTTATTCCCCCTTGGCCCAACGGTCAAAGGCGGTCTTTTTCCCGCCAATGACAATGAAACACCCCGCGTAACCGTTAGATTCCTACTCCCTATCGATTTCCTAACCCTATGGACGCATCGGGAAGAGCCCCCGAAGGGGTTTCCACCAAAATGCCAGATTTGGGAACTACTCACAAAAATTCATGAAAAAGCGATCTAAATGAAATTTAACCGTTGAAATCATAATCGGACAGTTGCAATGCGGAAGTAATAGAGTAATAAAGACAATACTAAAATTTTAGAAAGATCTGAAAACTTACAAAAGAGTAACAATTACAGCCGTCACAAGGAAATAAAACAGTAGAAAAAACAGCCACCACTGTTTCTGGAACCCTAGGGGTTCTATATATAGAACTTCGCATCAACCGATCGGTTGACAAGTCAACCGATCGGTTGATCCGTTACAGATAAATAACAGAAAACAGCGAGTTTTCACCCGATCTCATGAACCGGTCGGGTGAGTTCTTGAGCGACCGGTTGGATCTTGGAGCAGTCGGGTGAACCGATCGGTTCGACGCCCGTGTCTTCAGCTCTTCTTCTTCAGCTACAGATGAACCGATCGGGTGAGAGTCACCCGATCGGTTGGAATTCTGCTCGAAAAAACAGAGAACAGCCGCCCGCAGAACCGGTCTGTGAACCGGTCGGGTGACTTCTTTCTGAGCTGCGGTAGAGACCGGGTGGTGCACGCGTGCATCACCCGATCGGTTGAAGATGACCAACCGACCGGGTGAGGGGCTGAAAGATGAATTCTTCGACGTTTGACCCCCTGGATCAAGCGTGACTTCTCCCGTTGCTCCGGGGACTTGGGATATCATCGTTAAACGTCCCCTACGTGGTCGAACTCCTGCAATCATGGATAAACAAAGAAAAAGTGAAAGAAAACGGGAAAATATACGAAAACGAATAAGAGACGGCGGAAAAACTCGGAGAAACACAAAAGAAAACGTGCGTGAATATATGAAATATAAACGCACGTCAACTGTCACAGCCGCCACCTGCCGCTACACGTTCCCCTACCCAGCAGCCACCGCCACCACCTCCTCCTCCACAGGACGGTGCTGGTGCTCCACCACCCACCTAGGCACACACTTGATGCCTCTCATACTTTTGCTGCTGCTATGCTGGATATCTTCTGCCTGGTGATTTTGCACCCCTCATCCACACACGTTTTGGTCACGTTTTGCTCATATTTTTTTATATCATTTTGGGAGAGAGGAGGTATTTTTGGGGACACTTATATTGCACCACCTTGATCTCTGCATGCATCACTTGCATATCCATCTCATATTCTTTTATTTTCATCTTGCATGCCTCCTCACCCACCCATATCATTTTTTCTTGGTGTGCCACACTTAGCACATTGAGGACACTGTGCAGTTTAGCTTGGGGGAGTGAGTGTCTTACACATTTTTCATTTTCTTTCTTTTTATTTTTATCTTTCCCACCTTTCTTTGTTTTACACCTTTTTTTCACCCACCTTTTCATTTTTCTTTTCTCATGCATCACGTTTTCTTGCTTTTTGTGTGTGCTGCATATGTATAGTAGTTCTTATTTTTCTTTTATCCTTATTTTTTAATCCTTTTTGGTTAGAGATGAATTTTCTGTGATGATGATGACGTGGAATTAGCTTATCTCTATATGCATATTATCTTGTCATGCCATCGCTTTTATTTCAGATATCATATGCCATGCTTGCTATGCATTCGAGATAGTAACCTGCACCTTCATATATGAATGTGAATGAAATTCTACTATTAGCTGAGTCTGATGATTTATATTGTATACTTTTCATAGAAAAACACACCAAGCTTCACGCTTTGATTGCCTATATTTGGAGTACTGCTTTGTTGTCTGCCATCACTTCTTATAGCATGAAAATTGTACGCTTCACTTTCAGGTTGACTGAATGTATGCTATGTTGATATAACTGGATTAGTTTGCTTTTTGAAATCAAACTGAGTAGATTACATTACTCTGCTGAAAGTTGTTGTGCACATTCTATAGAGAGAGTGAACTGAGTGTTGCATACTTTTCTTTCTCCATATATCTTGAGCATTATTTCTATACTTGAAATCATTGGTGAATCTCCCTTTAACGAATCTTATATTGGCACATCCCCCTTGCTATAAAAGTCCATGCTCTACCACCCCAAAATAAAAAAAATACATGTATATCTCTCTATCTTTTGATTTGAGATCCTTATTGTATGCATTTATTAAAAAAAGAGCAAAAGAAAAAAAATAAGGGAGAAAAAAGAAGTTCATACACGATCCCATTTCATTTCTTTCTCTCTTTCTTCCCTCCTTTAGTTTTATTTTTTATGGAGCTACAAAAATGGGGAAAAGTCTTATTGTTTTATCTGATGCCACCACGCTTA
This sequence comes from Scilla litardierei, assembly GCA_030789695.1. Classification (NCBI taxonomy): domain Eukaryota; kingdom Viridiplantae; phylum Streptophyta; class Magnoliopsida; order Asparagales; family Asparagaceae; genus Scilla; species Scilla litardierei. The sequence goes on along the minus strand of CM061133.1, from coordinate 94,003,837 downwards.
TAGATAAGCTTGGGGGAGAGGATCCAATGATGTGTGAGAGAGTGACTACTTGTCTGTGCAAGACAACCTAAACTAGGTAATTTTCTATACTCAGGGAGATTACTAGAAGTATAACGAAACCCAGGAATTGAGATTTAGCATGCATTTTATGAAAACCACTCCTTTATATTCTTATTGCTTCATATTGTGTGATAACTCTTATACTCCAAATAGAAATCGATCAATTGAAAAGTGTGTGGTCTATGATTATGTAAATTACTTTAGATGCTTCAGACGATACTAATTCAAGAATGCTTTCATATTTCATATTGTTTTGATATTCTTGGGTTTCTATATTGAGCGCATCCCTATATGATCATGATATCGAGATAAAAATCGTTGGCATGTTTTTATTCGCCGTGTGCTATTTGAGTAAGCACGTCCACGTCCTAAGAAAATGATCTAGCATATCCCTCTTCGTTTTCTTTTCTATCTTCTTTTTCCTTTTTCCTTATTTTTACCCGCCGGGTTCGCCTTTTACTCATCTTCCTCGAGGACGGGTAAGAGGTAAGCTTTGGGGATTTTGATCGCTCCTTATTTTACACCTTTTTTCTGCATGTGTTCATGTCATTTCGGTCACCGATACTACGTTTTTTCACGATTATTCGACGATATCGAGTTACTTTTCACTATTTCTTGCTTTTGTCATATTTCAGAAGATATGGAGTGATTTGGAGCGAAAATGAGATCAAGGGATTTTCACGCACAACGGAGCATCGTCCACAACTTATTTGAGGAGTTAGCAGCGCTAGAGGATGAGCGGAAGAGGAAGGAATTCGATAGAATCGGCGAGGAGGCGAGAAGGAGAATAAAAGAGTCCAGAAACAGCCCATTCAGCCGAATAGATGTTTCACTCGGCCGAGTGAAGGACTGCACTCACCCGAGTGAAACAGATACATACTGCCAATTTTCAACATTCACTCGGCCGAGCAAGAAAGTCCACTCGGCCGAGTGATAAAGCTCACTCGCCCGAGTACGACATGGATTTTCTTCCGAGAAGCAGCCAACTTACTGGAAATTTTGAGAAGACCCACTCGGCCGAGCAAGATTGCTCACTCGTCCGAGTGAAGAAGCCCACTCGTCCGAGTATGACAGAGCGGCAGACCCCCGAAACCCCTAGATTCTCTGTTTTTTATTGGGTCTGTCACTCGGCCGAGTGACATGGGTCACTCGGCCGAGTGACGCAGTCTGACTGCTACGCGAATTAGGTTTTTGGCTGCACCAGGGGCAATTCTGTCAGGATTTTCTGGACGAATTTGACTTGTATTTAAACCTAATTTTGTTCCTAGTTTTAGGAGAGACTTGAATATTATTGTTGACAGCTATTCATTTTGTAAATCTCAGCTGGAGATCAAATACGCGCACTTTGGTTTGTTCTTTCTTATTAAAATTCTAGTTTTTATGAATTGCTTTCTCTCTACAATGAATTGTACTTTGATCTATTGCTTTATTTCTGAAATTTCTATTATGAATTGTGAGTAGTTTCGTCGTTCTAGGGCATGGGGATGAACCCAATGGACCCGATCATTGAATTGTGATGAATGAATTGAATTGTTGCTAGGATTGAAGAAAGGTTAGGTTGTGATTGATTTATTGCGAGTAGCTAGGAATTTCCATCGATTGAGATTTGCAAGAGATTGGATTCTAATCGATGGGAAGGCCTAGCTATTCGACTTAGGTTTATAATCGAGATTCTCTAGAATTGGTTTGCAAGAGATTGGACCAAAGCTAGGATTTTTATTATAAAATCTATAATAATATTTGTTTGCAAGAGATTGAACGAATACGAACTATCACAACCTAGATCATAACTAGAGTTTGCACAAGAGTGGGCTCGAGTTGTGATTGGACGATGATGTCGATCTTCATGCTAGTGGCTTATGTTAGGGTTTGCACGAGAGTGAGCCCTAATCTAGGTTGCTATAGACCGGCAATAGCGCGAGAGCGTGAGCTTGGTTCTACATTAAGTTGCGACTAGTTCACCTACATTCAAGCCTTGCAACGTTGAGATTCATGATCGACAAGGATAAGTGACGATCCGTAGAAGGGATTTCCTATCCCTAGACGCTTTATTATATTGAATTCTATTTGCTATTTGAACGATTGTGACACTATTATCAAAACCATCCCATTATTCCATCAATAGCTAGGTGATCTAAATAGAGTACTGTCAATTGTCCTCCCTGTGTTCGATACCTGCTCGCCACTACGCCGTGCGCTTGCGGTATGACTACAGTCGTTTTCCGGGTGTATATCTGGGCGCGATCATTATGCCATTGAAAACCTAATTAAAAATCGACAACTTAACCACTAAATTTATTTTACGCTCCTTTAAACTGATGTGATAACCTAGGACGTCGATTGGACTATTTTGATTGTGCACTTAGGGTTAAATCGACGTAGAGAACAGTAGAATAAATCTGACGTAAGAATACAATGATTTGGAACTGCTAAGATAGCCATGTTCAACCTAGAGACATACTATAATAGGACTTCTAAAACTAGTCCTGACATCGTCCCATTTGACCTGTTACATCGAACCATAACTGACGCACTACCGTGCCGAGACGCTCCCTACAGACGTAGTTCTCGCCACTTCAGGAAAGTGTGTTAACTTGTGTAGTTACCGACACGTTTAGGCCATTACTTTCTTTAAAATTGTAAAAGTACGAACAAGAGAACCAGACGTGAAATGATAGCGTCAGGGACACCCACACGACAGCCTAGACTTGACGACGAAGTCTAGGCACTATTTACTATAATTGCTATGTCGATGCACTTCGTAAAACGGTCATGCATCATTCTTATCTCGTCATGAACTACATTCATAAATTGTATTGTGTTGCATAGCCTATGGGCAATAGGTCACTCTCCAAGATAGAGAGAGTGATCCCTCGTACTGACAACCTGCGGGCAATAGGGCACTCTCCAAGATAGAGAGAGTGATCCCTTGTACGGATAGCCTGCAGGCAATAGGACACTCTCCAAGATAGAGAGAGTGATCCCTTGTACAGATAGCCTGTGGGTAATAGGGCACTCTCTAAGATAGAGAGAGTGATCCCTTGTATGAATAGCCTACGGGCAAGGGCACTCACCTAGTAGAGAGAGTGATCCCTTGTACGGATAACCTGCGGGTAATAAGACACTCACCTAGTAGAGTGAGTGATCCCTTGTACGGACGTGTCTTGTGCACCTGGGTTGGGATAGGGTTGAGCGGTCGCACGGTTTAGAGGGTTTGATCCCCCTCTATCCGTAAGGCGTGAACCCTTTGTGACACACACGGTGTTGTCTTGTAGCCGGTAGCACACGCTACGGCCATTGTCATGCCACGTTTACTTTCTTGCACTGTCTTTACTTTCCTGTTATGTTATATAAAATGTCATGCTGCAGCATCTTATAACTGACATGTAATCAACATTTAAACAATTGTCTTTTAATTCCATGCACCTTGCAGTAGAGTCTTTCTTACCTTTCACTTGTAGACTCTGCCTAACGTATAACTCCTTTTCTCTTGGGTGTTTGTACGTCAGGACAGAGTACCAGAACCAGGAGGACTCGTTTGAGACGCTTGACTTAGTGAGCCAGGAGTTGCTGTAGACGACGAGTCGCTCTTCATGGATGACTAGAGACTTGAGATGCTGCTGTTTCTCCTAGGTTTGTTTTAGTTCTCGTCGTAGTTTCCTTTGACCATGCTGAGGTCTTGTTATTTTATTTCGTGTTTGGACATTTCTAGAGGTGGCCTTTAGATTATATGAATGTTGTTTTTATTGTTCTGAAATGTAATGCAAGAACCTGTACTCTTTTTGGTGTATCCCTACAGACGCTTGTTGGGCTCGAGCTTCACTGCTCCAGCCCATGCGGACCTTTGTCTCGTTCTCGCTTCCGTCGTTTTGGAAAACGGGGCGTGACAGGTTTTAGTGGTGGCCCATGCAGATTCGTGCATTTGCAGACTTCAGAACAATAGAAATACTATCATTAGCCAAAACGTTTATAATTATCTCGTCCACGAAATTTAACCAAGTATCTTGTCTCAGCTTGATAGTGAAAACCATTAGACCAGGATTGTAGGAAGACTTAGTTAGACACACATGCTTGTTAGTTAGACACATTCGTTACGTTTTAGTCACTATTATCTTAGGAGTCACCTCAGCCGTATTACTATCTTGGTCTTATCCAGCTCTGACCAAATTAGATTTTGGAAGTTTCTTTTAGTCGTTCGCTTGGACCTATCGAATTTTGGGCCTAGCAGAATATAATGAACGGCGCACCCGTCCTCAAGGGACCCTTTCCTTGAATTCTCTATCACATTCTAGTTCATTAGAAAACTTAGTACTAAGTTGTCCTAATCTATGGTCAACCCAATAATTATACCCCTGATTTTTATTTTTTCTAATCATTACACTTCCATGATAATGTCCGTAGAATTCCATCGTAGCAGATTCACTAAGTTAATTTCTAACCATATTACGTTTTCATCATTCGATTCTATTCCTTGCGCTCGATTCCCGTGATTCCTTCATCAGCCATCATTAACCTTTTGAATTTTCCCCATTGCATATCCTGATTCTTTTAAAAGTACCTTCGATATTCCGTTATTAAATTCCTTGACCAGTTTAATTTCTTTGAAAACCTTTAGTATATACTTAGATTTTCTACCTTTCAGTTGATTTAAACTCAATCTCGATTATGAGGCTCTCTTGACAAGATCCTAATATACTATCTCGTAGCGATTTTCTAACCTATATCATCTGCACTTCTATTTCACATAATCTCGTATAGCTACTCTATTTTCCTCATATAATGAACTTCATTTTTAAACCTTATTTATATTTCGCTAATTCAAAATATCATCTCCTTTTCTTACTAGCAAATTTCAAAACAGTCAATCATACATATTTTAAAATACTTTTCTATGTTAAATAGAACTCCAATATTTTGTGTGTCAGTTTTATACTCATTGTATTCATACTTTAAATTTTTTTTGTACAAATCTATTTCCATTTGCAAACTAGCACTACATCACTATGCCCATATTACTCTTCGTCTATTATTTGACTAATCATATTTCACGCTTTAACTTATGCCGTATACTCGCTATTTTACATAAGTTACAATATTATTATTTTTACACATGTCTTTCATCTTCTTAATTATTTAATTATTCATAAATATTTTTATGTCACCCAACTAAACTAACCCCTTATCCATGCCTTATCTGGAACCATTCATCACAATCTTGATTCGTTGCATCATTCAACTCTGAATCCTACATTATTGCTTAGTTATCTCATTAGTGCTTGTCATTGCTTATGTCAGCAACTTAACCACTAAATTTATTTTATGCTCCTTTAAACTGATGTGATAACATAGGCCGTCGATTGGACTATTTTGACTGTGCACATAGGGTAGAATCGACGTAGAGAACCGTAGAATAAATCAGACGTAAGAACACCGTGATTTGAAACTGTTAGGATAGCTACGTTCAACCTAGAGATATACCACTATAGGACTTCTAAAAGTAGTCCTGACATCATCCCATTTGACCTGTTACAGCGAACCATAACCGACGCACTGCCGTGACGAGACGCTCCCTACAGACGTACTTCTCGCCACTTCAGGCAAGTGTGTTAACTTGCGTAGTTAAGGCCACGTTTAGGCTATTAATTTATTTAAAATTGTGAAATGATAGCGTCTGGGACACCCTCACGACAGCCTAGACTTGACGACGAAGTCTAGGCGCTATTTACTATAATTACCATGTCGATGCACTTCTTAAAACGGTCATGCATCATTCTTATCTCGTCATGAACTACATTTATAAATTGTATTGTGTTGCATAGCAGGTGGATAATAGGGCACTCTCCAAGATAGAGAGAGTGATCCCTAGTACGGATAGCCTGCGGGCAATAGGGCACTCTCCAAGATAGAGAGAGCGATCCCTTGTACGAATAGCCTGCGGGTAATAGGGCACTCTCCAAGATAAATAGAGTAATCCCTTGTACGGATAGCCTGCGGGTAATAGGGTACTCACCTAGCAGAGTGAGTGATCCCTTGTACGGATACCTTGCGGGTAATAGGGCACTCACCTAGCAGAGTGAGTGATCCCTTGTATGGACTTGTCTTGTGCACTTGGGTTAGGGTAGGATTGAGTGATCACACGGTTTATAGGGTTTGATCCTCCTCTATCCGTAAGGCGTGAATCCTTCGTGACACACAGTCTTGTCTTGTCTTGTCTTGTCTTGTAGCCGGTAGCACACGCTGCGGCCATTGCCATGCCACGTTTACTTTCTTGCATTGTCTTTACTTTCCTGTCATGTTATGTAAAATGTCATGCTGTTGCATCTTATAACTGCCATGTAATCAACATTTAAACAATTGTCTTTTAATTCCATGCACCTTGCAATAGAGTCTTTCTTACCCTTCACTTGTAGACTTTGCCTGACGTACAACTCCTTTTCTCTTGGGTGGTTGTACGTCAGGTACTGAGACAGAGTACCAGGGCCAAGAGGACTCATTTGAGACGCTTGACTTAGTGAGCTAGGAGTTGCTGTAGATGCCGAGTCGCTCCCTGTGGAGGACTAGAGACTTGAGTTGCTGCTGTTTCTCCTAGGTTTGTTTTAGTTCTCGTCGTAGTTTCCTTTGACCATGTTGAGGTCTTGTTATTTTATTTCGTGTTTGGACATTTCTAGATGTGGCTTTTAGATTATATGAATGTTGTTTTTATTGTTCTGAAGTGTAATGCAAGAACATGTACTCAGTTTGGTGTATCCCTACAGACACTTATTGGGCTCGAGCTTCACAGCTCCAGCCCATGCGAACCTTTGTCTCGTTCTTACTTCCATAGTTTTGGGAAGCGGGGCATGACACGTGGGGAGTATTATTACTCAGAGCGCACAACCCATTGTGTTATGCACGAGGGTTAAAATACATTGGCAAGAAGTAATACTATTTCGCGCGCATAACAAGTAAAATTATACCCCACTATGCGCATCGTGTAAAAACGATTACAGTAGATTAAATTACTCCAGTGCACAACGGATGTAAAATTTCTACTGATTTAGAATGTTGTGCGCATCGAATAAAAATGTGGCTACAAGAAAAATTTACTCATTGTGCACAACGTGCTAAACAATAGCGAGTTGTGCGCGGTATTAAAAAAGGTGAGTGCGGAGTATTATTACTCAGAGCGCACAACCCGTTGTGCACGTGGGTTAAAAGACATTGGTAAGAAATAATATTATTCCGCGCACACAATGGGTAAAATTATACCCTGTTGTGCGCGCCGTGGAAAAATAGTTGCAGTGGATTTAATTATACCACGCGAATAACGACATGTAAAATTTTAATCCACATGGATTAAATTTTTCGCCACAGATGGTAAAATTTTTCGCCACATGGATTAAGATTATACGCCGCATGTAAAATTTCTCCAAATTTAGAATGTTTACGCGTCGAATAAAAACTTGGCTACGAGAAAACTTTACTCATCATGCACAACGTGCTAAACAATAGCGCATTGTGCGTGGAATTAAAAAAAGGTGAGTGGGGAGTATTATTACTCAGAGCGCACAACCCGTTATGCACGTGGGTTAAATGACATTGGTTAGAAGCAATATTAATCCGTGCGCACAACTGGTAAATAAAAATTCTATCACATTACACTATTAATGTACGCGTGGTGACGTCCCCACGGTTGTGATGCATGTGCATGCAAGTGTGCAATAGGATAGGGGATACTAGATTTAAATATTTATACCGCAAGCGCACGGTGTTGCAGTGTGGCTTGGGGGTCGAACACATGGAGACATGGTTGTACTTGTGTCAGAAGGGACCCAATTCACTCTACGGGTGAGCTAGCCCGAATCGATAGATGGGTTGTCACGGAAAATGAATACGAGTGATAAACAATATAGAGGGAAACCCAGGACTTCGGTTTCCACCCTATCATGTGTTCTCGCTACTACAACCGACGGATAGGACAACGATCGGAATTAGGGTTTAATGGTGAGACGTTGCCTCTAAGAGTGATACCAGCGTCCCATGGGCCCGATATTCTGGTCGGTGCCCAGGATGATACGCCGGACTACTCGGGTTCGGTCAGTGGGCATTCCCATGTCCATTAACACTGACCGACTCCGGGAGCACTAAGCTCGCAACGATAACTCCCAACATCACGTCCTGCCGTTCCCACGCGCTAGGATTCGATGTCTACGCTAAGGGCGTGAGCTATGGCTAGGGAGTCAACCGCGAAGTTTATTCCCCCTTGGCCCAATGGTCAAAGGCGATCTTTTTCCCGCCGATAAAAATGAAACACCCCGCGTAACCAATAGATTACTAATCCATATTGATTTTCTAGTCCTATGGATGCATTAGGGAGAACCCACGAAGGGGTTTCCATCAAAATCCCAGATTTGGGAACTACTCACACATTTTATCTAAAAAGCAATCTAAATGGAAATCGACCGTTAAAAACATAATCGGTCAATTGAAATGAAGTAATAGCAATGCAATTAACACTATATTAAAATTTCATAAAGATCGGAACACTTACAAATAACTAAAAAATTCCAGCCGTCACAATGGAGAAAAAAGACAGAAAAATACACTCTTCTTGTTTCTGAAAACCTAGGGCTTCTATATATAGAAAACGACATCATCCGATCGGTTGAAGTATCAACTGATCGGGTGACCTGCTTTGTTCTTTGGCAGCGGTCTTCAGAAACTTCACCCGGTCACGCGACACGGTCGGTTGGCGCAAGCGGCTCGTCGTTTGGATCTTGCAGTCATCGGGTGAACCGATCGGTTGATAAATCAACCGATCGGTTGGAAACGTCGTCCAAAATATAGAAACTTGCGACATTTTGGCACGGTCAGCTGGCTGTCAAGTGAGCTCTCCGGGTCGTCTCTTGGGGGAATCGGCTACAGATGAACCGATCGGGTGATGGTCACCCGATCGGTTGGAATTCAGCTTCAATTTCCCGAGAAGTCTGTTGGGCTGAACCGGTCGTCGAACCGGTCGGTTGATGCTCACATTGCTTCAGCTTCTGTCCAGGTCTTGCACGCGTACATCACTCGATAGGTGGCTGTATCCAACCGATCGGGTGGGGGGCTGAAAGATAGCAATCTTGGTCGTTTGACCCCCTGGATCGCGCGTGACTACTCCCGTTGCTCCGGGGACTTATGATATCTTCGTTATGTGTCCCCTACACTGGCAAACTCCTGCAAACACGCAAAAACATGGAGAAGTGAAAGAAAACTAGAAAATACGAGAAACGGATACGGGACAGCGAAAAATAACGGAAAAACACAAAAGAAGACGTGCGTGAATATATAAAATATACACACACGTCAAAATCCCCCAAGCTGAACCCTTCCTCGTCCTCGAGGAAGACGAGTGAGAGTAGGAGCTCGGGGGGAGAAAATAGAGAGAAAGAGAGAAAAAGAGAACTCTAAGTCCTAAATCGCCCGTCAGGGCCAACAAAATCAAAAACGCCACACCAAGCAAGCAAACGCCAAATCACAACACTAAACCAAAGGAAACGAGTCCAGACAAGTGTCGTGGGCCCACGCGGTGAAGCACGAGTGAGTGTGGTCGTGTGCTAGTAGACGGTGTCACTATCTACATTGTGCTATAAGCTCCATATACACAAATCCAAGAAAAGACCCAAATATCGATTCGATTTGAAATAAGCAGTGAATATATAGCTCAAGCATGCATGAGAAGAAAGTAAGAATCGAAACGTATCATGTGTCAGGGACCCCACAGCTTGGGACCAGGGAATCACCACACTATCGTCAAGATAATAGCTAGAAATTCCCTATTCCAAGTGTTTTCGAAAGCGATAGGGGGTTGAGATGATGTGGAGTAGAACACTCGGTGCAAATTCTCGCCTTCCCTTTATTCTCGGTAGGTATGAAAATATTCACACACAGTTTTTTTGGGTTTTGGATATATGTATTTTTTTGGATTTTTGGCTATACATATATATGTTGTGAGTAGGGGGGCTTTTGGCCTCCCCACCACTTATCCACCCATTACTCCATCACACTTATGAGTGGTGGAGACCTTGGTATCAAAGGCTTTTGGAATACCCATATGATTTTATAAATAAACTACCATGGCTAGTTGCCATGGTTAATTCTCTCCAATAATCTTCCAACACATTATCAGTTCTTTCGCTCCTCTATTTTGATCTTTTCTCCCCTCAAAAATCCATCCCCTAATTTGTTACGCTCTTCTAATTTGTTACACGCAAAGGAATCTCTGGTTGCGGCTGTTCGTTGCGGCGTTCCTTTTGGGCGTAGTCGGAGCGTGGAATTTTCTCTCTACGGATCTTCTAGTTTTTCGATCTTCCCTTGATTTTTTGATCTAGAGGTAATATCCGTCGATCCCGTAGATAGCTATAAATAAATTTTTAATTTAGCCATGATTTCTTTGCAACCTATTTTAGGCTTGTTTCAAATCTGCTAAATACAATATCAAATATTGATAAAATACAAAATTAAAAATTAAAAAAAAACAACAACAAAAAAGCAACAAACAGCCCCCCCGACCGACAGCGGAGGTTTTGCCCCCAACACCCCCCGCCCCCCCGCCCCCCGAAGGGGGGTCTCCCGATCACTGCCCCCCAGTCGGGGGGGCCGTTCCCCGGCGCCGACCCCCCGGGGGGGTCCGCCCCTGACACGGGCCTACGACGATCCGCCCCCTAAGACGGGGGGGCCCTTCCGATGCCGCCCCCCCCAGGCGGGGGGGGGGGGGGTTCCCGACCTGCGCCCCCCCAGATGAGGGGGGGGATTCCAGTCACCGACACCCCCCCAGGCGGGGGGATTTCCGTCCGTCGCCCCCCAGTCGGGGGGCCCTCCTCCGGCGACGACCCCCCCAGGCTGGGGGGGATTTCTATCCGCCTGCACCCATTACAGTAACAGAGGGGAAGGAGGGGTTGGGGTTTGACGGGGACTAGGATATTTTTTGAAGTTGAGGGGTCATCCTCTGGTATGGGGGTTTTTTTGGCATTCCACAGCCCAAAAATGGGGTTAAAGGCTCTATTTACTTAATAAATTAGATAGCCTTGTTGTTGGGCCTGCAGCCCATTTGTAACCTTGTTAATAGATTCTATGGGCCTGCAGCCCCATTTACTTAATAATTATTTTTGCCTACCAAAAACGGGCCTGAAGCCTAGTAATTCCTATTACAATCTTTAATGTGTTAATTAAAATTTTGACACTGGGCCTGCATCCCAAATGTTAACAATATTTTAATTTGACTTATTAGGGCCAGAAGCCAAGTAAATTCTATTGCAATAATTAATTTGTTAGTTTTTAGCAAATGGTCATGCAGCCCAAATATAAATAAAATATTACAATGATTAATATTTATGGGCATGCAGCCCCATTCAAATTATTAATTTATTTTAATTCTTTGTTATGAGCTTGTTGCGTCATATTGCTAAAATTATAACACTATTGCATTATTATTAATTTATGGAATATTAGGATTTTTTCAAATTATAATTATCTTAAGGATCCTGCGACCGCTCTGTCGTTAGTCAACTAACCTAACGGTGTATGACGTCTCCCTGTGGTCCGATAGATTATTATATTTTATAGTCAATTTTTCCATATTATATATGCATGTGTTATATACATGCGTGGTTGATTATTTTGTGCATGTAGCATTTATAAACTGCGTGGATGTTTATATAAGCTAAAATGTGATTTTTGGTATCGGCCAATTTGATACCCTTTATATATTCCTTGCAATTTTATTTTCTTTTTGAGAGAATTTGTAAGTGAGGATTATATGTATTTATGCCAAAGACCGGTGGACCGACAAATGAAGACGGAGGCGTAAATTGGAAAATATAGGGACCCATTCTGGGTTTCCAAGTTGTATTTTTCTTTTCTTTATCGACTCTATATTCGGACTTTGGACTTTGTACATTTTTGGGTATCTGGGCGATCCCCACATTTTACTTATTTTATTTTTTATCCGTGAATTTCAATTTTAATTAATTCATGCTTATTTTAAATTGCGTAGATAAATGGCAAAATTGGCAAGCGTCGATTTCGAGGTCCTTGATTCTACAGGGAAAAATTACCTGAGTTGGCGAGTGGACCTGAAGTTCCACTTGCGTTCGATGGCCCTGCTTGGCTCCATTTTGGCTCCTTCATCGGCCCCAGCAGCGGCCGATGCTTCTGCTACATCTAGCAGTAGCACTCCTACCACTGTCTCCGATGTGGATAAGGCAAAAGCCATAATATACATTAGGAAACATATAGATCGGACCTTAAAGGCCGAATACCTAACGGTAGAGGACCCAATGGAGCAGTGGACAGCACTGGAAGCACGGTATAAACATCAAATTGATGTAATATTACCGCGTGCCAGTTATGAGTGGGAAAACCTCAGACTTCAGGACTATAAGTCCGTCGCTGAGTATAATTCTGTACTTCATAACATCACCTCACGCCTGAAGTTGTGCGGTGAAGAAGTGACAGAACAACGCATGTTGGAAAAGACATTTACCTCGTTTCATGAGAAAGATGCAATCATCATGCAGCAGTATCGTGAACACAACTTCACGAAATTCTCTGATCTGATCTCATGCCTACTTAGGGCAGAGCAGAATCGAGACTTACTGCTCGCCACTCATAATTAACGTCAAGTTGGCACTGCCCCTATCCCTGAAGCCCACCACGTTTCTCCCCAGAAGTGGAAAAACAAGAAGAAGGCTAAAAATAACAAAGGGAAAGCTGTAATGAAGCAACCAAGAGGTGCAGCACCCCAGACAAACAAAAACAATAAGGGAAAGTGAAACTTCACATGGAAGCGAAAGAACAACGACCAAGTGTCACTTCCTAAGAAGAACTGGGAGGATAAATGCCATAGATGCGGCATGACTAGCCATTGGTCCAGAAACTGCCGCACTCCTCGCCACCTCCAGGATCTATATCAGCCGAGCCAGAAGTCTCTACCTGAAACAAACTTGGCGGCTGTTCAGCCGCCAACTATCTTTACTGCAAAAGACTTCGAGAACGACGACCTGCTCGATTAAGCTCCATCCGTTATCTATGCATTTAAAATTCGATGTATCTTCATCTTTTATTTGCTTTAGTGCGAACTTTTATTTTTGAATGTCATCTAAATTTTACTCAAATAAAATTTCGTTTTTGCTTATATAGATGAAGTAAGAGTGCCTAGTGGACATTGCCTCGACGCACACAATCCTTCGCGAACATTGCTATTTTAATAGCATAAATAAATATGATGGTCATGTTATCACAATTTCAGTACTATCCCAAATAATCGAAGGATATGGTGAAGCAATTATATTGCTCCCAAATAACACAAGACTTCAAATAAAAAATGCATTATTCTCTCCTAAATCAAATAGGAATCTCGTTAGTTTCAAGGACTTCCGTTTAAACGGATATCACTTAGAAACCAGAGATGAAAATAAGGTTGAATATCTGTATGTAACTCGTCAAAAAGATGACCAGAAGATCATCTGTGAGCCATTCAAGGGACTCCCGACGAGTCTCTACCATACTTACATTCAACCAATAGAAGCCAATATGACTGAGTACCAGACGTGCCAATCACTGCCAGAGTTCCAACTCTGGCACAACAGACTTGGTCACCCTGGATCAGCAATGATGCGACGCATCATCACTGAATCCCGCGGACATAAATTGAAGAACCTGAAGATTCTTCATAAGGGTGAATTTCCTTGTCCCCCTTGTTTCAAGGGAAAACTTATAACGAGACCCTCCCTCCTGAAGGTGGGATTAGAGTCTCTAGGCTTCCTTGAGAGGATCCATGGTGACATTTGCGGGCCTATTCCTCGCAAGTGGCCCATTTCGGTACTTCATGGTACTAATTGATGCATCAACCAAATGGTCTTATGTGTGCCTCTTGTGCACCCGCAACCTAGCTTTTCCAAAGCTATTGGCACAAATAATAAGGTTGCGTGCTCATTTCCCCGATAACCAAATCAAGAAACTATGTCTTGATAATACGGGCGAATTTACTTCACAAGTCTTCGAAGACTATTGTCGGGCAATGGGTATTGAAGTTGAACATCATGTAGCACATGTTCACACCCAGAACGGATTAGCTGAGTCCCTTATAAAGAGACTCCAATGGATTGCACGTCCATTGCTTATGCAATCCCAGTTGCAGGTGGATGCTTGGGGGCATGCTATTTTACATGTCGCATCACTTATTAGGATAAAACCCTCTGGAGGTTATACATTATCCCCGATGCAACTTGCATATGGCGCACCTCCGGATATCTATCATTTGAGAGTGTTCGGTTGTGCGGTATATGTCCCAATAGCACCACCTCAGAGGACCAAAATAGGTCCTCAACGTCGTCTAGGTATCTATATTGGGTTTGATTTGCCCTCTATTATCAGATACCTTGAACCCCTAACAGGGGACGCATTCAAGGCACGTTTTACTGACTGTGAATTTGATGAGAAAATTTTTCCTAAACTAGGCAAACAGTCTAAGAAGCCTGAAGCTACCGAGACCATTAGTTGGGACCAGAAGTCTTTGTCCCTATATGATCCGCGTACTAATCTGTGTGAAGATGAGATTCTGAAGATCCTTCACATTCAGAATACAATACATCTTTTGCCGGATAAGTTCACGGACAACCAGAAGATTGTCCGTTCACACGTCCATACTGCTAATACGCCAGCTAGGATTGACATCCCCATAGATGGATTCAATCCACCAGCAGCAGAATTGGCTGTACCTCAATTGAAAAGAGGACGCCCACCAAGTTCAAAAGATAATGTTCCTCGAAAGAGGAAGACTCCTGGAGATAATAAGATTATCCCTCCACTGGACGCTGAGCTCAGACCAGCTACTTCTCCCCTCCCTATTTCCCCTATAGAGGAAACAATATGAGAAACATCATTAAATTTTGTACGTACTGGAGAAGTACTGGACAGACATAGCATGGTCGTTGTCGACGATTTTGCGTTCGATATTGCCGTTCATGTCACTGAATATGACGATGACGTCGAACCACGATCTCTAGCAGAATGTAAACGCAGAGATGATTGGCCGAAGTGGGACGAGGCAATAAGAGTAGAGCTGGACTCACTCTTGAAACGCAAAGTCTTTGGACCAGTAGTCCAAACACCAGTAGGTGTAAAGCCTGTGGGATATAAGTGGGTTTTCATAAGAAAAAGAAATGAAACTAATGTGATCGTTCGCTACAAAGCACGCCTTGTAGCCCAGGGGTTTTTCCAAAGACCAGGGATTGATTACGAAGATACGTATTCCCCGGTCATGGATTCGATCACGTTCCAATTTTTAATAAGCCTAACTTCTCTGGAAAGCCTAGAAATGCAGCTCATGGACGTTGTGACTGCATATCTATATGGCGATATAGATAAAAATATCTATATGAGACTTCCTGATGGGTTTAAACTACCCCCAGAGATGAAAGAGATACATTGGGACGTATTCTCTATAAGGCTGCATAGATCATTATATGGTCGAAAGCAATCGGGCAAAATGTGGTATAACAGTCTTAGTGATTTCCTTGCACAGCAAGGATTCACGAATAATGAATTATGCCCGTGTATCTTTATCAAAAGAACGGAAAAAGAATTCGTCATCATAACAGTATATGTTGATGACTTAAATCTCATAGGATCTCCTGCAGAGATTAATGAGATATCTGAAAGCCTAAAACATACTTTTGAAATGAAAGACCTAGGCAAAACAAAGTATTGTCTTGGCTTACAGATCGAACACCTTAGAGGTGGAATCCTATTCAATCTAATTATACAAAGAAACTTCTACGTAAGTTTCATATGAATAAATGTCATCCTTTAGGTACTCCTATGGTCGTAAGATCATTAGATGTACATAAGGACCCCTTCCGGCCTCTGGAAGAGGGGTAGGAGATACTGGGTCCTGAAGTACCTTACCTCAGTGCCATTGGAGCACTTCTATATCTGGTTAACTGTACGCGTCCCGATATAGCATTTACAGTTAATCTCCTAGCCAGACACAGTGCATCGCCTACAAAGCGCCACTGGAACGGAGTAAAGCATCTTCTACGATACCTCCAGGGTTCAATTGATCTGGGACTTTACTACCAGAGAGGTGCCTCCCCCAAATTGTTTGGTTATGCCGATGCAGGTTATCTTTCAGATCCACACACGACAAAATCACAGACATGTTTTGTGTTTACCTACGGAGGTACTGCTATCTCCTGGAGATCGATAAAGCAAACCACAACAGCTACGTCATCCAACCATTCGGAGCTCATTGCGATCCATGAAGCAAGCAGAGAGTGTTATTGGCTACGATCCGTCGTCCACCACATTCTTCAATCTACTGGCCTGAAGACCTGTGATTTGGAACCTACTGTCCTGTTTGAAGACAACGCTGCGTGCATTGCTCAACTTCAAAAGGGCTACATCAAGGGTGACATGACGAAGCACATCTCTCCCAAGTTTTTTTGGACACACGAGCTAAAAGAGGACAAGCAGATTGAAGTTCAGTAGATCCAGTCCTGCAACAACTTAGCTGATCTTTTTACCAAATATTTACCAAAATGTATTTTTGTAAAACTTGTAAAAGGAATTGGTATGAGACAGCTGAAAGACCTACAAGCCTGAAGCTTGTACGGATGAGAGGGAGTAACATGTGTGTTGCACTATTTTCCCTTAAGCTGTTGGTTTTTTCCACTGGGGTTTTCACAGCTAAGGTTTTAAAGAGGCAAACATAATTACTTCGGATCCAGAAGTATCCACCCCTTTTTAGCCTTATACGCTAAGACCAAAGTAATGGATGGATAAGGGGGAGTGTTGTGAGTGGGGGGAGGCTTTTGGCCTCCCCACCACTTATCCACCCATTACTCCACCACACTTATGAGTGGTGGAGACCTTTGGTATCCAAGGATTTTGGAATACCCATATGATTTTATAAATAAACTACCATGGCTAGTTGCCATGGTTAATTCTCTCCAATAATCTTCCAACAATGTATTTTTTTCCTTTCTTTCTTTTCTCTTTTCTCTTTTTTGGGTTTTTCTTTTCTCTTTTTTTTTGGATTTTTGGATTTTGGGGTATATACACGTGTGTACTCTCCCAAGTAGGAGAACGGTACATGACGAGGGGATTTGCACCAAGTAAAATACAAAAGAAATCGGATTCTAAACACTTGGGCAAAGGAGATTTTTCGCTAATCAGAGCATAGGCTAAATGGGTTATCCTAGTCCTAATTGTGGAATCCCGACACATGCGAATTGAAGCATACGATATATATATATATATATATATATATTCATGCATACAGAAGCAATCAGGAGAGGAAAATACTGCATATTCAAATCGAAGCATGATAATCTAGGGGTCATTCCTGGACAGGTATATAAATCAAAATCACAAAGTAGAAGCACACTATAAGCTAGTCATGCCACACGACTCACAAAAAAGCTAAGTGGACCCACGATGCGTGAAATGCAAGAGGACTCGGCTTCCTAGGGTTAGTGAATGTGATTATCGAAGCCATGCTAGGTGTGTGTGTGATTTTTGTGGCAATTCATCATATGGGGTCATCTCTAGGAGAAAAAGAAAGAAAAGAAGAAAAGAAAAAATAAAAACACGATGAAAACGACTCAAAACGAAGAAAAAGACGCAAATGACGCACGAAGTGCGACTCCCCCAAGCTGAAACTTGCATTGCCCTCAATGCAATAAGAGTAAATACGGGAGGGCAATGAAAATGGGGGGGAATACGCACCGACACAAAAAGAAATGAAAAAACAAGAAAAACACACATACGAAACTGAAAATAAAGAAAATCACACAACACGACATATGAACAAAAAATAAAAGATAGAAAATCACACGACACGAAATATTTAAACAAGCACACATAGAAAACATCACACGACAGCACACAGAAAAATTGACTTCCCCCAAGCTAGGCATGACAATGCTAGCAATATGATATGATCATGAAAATGCAGAAATATGCATGGGGATGTCAGAAAAGGAAAATAAATCAAAAAGCAGGAGAGGAATCATCCTCGTCCTCCTCGGTGGAAGAAGTGGGGGATGCGGGGGAGTGGATGGGAGAGGTGACTGGTGTGCGAAGAAGTGGAGAAAGTGGTCGAGGTGATGGATGGGTAGGTGCGGAGGAAGTGTGGACGATGGGTGGTGTGGAGGTGATGACGGTGAGTGGGAGTGAAATGGCGACCAACGCGGTGGTGGATGGTGGGGGTACGGGGGTAGGTGAGGATGGAGGGGGAAGTGATCGCGAGCGCTCCTGCAATTTCTTGTGGCGCGAGTATGGGGTAATGGAAGCGGTCGTGAGCGGAGGTGAAGTGGAGGGAATGGAAACGGTGGGAGTAGATGAGGTGGTGGGAATGGAAGTGGTGATATGAGGGGAAGGTCGCCTGGGGGGTGATGGTGGAGGTGAAGAATGTGATGGTGGAGGGGAAGATCGTCGAGTGGGTGGAGGCGGTAGAGAGGGGGGTGGTGTGGGAGGAGGTGGTCTGTGAACGTGAGTGAGGATGCGGAGGATGGTGTCCACGTTTCTCTCAAGTGCGAGGAAACGTGGATGAGTGAACATGGAAGAGGGTGGAACCGAGGAGGTGGAGGAAGATGCGCCAGCACACAATGCAGCTAGCTCAGCCTCAAGACGGAGGCGAGTAGAAGTGGCTCGACAAAAGGTGGTGGTGGTGGTCGTACCGACCGGAGAGGTGGTGACGGTGGTGGTGGGGACAAAAACCGGGATGGCACTACTAGGCCCAGCCCCTGGGTCTCCACGGTGCGCAGGAATGTCCTGCTCGCCTAAGTGGGTGACAGGGGAAGGTGGTCTGTGTGCGCCCGGGATAAATGGAAGACGTAACCCCTCCAGAAAGTCAGGATCGGGTGGGAATGTCCAATCTGCCACAAGCTGGATAGTCATGCGAGCGGGGTTGGGCAGAATGGTGTAAGGAGCAGGGGGTGGCCGTAATGGAAAGTGAAACGACCATTGGGGCGGGGCTTGATCATGTGTATGTGCCGCAGGACATCAAGATCTAGACGTGTGGGTCCTGCGACAGTAGGTAAATCTCGGGGGATGGAAATATTAAACTGGGGACAGAAGCTATGATAGTGATAAGGCCCCCGCAACAAAGCTTGCCCTTGCCGGCGCAGCTAATCTCAAGTAGCTTGTGAACAAGCCAAGCACCGGCATGGATGGGAATGATAGGGGCCCTAAAGGAAATCCCGTCATCACCGCGAACAAAAGCAAAGGTCATGGCCCACAAAATGAAAAGATCAGGGATGGTCACATTACCTGACTCATCCCTGGGGAAGAAAGTGTAAGAAATGATTCGGTGGGCCAGACGGAAGATGGGGTGAATGATGGAGGAGGCCTTGGCCTTACCTCGGGGATAGTGATCATGTAGGGTGAGGCGGAACCAAAATTGATCGACGTCGAATTCGGGGGGATACCCATAGGGACGGATAGCATCATCCCCAAGGATGGGGAAACCAAAGATGTTATTAATGGTATTCAGGTGGGTGCGAATGGTTTTGTTACGGACGTAGAAGACGACGATCGACCCCGACTCACATACAAGGGAGGATAGAAATTCAAGTGTGGGGAGGGGTAGGATACTGCGGTGACGTTTAGGAAAGCTAACCAACCTAAATTGGCGAAGAGAATCTCGACCTCGGTGAATACTCCGAGATCGATAAGCGTTTGGGTATATGCAAATTTGGTTAATAGGTGCCCCCGTGAATCAAGTCTATGATAAAAATCTTTTTGTTCTTGATTCCTAAAATGGTAGCCACACGGGCCCATCAATGGGTCCTCAGCTGGGATGATAGGTTGGGATTGGGGTTGGGGTTGTGCAGGATGTGCAGGAGGAGGGCGTGAGTGTGGTGGACGTGTGGTCTTGCGTCTCTTGCGAGACGACCCCTCCTCTTGCATAATACCCTTACCCTTATCTTTATCTTTGGCCATGTGAGTGAGTGAGTGTGTGTGTGTATGCAAGATGTGATGAATGCACACAATCACAGGCAATCGAGCAAAATAGTTAAACTAGGGCAAAATTGAAAATGGAGCTAAGGAGCGAAGTTACCCAGTAGAGATGAAGATCCTTGCTCGTAGATTACCCACCACAGCGCAATGAGAGGGAGGGTGAAGCCGCGGCGTTTCTTTTAAGCAAATTTTCGAAACGGGGGGAAAGTTGGGCGAAACTAGGGTTTTTTCTAAGGTCGAAATGGGAGATGGAGAGAGAGAGATTGATGGATGTAAGGAGATAGAGAGTGGAGGGATCGATTGAGGGGGATTTTTGGTCGGTTGAGGGAAGAACGAGGCCGGTTGGAGCTTGGAGAAGGCGAAACGGCTAAGGAGAATTGAAATCGGGTGAGGGGAAATGAATGGGTGAAGTCGGTGTATTTATAGGTTTTAAGTCGAACCGATCGGGTGAAAACTCACCCGATCGGTTGATTATTAGGTCAAAAAAATTGCTGAAAAGAGGCTACATGCGAACCGATCGGTTGGCCGCTTCACCATTTTCCCGAGAATTCAGTACAGCTCACCCGGTCAGCCACACGACCATGCTTCTTATCAACCGATCGGTTGATTAAATCCCAAATTTTCCGAGACTTCAGCCGTTCCCACACGGTCAGTCACCCGGTCTCACTTTGCTTCACCCGACCGGTTCACTTGAGAACATATACATGCCATTGTCTAATATGTCTCACCCGATTGGTTGAGGGCTCACCCGATCGGGTGAGGGCTTGTTTCCTGCAAAAATTGACAAATGGCCTAAGTCTCTCAACAGAAGTTCTCGCGGCTGGATTTATTTATTTAAAATAGGAAAAATAAAGTAAAAAATAATCATAAAACGAAGATGAAAGTTTAGAGCATGGGTTGCCTCCCATGAAGCGCTTTTGTTTAACATCGTTTGCTCGACGCCCGTAGATGATCTTCATGGTGGACGGGGGTGATGCCCTAAGATTGGCATCGCTTCAGATTCTGAGTTGGTGGCCCTTGGTGTCGTCGACGGTGACAAGAAGACTTGCTCGATGACCCTCCCTTCGTTGATGGAATCCGGGGGCTTCTCCCTTATATTGGCGTCCACCGCCACTCTTTTCAAGATCCGGATCTCATCTCCGGTGAGCCCCATGGGCTCTTTCCCTTTCATCCTCGTCGGAGGAGCTTTTTGAAATCCGGGAGGGACCGTATGTGACGCACCCGCTTCCCCAGCAACATCTCCTTTCTTCAGGCCGTCACGTTCTTCAAGGTCCCCTAAACTATCTGGGGATTCCTTGAGAGAATTTCCCAGGCCCCGGCTTCCACAACTCTCTCTTCTTCTATGTCCAGCATATTGCACCCTGGATCATCCGAGGGGTTGGGGTGCTTCATTGATAACCCCAAGTCAAACTCGACCTTTTCATTGCCAAAGTTAAGGGAAAGCTTCCCCTTTATCACGTTTATTAGCATGCCGACGGTGGCCATGAAGGGCCGTCCAAGGATGATGGGTGTATAGGTGTCTTCAGGCATGTCCATCACCACGAAGTTCACCGACACTTGCACTTCACTGACATCAACAGGTAGGTGATCGCGCCCCGGACACACGTCCCGGAGTGACGACACTGTAGTCTTACCGCAAGCGCA
This sequence comes from Scilla litardierei, assembly GCA_030789695.1. Lineage (NCBI taxonomy): Eukaryota > Viridiplantae > Streptophyta > Magnoliopsida > Asparagales > Asparagaceae > Scilla > Scilla litardierei. Next base: position 93,982,147 of record CM061133.1, on the reverse strand, counting down.
CGATGTAGCGGCGAGCGGGTATCGAACACAGGGAGGCCTAATAACAGTGTCTTCTTCAGTTAACCTGGCTATAGGAATGGTCGAGAAATGTTCACAGTAATGCGGTCACAGTTGTTCAATTGTATAAAAGAAATAACAAATTAATAAAGACGTCTAGGGATAGGGAATCCCCGCTACCTGCCGTAGCTCATCATTGTGATTCGTAGGTTTCACAATTGATAGACTTGAAATTCGGGTGAACTAGTTGCAACTAAATGTAGAACCAAGCTCACGCTCTCGCGCTATTACCGGTTTATAGCAAACCTAGGGTAGGGTCCAATCTCTTGCAAACCCTAACCTAGGCTAACTAGCGTGAAGAACAACATCATCGTTCAATCGTATCTCGAGCCCACTCTCATGCAAACTCGAGCTACGACCTAGGTTGGGATAGTTCCTACCTGTCCAATCTCTTGCAAACGGGTATTGGTATAGAATTACAATCGAAAACCCTAGTTTCGGTCCAATCTCTTGCAAACCGATTCCGGAGGAATCCAATTATACCCCAATTCGAATATCTAGGGCTTCCTATTGAGTTGGGATCCAATCTCTTACAAATCCCAATCGGTATGAATCCCTAGCTATTCGTATTAAATCAATCCCAAACTAACCCTAATCAATCCTAGCAATAGTTTCACCAATTCATCACAAATTTGAAATTGGGCTCGTAGGGTTCATCCCTACGCCCTAAGACGATGAAACTACTCACAATTCATAATCAAATTCAATAGAAATTCACTAGTAAAATGAATGGAATTCATAGCTATATTCAATAAATCAATAAAAATAGAGTTTTTGAGAGGGAGAGAGACAAACTAATGAAGAACAAGATAGCATCCAACAAAATATCACTTTTCTCTCCTCCCTAAAAGCTAAATCTAATTCCTAAAAAGTAAATCAAAAAGAGGCAGCAAAAGTTCTGAAAAGCTCTCTAAACTAGGTTAAAAACTGGGGTTAAATACCCCCCAAAATCGCCCAAAAAACCCTGACGAAAATGCCCCTGCGCAGCCTCAAAATCGCAGTTTTCGTTACAGGCAGCGCGGCTCACTCGGCCGAGTGACAAATGTCACTCGGCCGAGTGACAAACCTTGTACAATTACAGAGAGTTAGGGGTCTTGGGGGTCATCTCCTCGGGAGTCACTCGGCCGAGTGACTTTTCTTCAGTCGGCCGATGGGCGTTCTTCACTCGGGCGGACGATCGTTCGTCACTCGGCCGAGTCGGTCTTTGGGGCTGACTGACGGATTCCAGAGAGTTGGACGTTTTGGTTGCCGTCGTCTTGGCTCCACTCGAGCGAGGGGTGACTCGGTGCTCGGTCGAGTGGTATGGCGATGCTTGGCCGAGTGCACGCTGATATTGGCTCTGTTGCGTGCCCGATTTGGCCGGCCGAGCGGGCTGTCTATGCTCGGCCGAGTGACTCATTCACTCGGCCGAGTGGCATGCTGAAAATGCCCATTCTTCGTATTTTTGCCTCCTCGTCGCTCCTACGACGTTCTTTCTTCTTCCACTCCTCTCCAATCACAGAATACCCCTCAAGAGAGTCGTCGGTGACACTCCGGAGTGGGTGTATCTCAAAATCACTCCAAATCGCTCCAAATCTCCCGAAATACGACAAAAACAACAAATCGTGAATATCATCGCAATATTGTCGAATAAACGTGAAAAACACGATTTGAGCGATCTAAATGGCATGCAAACATGCAGAAAAAAGGTGTAAAATATGGAGTGATCAAAATCCCCCAAGCATACCTCTTACTCGTCCTCGAGGAAGATGAGTAAAAAGCGAACCCGATGGATAAAGATAAAGAAAACGATGGAGAGGCATAAAACGGAAAACGAAAAACAAAATAGAAAATGAAGAGAGAAGTTGCTAGATCATTTTTCTCAGGACGTGGGTTTTGCTTACTCATATAACATGCATCGAATATAAAACACATGTCAAAGCCTTTTATTTTGATATCATAGTATATTGTTGCATTTGAAATAGAAAACCCAAGAATATCAATATAGCATGAAAAATGGAATAATTCTAAGATTAACATCGTCTGAAGCATCTAAAGAGGTATACAATATCGTAGATCACACACTTTCAATTAAATGCTTTCTATAAGGAGTATAAGAGATATCACACGATATAGTAGAAAGAATAGAAAAAGTGTGGTTTTCATGAAATGAATGCTAAGCGTAGATTTCTGGATTTCGTGAGACTTTAGCAATCTCACCGAGTATAAAATATTACTTAGCCTAGTTTGTCATACATCGTCAGGTAGTCACTCTCTCACACATCATTGGATTCTCTCCCCCAAGCTTATCTATAAGCGTGGTGGCATATACAAAATAATATTTACATCCCCGTTTCCTTTTGTAGCTCCAAAAGTAAAAGAAAAAACAAAAAAACAAAAAGAGGGAAGAAAGAGAGAAAGTGTATGAGATGGGATCGTTTTCGAACTTCTTTTCTCTTTTCTTTTCTTATTCTCAAATCTTTTTCCTTTTTCTTTTTTTTTCTTTTTTTAGCATATATACACAAATGATCCCAAATCAAAGATAAGGATATACAAGTATTATTTTTTTATTTGGGTTTTGGGGAATTTGGAGCATGTGATTTAATAACGGGGGAATGCCAATAATAGAATTGCTAAGGGAAGATTCACCAATGAATTTAAAATAGAGAAATTATGTTCAAGATATGTGGAGAAAGAAATAAATGTATCTCTCGGTTCACTCTATAGGACGTGCATGACAACTTCAGCAGGGTAATATAATCTACTCAGTTTAATCTCAAAAAGTAAACTAATCCAGATTTATCGATGCTAGCAAACATTCAATCAACCTGAAGTGAAGCGTACAAATCATGCAAGAAGAAGTTATATGAGAAACGAAATCAGTACTCCAGATATAAGCATCAATGCGTGAATCTTGGTGTGTTTTCTACGATAGCACACATATGAATCATCAGACATCAGCTAATAATAGAATTTCATCCATTTTCATACAGCAAAAGAGAGTGGGTTGCTATTTCTAAATGCAGAATAGAACATAGCATATGATATCAGAAATAAAAAGCTATGACACGACAAATATAGCATGCATATAGAGAAAAGTTAACACCACGTCATCATCATCACAGAAAAGTCATCTCTAGCAAAAGATGAAAGAAAATAAAGATAAACGAAAATAAAAACTATTTACAATGCAGCACACAAATAAAATAAGAAAACGTGATGCATGGTAAAAAAATGAAAAAGTGATGAAAAATGGGTGCAGAAGTGGAAAAAACTAAAAAATAAAAGGCGATAAAAATAAACAGTGTGAGAACTCACTCCCCCAAGCTAAAGTGCACAGTGTCCTCAATGTGCGAAGTGTGGCACACCGAGAGACATGTAATGGGTGGGGGTGGGTATGCATGCATGATAAAAAGAAATAAAAATAAGAAAATGAAAATATGATGCGGATGTGATGCATGCAAGGATAAGAGTGATGCAGATCTGTGTGTGTCACTAAAAAAACTCTCCCTCTCTCCCGAAAAAAAGGATATAGAATGATATGATCAGAATGTCGACAAAAATAGTGGGGGAGGAGGGGGTGGGAAAAAATCATCAGGACCAAGCAGAGAATGGGCAGCATAACGGCAAAAATATCAATGGCATCAACGGTGTGCCTAAGCTAGTGGTGCTGCGCCATCTCCGTCCTGAGGCGGAGGTGGGGGGGTGGTGGTGGGGTAACAATCTGCGGGGTGGGTGGTGGTGGTCATGGCAGTCGCTCGAGAATCTGGGTCAGGCAAAAGTGAATATCGGGAAGTAGCTCGAGGCGGTGCTGCATGGCGGTGACTGTGGAAGACAGAGCCCTAAAATCTCCCCTGAGTCCACTCATCGCCCCCTCAAGAGCACGAATGCTCTGAACTAAGGCGTCAGGGGGAGGTGGAGCGGAGGGACAGACAGGTCTAGGCTGAGCAGGTCGGGGCTGTCTGATACGGGCTGTGTAAACAATCGGGCCAGCAGGCATGTGTGGAAAGGGGGCTGTGCTCACTAGTGGATGCCCAGCCTCAGTGCGAGGCTGGGACGCAGGCTGGCATGAGGTGGAAGCAGCAGCAGTGGAAGTGGAAGAAAGAATCGGTGACGAAGCAGCAAGAGAGGTCAGTGACACAGACGTGGGAACAGACGTCACGACGCTCTCTGATAGGACAGCTACGGTGGAGACAGAAGGGTCGACCGCTGGGGAGGAAGTGTCAGGTCCAAAAGGTGAGATCCCAGCGGAGATCAAAGTGGGTAGGGTCTCCACGACGGAAGCAAAGGAAGACTCGCCACTCTCAACAATAGAAGGTGGACGCTCAAGTGGCAAAGAGATGAGGGGCTCAACCGACAGGGGCACAGCAGTGGTGGTGGTGGTGGTAGGCCTGGTGGAAGTGGAGGACGACTCAGCATGTGTACTCCCGACACCGGCAGAAGTGTGGACAGAGGTGTCGGGAGCGGCAGAAAGTGCAGGCTCAGGCTAAGGGATCACATGGTTTATAGGTGTAGGGGGTGCCTGCTCAGCCTCCTCGGCCTCAAGCACGTAGGCGGCGGGGATCAGGAGATCCATCGCCGGAAGCCAGTCCTCGTGTGCCGGTCCTATGTGTGTCCGAGCAGGGCTCGAGAGGATCATGTAGTCAGCACCGAAGGGACTGTGCAACCATACCTAGTGCCGCTAGCCGTGGGGACGAAGCATCTTCATCCGGGCCATGACGTCTATCGAAAGTGAAGTGGGGCCTGAAGGTCGACGCTGGTCGGCCGGAAGGTCCTCACCGGTCATCAGGGCTAGCAGGGTGATCCGGCCGCCGCAATATATCGGGGAGCGAGCGCCCACCGATACGATGATGCGGTCCAAAAACCAGCTAGAGACGTCAATCTCAACGGCGGGGACCATCGCAACACCATCCCTATCCAGAACTCTGGGGCGATTCATCGCGTAGAGCATATAGAGCTCAGGCGTAGACATCGTCCCAGGCTCGTACCTTGCTAGAAAGGTGGTCGCCATAAGGCGATGTGCTATGCGGAGGCAGGGGTGGACAATGGCTGAGGGCTTGGCCCTACTAGGGTCAAAGGTGTGCGGTAAACCCGTGATCCTGGCCCAAAAGGCGTGGGAATCAAAAGATGGTGGAGGGATGTGTGTGGGGGCGTAGGCTCGGTCGGGTGCGGGGACTGCGGGCCACTGAAAGAACACTCTAAGCATATCGAGAGTGATCTGACACTCTCGATCCATGAGTCTAAAGGAGCATCCCTCAGCGGTCTGGACGATCGAGCTAAGTACCTCGAGTGTCGGACGGACGTAGGTGTCTGCCGACACAGACAAAAAATTTTGCCAACCCACATTGTCGTACAACGTGAGCATCCCCTCAAGTACCCCCAGGCGGTCTAGGTCTACTAAATGGGCGAACCTGGAGGGTACTATCGGGCGCCGGGCGATACGCTCAAATCAGACGCGTTGTGTGTCGTTTCTGAACGTGATCCCCAGCGGCCCGACGGCCGGAGCCGGTGGTGGCTGTGCGTGAACGGGATCGGCTGGAAGTGGCTGCGGGTGGATGGGGTCGGCTGGTAATGGCTGTGTGGGGTGAGGTGGTGAAGGTGGAGGGGAGTCCTCCCTAGCGTGGGAGGGGCCGGGCTCATCCTGCCGCTTCCGCTTGGCGGAAGCTTCCCGAGTGCGTGGCCGTGTACGGGGCGGCATGTGTGCCCCGAGTTCTCACCCAACCAATATAAAATGCGGCGTGCCAAAATAATGGAACGAAGGTACCTGAACATGCCGCGAGAGCAAAACAGCGGATAAGTGCAATGACGCCGCCTCCATGAAGCCAATAGCGCGTCCGAAGGCTCCCCTAAGCTCCCCCAAGATAGCCTGCACATCAAACAATGATATCAGCGTATAAAATTCAAAATACATGGCGGAGATGTGGTATAACAGATAAATAAAGAAATCGATTTGAGTTAGGGGCTCAATGGGTGCTTGGATCGTCAAAAATAGGGAGAAAAAGAGATTTTACGCGAAATGGGGGTTACCGGAGCTTGGCCGGCGGCGAGGAGGGTCACCGGCGGTCGACGGCGGTCAGGCGACGCATCGCCGACGGTGGCGCGGCGAGCGATGGCGGCGGCAAAGCGAATCGGGCGAGGGGTGGTGATCGCAGCGGGCGGGAGCTGAAGTGGCTCGGGCTCGGGCGAAAACTGGGATTTGGGCATTTTGAAAGTCGCGCCGAGCCCGTTCGCAATATATAAGTGAAGTTACGACTCTGCCGAGTGACAATGTCACTCGGCCGAGTGATCGTAATGAAAAAGTTTTTTAATTTTCTCCCTCCGCTTACGACTCGGCCGAGTGGAAAAAGTCCATTCGACCGAGTGGCACAAGCTACTCGGAAATTTTTGCCCTAGGAGTGTATCAGTTTCACTCGGCCGAGTGGAGTAATATACTCGGCCGAGTGGCAGTTTATACTGAAATCACAAAAAGACAGAGAATTGGGTACATCAAACTTCCCTCGTTGGTGCGCCACTCGGGCGAACGGCTCTCTTTGGTCGGCCGAGTGACTATAGTACTCGGCCAAGTGGGGCTCTGTTTTCTGCTTTGGTGCTCCGTTTTGGCTCTACTCTCTGTTTTTCTTCCTCCAGGTGGTTTCTTCTTTCTCCTAAGCCTCGAGCGCATTCCTTGAGCGCTCTTCTTCGCCTTGGTCATCCTCCATATGATAGATATCCTTTTCTCCTCCTCCTGTCAAAGAAAATAGGACCCGTTGTCACAATTTTTCGGGCAAACGACTCAAAAACACTAATAAAGTCTAAAACAAAAATAAAAAATAAAATAGAAAAAATGCGATAACCGTCGGGTTGCCTCCCGACAAGCGCTCGTTTAAGTTCTTGAGCTCGACCCCTTTAAATTTTCAATTTAGCGCGGGATGTTGGGTGCATATGAGATGCACCCGTCGAATTTGCCGGGAAGACCGCTCTGATTTGGATCATGGTGGTGTGTGGTCTTCCTCAGCGCCCCTTCATCACGGGCAATGTTGGGGGTGGCTCCCCCAAGCTAGAGCTTGTTCCGGGCTTCGACTTTGCCGGTGACACCGATCGTCGTATCGGTGGAGCTTTCTTCGGAGTCCTCAACTTCGAGAGCTTGCAAAGATCCCGTATTCTCGCGACATCAGCGTCGCTATCATCAATCGCCATGGAGATATCGGGGGAGTGCTCCATCTTCTCTTCCTCGGCCATATCTAGGCCTTCTTCGAAACTATCTTTGTGGGGTGCGCCGATGGAGTGGGGGATCGCCTCTTCGATGACCTCGTCGAGGAGGTCCATGTAATCTAGCTCCTCATGATACGGCATGTGCTTCATTGCCTTCAGTATATGGAGCTCAACTTCGATGTTGCCGACGTTCAAGGTAAGGGTCCCTTCCCGCACATCGACGATGACACCGGCGGTGGCGAGGAATGGGCGTCCAAGTATGAGCGATGTGTCGTCCTCCTCCTTGATGTCCATTATTACGAAATCACATGGCAAACATATGCCTCCCGGAACTTGGAGTGGGATGTCCTCTGCTATCCCAACCGGCCTTGTAATACGGTCGTCTGCTAGTTGAATCCGCATGTCTGTAGGCTTTAAATCCGTGCCGGTATTCAACTTTCGGAACATGGAAAGAGGCATGAGGCTAACACTAGCCCCCAAATCTACCAATGCTTTTTGTAGGGGGACGCTGCCTAGAGTGCAAGGAATCCGGAAACTCCCTGGATCTTTAAACTTGGCGGGCTCATTTTCCCTCTTTATGAACCAAGTCCCTTCCTCCGCGAGCATGATCTTCTCCTTCCTCTTCCTTCCCGTGATCAATTCCTTTAAGAACTTGGTGTAAGATGTGATTTCCACTATAGCGTCGAGAAAGGGGATATTGAGGCTCACCCCTCTCAAATACTCGAGAAACTTGGCTAGCCGTTTCTCCATCTTGGCTCTAGCAAGCCGTTGAGGGAAGGGCACCAGTGGCATAAATCAGCGCTCATCAATAAGCTCCTCCATCCTAGATTTTTCTCCTTCTTGCGGCTCCTTCTCCTTTGCCACTTCAATTACCGGCTCGCTTTCTTCTAGATTCTCCACCACGGGTTCCTTAATTTGAGTCATGTGGGTGGTATCCTTCCCTCCTCTTGTAGTAACCGCAACAACCGCGTTGATATGGCCGGTGTTGCCCCATGGATTCGGCTCGGGTTGAGCCGGCAATTGTTGGTTGTTTCTATTGAGCAACGCAAGTTGCTCCCTAATTTGAGCGACAACGGTGGCGAGAGAATCTTGTCCCGCCTTCGATGTGGCGTTAATCTTTCTTTGTTCCGCCATAAACTCCTCCACCTTAGCTTCAAAATCCGGACGTGGTTGAGCTTGTGGATGGTTGGGATTTCTCCACCCTTGATTATAACCGGGTGGCCTATAAGGTCCCACTTGTTGCCTTTACGGGAAGTTTTGTTACGGTGGCCCCCGTGGTGGATAATTAGGTTGTGGTGGTGGAGCTCGGGCTTGAGGAGGTTGTTGAGGTGGGGGGTTCAAGGCACCATCATTATTAGCATAAGAAAAACCCGGATGGTTTCTAGCGATCGGATTGGCCCAATATCCAGAATTCCCCGCAACATATTGAATTTGCTCCAACGCTCCTTCTCCTTGCTCTCCTCCTACATACATGGCTTGGGATTGGTCTTGCCAATCGCTCATATGATTTGTCGGTGCAGATGTAGTATGGGCTCCTTGAGGCTCCGTAATGTACTTCTCCAATCTCTCCACTACCTTGTGGAGAGAATCAAATTTGTTGGCTAGCTCCGCGACGGCCTTGGCCTCATAAATGCTAGACGGCTTCAAGGAGGACGAAGAGTGTCCTCACTCGTCGCCCCACTGTTGGTTGTTCGAGGCCATCTCCTCAAGTAAGGCCGTAGCTTCATCGGGAGTCTTCGATAAAATGGCTCCATTTGCGGTGGCATCGATAATCTGCTTCGTGCCCGGTTGGAGTCCATTGTAGAAACTGTGGACAAGCTCCCAATCCTCAATGCTGTGATGGGGGCATTGATGTTGCAAGTCCTTGAAGTGCTCCCATGCCTCATAGAAAGTCTCCTGTGGTCCTTGCTTGAAGGACATGAGGGCACTTCTAATCCTCACCGTCTTGGAGGGCGGGGAAAATTTGTCGACGAAGGCACTCGCCAATTCATCCCAAGTGGTGAAGATTCCTTCAGCTTGCGTCCTCAACCAATATAAGGCCTTGTCCTTGAGTGTGAAAGGGAAGAGGCGAAGTCTGATAGCATCTACGGAGACGCCCGGCATTTGGAAGGTGGCACATTTTGATAAGAAGAGCTGGATGTGGAAATGCGGGTTTTCATGGGATTTCCCATGAAAAGGATCTTGTTGCATAAGAACCACCAATCCGGTCATCAACTCGAAATTTTTGTCGGCCGCCAACTCCGGCATGGCTATGGACGAGGTCGTGGAAGAAGTCTTAGGCCGAAGCCTATCTCTTATGGAAATGATCCTCGCCATTCGCGCTGCCAATTCTTCGGGTGTCTCAGGATGGGTTATAAAATTCCCTTCCGTAACGGGTCTCCTCTCCGCTCGGATCCTCCTCAATGTACGCTCGATCTCCGGATCGTATAGTATCTCTTCGGGGTTCGCCGAGGATTTCGTGTACATGCAAGGGAAAACGGAGATTCAAGGAAAAAGTTAGCACAATGGAAGGGTGAAACAAAAAAGAAAAAATGATAGAACAAAAAGAAATAAATAGCTAGGTTATACGAATCAAACACTATTGACTCCTCGGCAACGGCGCCAAAAACTTGATCGCGCCCCGGACACACGTCCCGGAGCGGCGACACTGTAGTCTTACCGCAAGCGCACGGTGTAGCGACGAGCGGGTATCGAACACAGGGAGGCCTAATAACAGTGTCTTCTTCAGTCAACCTGGCTATAAGAATGGTCGAGAAATGTTAGCAGTAATGCGGTCACAGTCGTTCAATTGTATAAAAGAAATAACAAATTAATAAAGACGTCTAGGGATAGGGAATCCCCGCTACTTGACGTATCTCATCATTGTTATTCGTAGGTTTCACAATTGCTAGACTTGAAATTCGGGTGAACTAGTTGCAACTAAATGTAGAACCAAGCTCACGCTCTCGCGCTATTACCGGTCTATAGCAAACCTAGGGTAGGGTCCAATCTCTTGCAAACCCTAACCTAGGCTAACTAGCGTAAAGAAAAACATCATCGTTCAATCGTATCTCGAGCCCACTCTCGTGTAAACTCGAGCTACGACCTAGGTTGGGATAGTTCCTACCCGTCCAATCTCTTGCAAACGGGTATTGGTATAGAATTACAATCGAAAACCCTAGTTTCGGTCCAATCTCTTGCAAACCGATTCCGGAGGAATCCAATTGTACCCCAATTCGAATATCTAGGGCTTCCTATCGAGTTGGGATCCAATCTCTTGCAAATCCCAATCGGTATGAATCCCTAGCTATTCGTATTAAATCAATCCCAAACTAACTCTAATCAATCCTAGCAATAGTTTCACCAATTCATCACAAATTTGAAATTGGGCTCGTAGGGTTCATCCCTACGCCCTAAGACGATGAAACTACTCACAATTCATAATCAAATTTAATAGAAATTCACTAGTAAAATGAATGGAATTCATAGCTATATTCAATAAATCAATAAAAATGGAGTTTTTGAGAGGGAGAGAGACAAACCAATGAAGAACAAGATATCATCCAACAAAATATCACTTTTCTCTCCTCCCTAAAAGCTAAATCTAATTCCTAAAAAGTAAATCAAAAAGGGGCTGCAAAAGTTTTTGCTACAGGCAGCGCGGCCCACTCGGCCGAGTGACAAATGTCACTCGGCCGAGTGACAAACCCTGTACAATTACAGAGAGTTGGGGGTCTTGGGGTCGTCTCCTCGTGAGTCACTCGGCCGAGTGACTTTTCTTCACTCGGCCGATGTGCGTTCTTCACTCGGGCGGACGGTCGTTTGTCACTTAGCCGAGTCGGTCTTTGGGGCTGACTGACGGATTCCAGAGAGTTGGACATTTTGGTTGCCGTCGTCTTGGCTCCACTCGGGCAAGGGGTGACTCGGTGCTCGGCCGAGTGGTATGGCGATGCTCAGTCGAGTGCACGCTGATATTGGCTCTGTTGCGTGCCTGATCTGGCCGGCCGAGCGGGCTGTCTATGCTCGGCCGAGTGACTCCTTCACTCGGCCGAGTGGCATGCTGAAAATGACCATTCTTCGTATTTTTGCCTCCTCGTCGCTCCTACGATGTTCTTTCTTCTTCCACTCCTCTCCAATCGCAGAATACCCCTCAAGAGAGTCGTCGGTGACACTCCGGAGTGGGTGTATCTCAGAATCACTCCAAATCACTCCAAATCTCCTGAAATACGACAAAAACAACAAATCGTGAATAGCATCACAATATTGTCGAATAAACGTGAAAAACACGATTTGAGCGATCTAAATGGCATGCAAACATGCAGAAAAAAGGTGTAAAATATGGAGTGATCAGTAGGTCGTCTACTATTCCCACTGGGAATTTAACCGATCTATCGGCTAATTGAAGTGTCATACCCGTGGGCTCCAGGTCTCCTATCCCTATTCTCCTGTATAGCGACAGGGGCATTAAACTGACGCTCGCTCCTAAATCCATGAGCGCCCGATGGATCTTTACTTCCCCTATTGAACAAGGGATGGAGAAACTTCCCGGGTCTTTTAGCTTGGGCAGATTTGCTCTCTGAATGAGAGCGCTGCATTCTGCCGTTAGAACGACCTTTTCCTTCCTGGACCCTCTTGTCACCAAATCCTTTAAAAATTTCGCGTAGGAGGGAATTGTCTCAATAGCTTCGAGGAACAGGATCTGCAAGCTCAAATCCTTGACCATGGCAAAGAATTTGCCATACTTTTCATCAATCTTGGCTTGGGCCAGTCGTTGTGGAAAAGGTACAACGGGCTTAAACACTTTAAGGTTCCATTCCTCGTCCTTCTTCTTCTCCTCTTCAGGGACTCCCTTCGAAGTCGTAGTCTTTGGCGACGAAGCACCATTGTCATTGGCTTTTTCAATTGGTCGCTCTACGACCAACGGTGCTTCCGGTTCCTTGGCGGGCACTCTTGTGGGGATTTGTGTTCCGCTTCTCAAGACGATAGCGGACACGTTCACATGCTCGTGCGTTAGTGCCAAGGTCTGGTTCGCCCCCCTTGGGTTCACTTCTGGTTGTGGCAGAAATAGATTTTGCGACCTTTGAAGATTCGCCACCTGTAACCCCAGCTGGGTTACTTGGTCAGTGAGAGCCCTCTGCCCCATCTCCAGCTTCAAATTTATCTTCTCCTGGTTCGTGATGTACTGAGTCAAGAGGGACTCAACCGGGGAGATGACCCGCTGCTGGCCATATTGCTACTGCTGTTGCTGCTGAATGGGCTGCTGGTTCCTTGGGGGGTACTGCTGGTATACCTGTGGAGGCTGCTGCTGCTGCTGATACTATTGCTGCTGTTGCCTAGGCGGCTGATATACTAGCTGATGATGCTGCTGAGGAGGCGACTGCTGATAGGGTGCCCGATAGCTAAGATTGGGATGGTTCCGGTTATTGGGAGAATAAACCAGATTCGAGCTCGTCCTCGGTGGATATGGCGCATTACCCATCAGGTTGAAGAAAAGCGCACTAGCTTGATCCACCGGTGGTGAAATGTCACCACCCTCGAAGTCTCCCAGGACTTCCGCTTCCACCGCCGATCCTTGTTGTGTGCCGACACCACCAGCTCCTACCAAAAGCGAAGAGATCTGGGTCGATAGCAAATCAAATTTGCTAGACAACTTGTCAACGTCCTCGACTCTATGAATTCCTCTAGATCGGGGTGTGGTACGCTCATCGCACCACCGCTCATTGTTCGATGCCAGTTTTCTAATATGTTCCCGGCATCTTCTTCACTTCTAGACATGAAGGACCCCCCAGCCGCGGCGTCCATTGAAGACTTCAAGTCATCCCTCAATCCGTTGTAGAACAGATTAATTATCTGCCACTTGGGAAGCTCGTGATGAGGGCATCTCCGCTGCATTTCTTTATATCATGTCCAAGCTTCATGTAGGGACTCGTGGCTGGCTTGGGAGAAGGAGGAGATCTCACTCCTCAACTTCATGGTCTTCCCCAGAGGAAAGAACTTAGTCAAGAAGGCATTCGAGAGCTTCTCCCAACTGTTGAAGGTGTTCGGGTCCTTTCACCTAAGCCACTGCTTGGCCTTATCCCGCAGAGAGAAGGGGAATAGCTTCATTCGGATTGCTTCAGTTGTGACTCCATTAATCCGGAATGTGTCACATTTCTCGAGGAAGGAGTCCAGATGTTCGATGGGGCTCTCCATGGGTGCCCCAGAGAATTGATTCTGCTGGATCCACGTCACTATCGACAGCTTGAGCTCGAAGCTCTGTGCCGTAATAGCAGGAGGTCGGATGGAGGAGGTGGACTCGATGGATGGCATCGAGTACTCCAGCAGGGACTTATGTGGTGGGGTATTCTCCCCTATGGCTTCAGACTCTTCTCTTCTTCTCTTCTCTGCGGCCAGTCGCCTCAGGGTGACGTTTATCTCCAGATCAACAGGAATCAACCCATGAAGCAAAAGTGGGGAAGAAACAGATAAAAAATAGAAAATAAAAATAAGAAAATAAAAATGAAAAAGAAGAATGCGAAAATTATCGCGAGATAGAGATGTGAGCTAGACTCAAGGGTTCAAAAGATCCAAAAATAACAAGCACATTGCCTCCTCGGCAACGGCGCCATAAAGCTTGACGTCCCCACGGTTGTGATGCATATGCATGTAAGTGTGCAATAGGATAGGGGATACCAGATTTAAATATTTATACCGCAAGTGCATGGTGTTTTAGTGTGTCTTGGGGGTCGAACACCGGGAGGCGTGGTTGTGCTTGTGTCAGAAGGGACCCAATTCACCCTACGGATGAGCTAGCCCGAATCGATAGATGGGTTGTCACAGAAAATGAATACGAGGGATAAACAATATAGAGGGAAACCCAGGACTTCGGTTTACACCCTATCATGTGTTCTCGCTACTGCGACCGGCGGATAGGACAATAATCGGAATTAGGGTTTAATGGTGAGACGTTGTCTCTAAGAGTGATACCAGCATCCCATGGGCCCGATATTCCGGTCGGTGCCCAGGATGATATGTCGGACTACCCGGGTTCGGTCAGTGGGCATTCCCATGTCCATTAACACTGACCGACTCTGGGAGCACTAAGCTCGCAACGATAACTCCCAACATCTCGTCCTACCATTCTCACGCGCTAGGATTCGATGTCTACGCTAATGGCGTGAGCTATGGCTAGGGAGTCAACCGCCAAGTTTATTCCCCCTTGGCCCAACGGTCAAAGGCGGTCTTTTTCCCGGCGATGACAATGAAACACCCCGCGTAACCAATAGATTCCTAATTCCTATCGATTTCCTAGTCCTATGGACGCATTAGGGAGAACCCACGAAGGGGTTTCCACCATAATCCCAGATTTGGGAAATACTCACACATTTTATCTAAAAAACAATCTAAATGGAAATCAACCGTTAAAAACATAATCGGGCAATTACAATGAAGTAATAGCAATGGAATTAACAATATATTAAAATTTCATAAAGATCGGAACACTTACAAATAACTAAAAAATTCCAGCCGTCACAATGGAGAAAAAAGACAGAAAAATACACACTTCTCGTTTCTGAAAACCTAGGGCTTCTATATATAGAAAACGACATCACCCGATCGGTTGAAGTATCAACCGATCGGGTGAACTACTTCGTTCTTCAGCAGCGATCTTCAGAAACTTCACCCGGTCACGCGACACGGTCGGTTGGCGCAAGCGGCTTGTCGTTTGGATCTTGCGATCATCGGGTGAACTGATCGGTTGATAAATCAACCGATCGGTTGGAAACATCGCCCAAAAGACAGAAACTTGCGACGTTTTGGCACGGCAGCTGGACGTAGAGTGAGCTCTCTGGGTCGTCTCTTGGGGGAATCGGCTACAGATGAACCGATCGGGTGAAGGTCACCCGATCAGTTGAAATTCAGCTTCAATTTCCTGAGAAGTCTGCTAGGCTGAACCAGTCGTCAAACCGGTCCGTTGATGCTCACATTGCTTCAACTGCTGTCTGGGTCGTGCACGCGTGCATCACCTGATCGGTTGGTTGTATCCAACCGATCGGGTGGGGGCTGAAAGATAGCAATCTTGGTCGTTTGACCCCCTGGATCGCGTGTGACTACTCCCGTTGCTCCGGGGACTTATGATATCTTTGTTATGTGTCCCCTACACTGGCAAACTCCTGTAAACATGCAAAAATACGGATACGTGAAAGAAAACTAGAAAATACGAGAAAACGGATACGGGACGGCGGAAAATAACGGAAAAACACAAAAGAAGACGTGTGTGAATATATAAAATATACACACACGTCACGTGGGTATTTGATGTCACTTATAAGACAAATAAATTTCTGTTGCCTTTTGCACCTTTTACAGGTGTCAATCATCATAAACAGTCTATTTTATTTGGCTGTGCTCTTCTTGCTGATGAGAGGAAGAATCCTTTGTTTGGATATTTGGATGTGTGACTGTTCGCAATCACGATATGAGTAAAATAAACAGTGATAATAATTACTCAACACACAATACATGTTATAATTTGCCTTCTGTGAGCACTGAGTAATTATTCGTTCATGTGTACAGTTTTACTCAACGTGCACAACTGGGTGTAATTTGACCCGTTGTGCGCACTGAGTAATATTACCCAACTGTATAATTTTTACTCACCGCACACTTCGGGTCATATTGTAACAAATCACAGGATTGTATATATTTTAGCTTAGTGCTCACAAAGGTACCGACAGGGTATCCGATGATGATGAGGCGGCGTCTGAGGATAACAAGAAGATGGTATCCCGGAAGCTTCTAGTTGACAAGGAAAAGAACCGTGTGGCATTTGTCGAATCTGCCAAGGATTTTGTCGACATCCTTTTCGGTTTCCTCACTATGCCCATCGGCACCAACATTTGCCTCGCCGACAAGCAGTCATCCCTTGGTTGCATGTATACTTTGTATGAGAGTGTAGCAAATCTCGAAGATCATTACGCATGAAATCTTGCAAATACTCCTTTATCCTAGAAGGACCGCGGAGATATCCTGGGAAGATTTGAAGGTGCAAATCGGTGAGCAACACAATATGCCAGCTATATGGTATTGCTCAGTGCGCACAACGATCACACCTTTTTCCAGTTGTGAAGGGATGAATCTGATTTGTCAGTGTGTTTGTTGCGTATTTAGCATGATTTCATTGGAGTCATTTTCTACCGCCTTCCCATTCTCTTTACATGCATCTACATTATGAAGGATATGGTCCCCATTGAAATTGTAGGTGTAACTTTCAATTGCTCTTCCATTACCTTGGTATATATCTACATCAAGCAGAACAAAGTAATGGTTAGAATTTATACTGTTAAACTGAGAAACAAACATATAACTAAAGTAATATGCCAAGATAAAATAGTGTCGCTAAGTGCACAGGTAGCGAGACGGTGTATGCCCAGTTAGAGAGAAGATGCCAGTTGAGCGCTTCAGGATGGAACCTGAAACTACTGGCGTTGTAATGAAGCAGAAAAGAAAATATGAAGAAGCAAAGAACATCTTCGAGTCCATATATAAGTGATGTATTCAATTTCAGCATCACGTCACTTGCCTCTAGTATATTGGCCATCTTTGTGTGTTGTTGACAAAGCATTCTTGAACAACAACAAAATAGCATGTTGAAGAATAAATATTATACAAGTAGAATCAGATAGAATCAGATAGAATATTACCATCACGAAGTGTAGTGGTTGCTGAGGTCTTGTGGGTATGGAAGCCATTTATAGACGAATTGGACTGCCGATGGATGAGGATGAGACTATATTTGAGTTACTGTGAGTCTACGGAAAGAACCCGTTAGTCTACAGATGTTGTGCTTGTGAATATACAAAATATACAGATGTAGCACGGTGAGTAATTTTTGAGGGTAATCGCATATTTCTTAATGTGCACAAAGCGACAAATCGGTTGGATGGGTTTGCGCGTTGAGTAATTTTCCAATCTTTTCCGTTGTACGCGCTAACTAAATTCTGATACGTTTTGTTTTACTAGCTCTATTCTGTAGAATAACGAGGAGTCCATTGTACACACACGAGCTCACATCTGTAGACTCACAAGCACGAGAACACCACTATACACACACAGGCTCACATCTGTAGACTCAGATGCACGAGAACACCACTATACACACACGGGCTCACATCTGTAGACTCAGCGGCTATAAATGGTCGACCATGAGCCCTCCTCAACTCACAACTCAATCTACTCCTCTTATGCCAATCTACTCTCAGCAATTTGACCATTTTCTGGGAACATCCACTAGGTTCCTTTTTGAAGTTGCTCAGAAATGTCATCATTTTTGTACAAGCAAGTATTTAGTTCTAAAAAAACCACGGCTTGCTCATGGCTACCGGAACAAGTAAATATTTAGTTCTCAAATAACTGCGGCTTGCTCCCCTGAAGAGAAAGCTTTCAAGTAAAAACCCCTTTTCTCTTCTTTTAGGCAGAGGAAAGGACTCAGTTTGTCCAGTCATGCCTTGTTTTGTTCGATTTTGTAATTTGTATTAGGCTTGCTGAAATGTTTGTAAATATGTGAATTATAAATGAAAGCCTCATTTCGCTTACACTAAAAAAAGTCAGATATGTTACTCGATGGTTCCTTCTCTTAAGTGGATTTTCTTCTTATTTTAGATGTTTAGATTTCTGAACGAATTAATGTTTGAATGTTGATGATTATTGAGCACTTTTTTCAGACAATAACATATCTAATACACTCTGCCACACAATTGTACTATACATTGAACTATCTGATAGAATAACAATGATACATTCGCATCGCTAATAAAAACAGTTAGAGGGGAGTATTATTACGCAGAGAGCACACAGACCGTTGTGCACGTGGTTAAGTCATTAGTTTAAAATATTATTAATCCGCGCGCACAACGGGTAAAATTATACCCCGTTGTGCGCGTTGGGTTAAAACATTTACAGTGGACCTAATTACTCCACGCACAAAATGGAATGTACAATTTCATCCATTTGGACCGTTGTGCACGTTGGGTAAAAACTTTTCTATGCGTAAAATTTACTGGTTGCGCACAACGTGCTACATTATAACGCGTCATGCGCTGTAATAAAAAAGGTTATAGTGGAGTATTATTTCTCACAGCTCACAACCTGTTGTGTGCGGGGGTTAAAAGACTTAGTTTGAAGTAATATTCATCCGCGTGCACAACGGGTAAAATTATGCCCCGGTGTGCGCGTCGGGTAAAAACAGTTCCAGTGGATTAATTACTCTCCACGCACAACGGCATGTAAAATTTCTCCCGATTTGGATTGTTGTGCCCGTCGGGTAAAAACTTTGCTACGGGAAAAATGTAATCATCACGCACAACGTGCTACATTATAACGCATCGTGCACGGTAATAAAAAAGTTTAGAGGGGTGAATTATTCCTCACTGCGCACAACCCGTTGTGCGCAGTGGATAAAATACTTAGTTTGAAGTAAGATTCATCCGCGCTTACATTATGTAAAATTATGTCTCATTGTGCGCGTCGGGTAAAAATGGTTCCAGTGGATTAAATTACTCCCCGCGCACAACGACATGTAAAATTTCTCCCGATTTGGAACGTTAGCGCGTCGTGCACGATAATAAAAAAGTTTATATGTCACGCCCCGCTTCCCAAAAATATGGAGGCGAAGCGTGAGAAGGTCCGCTCAGACTTGAAGCTGCAAAGCTGCAAGTCCGATAAGCGTCAATCAACTTTAAATAGCAGGTTCTTGCAACGCGAACGAAACAAGGATAATAATAATGAAATGAGACAAAAAAGATATATCAGAATATCCATAAAATAAGTTTCAACATCACAGAAAAATCCACCAGGCTGAAAAGAAAAAGAGTCTAAAGGCCCACACATGGCCAACAAAAGTACAACGTACTAGGTACATGTGCCACGCACCGACAACTAACAACAAACCTAAAACAAAAGAAAGCTCAGCAAGGTCACTAAGAATGGTCACCGGTAGCCACAAAACTCCTCCTGGACAGACTTGGACTCAGGATCAGCGTCAGCAAAACATCGCATACTCAGCAACGGTCTCTGGCTCAGGGTCTAACATGTGACACCCAAAAGAGCAAGGGGCACATGTCAGTAAGTCTACAAAAGACTTGGGTAAGGAAACTGAAAGGAAAGTAAACTAGCAACCTAGCAGTTATAGTATGCATGACATGGCAGTTATGGTATGAGTACACAAGTAAGACATGGTGTAACAATAGGTGCAAGAGAACAATTATCATGGCAAGTCAAGAGTAGCCAAGCTACTAACAATCTCAATCTACTCATTAGTCACGTTTCAAGTTATTTGTAGTTGTTTACGCCTTACAGCTGAACTGTTGAACATTCACACTGAGTGGCCGCTTAACACTACCCCAGAACCCAGAGTTTGCGCCTTACAACTGAAGTTGTTGATCGGGCAGACTCCCAGTTGAATGGCCGCTTAACCCTTACCCCATCCCACACGTAAACAAGCCAGGGTCCCTATACACGATGCTCAGTAAATGAGCCAGGGTTGCCCCGCACAAGAGCTTGTTGTCTAGTTCACAATCAATAAGTATTTCTGGCGTAGGATACACCTAGCCTCACGAACCCGGCCGTTGGGGTTAGCAACTCATTTAGCTCGCTTCTGGAACACGAGCCAGGAAACACAAGTATTGTAGCATGTGCTACGAGTGCGACATTCAACACGGATGGCATGGCATGTAGTAAGGCGTACAGATAAAGAATTAAACATGACAGTTTAATATGCATGAACAACAAGTTAAAGGGTTGGATCTAGCTTCGTTGTCAAGCTAGATCAATTGAGGTGACGGATCTAGTTTCGTTGTCAAACTAGATCAAATAGGCGTCTAGCCAGCTATCATTTCACTGGCTAGTCTCTTTTACGCTACGACAAGCAAATGGCCTAAGACATGGCCTAAAACCCTAGGTGGCAAGTTTCACTTGCCTGAAAAGGAACATGCTGCTAGTCACACGATCACGGAGTCCAGTTTCGCCTACGTGCCCAAACACCAATCATCACACCAACCTACAGTCCCGTATTCATTATCTTCAATTAGTGAATTAACCAACACATCAAAATTACAGTTTTTATCTTGTTAGCATGCAGTGTGGGTTGCTACAGTTCAGGTCTACCTTAACACGACGCGAGAGCTACACTGACGTCGGGTAGCGACGCCAGCGGTTGGAATAAATAGAACACGCTCCCAAATCCAGATTTTGATCAAGATTCCACACTCACCAATCCTTGGGTAGCGTCCAGATCAGTAATTTAGATTCCAGTAGTGAGTAGGGTGTCGGTAGGCGTTTCTACGGTTTCCGGGAAGCCGTATCAACTAACCGAAACGAACGGCTTGTCGCACGCAAGGCCTACGATGTTGAGCGTCGTAGGAGACGTTCGTGACATCGGAAAACACCCCTAGGAGTAGTAGAGGGCCGACGAAAGATCCCAACAGGGAGTAGGTGACGAAGCGACGATACGACGTGACGGTACATCGGTAAAACCTCAAAACAGCGAGATCACTCGCTGTTTCAGAGTGACAGCGGCCTGAGGGGGATCCTGGGTGGCAGCGGGAGCCTGGGGGTCGACGGGGGCACCGGAGAGGCGGTTGTGGGCATCGGCAGCGGCGGCAGCGGCCGCTGCCGCTGCTGCTGCGGGCTGCTGCTCGCAGCAGCGGAATCTGCTGTGCAAGGGGCCCGTTCAGGAGGTTCTGCGGCTGCCATGGCGGAGCTCCTACGAGGATGCAGCGGCCAAGGGAGATAGGAAGGTCGGGGGAGGCGAGTGGGGCTGACGGCGGCTGCTGCTTGGTCGGAGAACGTAAGCGAACGGCGGTGCGGGGTGTTCAGCGGGCTGCAGCGATTCACGTCAGATTCCGACGGGTCACGGCGACGTCGCGGTGGCCTACGGGGTATGGATGGTCGGGGATGAGGAGAGGGATCGTCAGCCGCGAGGGGAGGCCGCCGGTGACGAGTTTTGGTCGGAGGATAGGGGTGAAGTAGGGGGGTTTGTATTGATTACGTAAAAACTAGGGCCGGCGGCTGTTTCTCTTCGATGCTGCTGAAGGATTAGAAAACCTAGGTTATTATTTATAGCTAGAGGGCTGAAAACGTGGGCTTGGGCTGAGGTATAGGGTTTGGGTTAATTTGTTATAAGGATTTTTGTTATAAAACCTATTAAAAGCCCAAATCACACACACTCTCTCTCCTACCAGGTGTGTGCGGCCAATGTGGGTTTAACAACGACTAAGTCAAATATTAAGGAGGATTATTATTATTAAGAATGTATTAGGAATTTATCTAAGTGAACTTAGGGCTAAAAAATAGAATAGGTTGGCCAAAAAGTGCAAGTAGGTCAAACGAAGCCCAAAAATCGTAAGATAAATACTGGGGTGACCGGGACGACGAGAGATAGAAGGTAGAGAAGACGGATCTCAATTTCGGTGACGAGAAACGAAACTAAAAATAAAAAGGCCTCGCGACAAAAGTGAAAATCGTGACGTCTCTTCAAACAAGGTCAAACCGTGGGAGAACGGCCCGTGAAATGACGTTCCAAATTAGCGCCACAATTTAATACTCTCGGAGAGGGTCACGACGGCATATCGCACTATAGGGTTCGGACACAGACAAGATCTAAAATAATTACGTGCACGAATAAGACTACGCGCACGTGAAGCGTATAACGAATACGGGGTCCATAGGCGACGGTAATTTCAAGTTGGGCACACGACTGGGGTTGGCTTGCTAAGGATGCAACCAAGGTGCCACGGCCCTATCGACTCAACAACATGACTCACATACAAAGCAACAAAACCAATCAGGTACCCGAAATTGCTATACGCACAGCCGTATAACGAATAGTGGGTACCGGCCCTTACATCTTACCCACCTTAGAATAAACTCCGTCCTCGGACTTTCTAAAATATCTAGTCGCTCTAGTAACTACCCCAATCATTTCACATCATAATTCAAACCAGGTAAAGTCATTACAAGTGCTTATATATGCACTAGGTAGTCAAGCATTAACATTACTTATCATGTAAATATATATTCACGCACCCCATACACTTATACCTATCATAGTCATTCATACTCATACACGTATTTCCAATCATCTTTATACATACATCCCTTATATATCTACTACTTACCTAGCACAAAATAATAGTTCAGATATTCACATAAGATTAGTCTCCCACTAGCAAATACAATCATTGCTCTACGTATAGATAGCTACCTATGCACTAAACAAGTATGGGTATGTTACTCCCTAATGTTCATCTGATACCGAACATCTCAACACATGTAGTCACACCATACCATTATTAAATCAAGTTTCACTATATCTAATATACATTCACCACTACTATAATTTCACAATATATGGTCATTCAATTGCATGCAATTATTTTACCATACATTCACATTTCATGCGGTCCTATAACTATATTCACGACACGCCACACATACCATAGTCACCAAAACTTATAACTAGGCACATACTTACCTGTGCATGGTGCACACCCATGCACGCTAACATTTCATTCACAAATACCAATCATACCTTTATATATCCAGCACATCCACACACCTAGTTTAGCTAGCACACATACGTTCACGCAGGCAAGTCCTTAGTAAATAACTATACTACAAGACCAGCACCTATAACTATATACTGGTATAGCGACTCACAATCATGTGCGTAACACAACCAGGCACAAACAATCCTATCGCTACACATACATCATCCATCGCTATACTCATGGTACTACACACAAACCACAGACATACGTAACAATATACTTAGAGTATACCCACTCGAGCTTGAGTGAGACTCAAAACACATATCAGACTACTCTATATACGTAACACGGTATTAACACATATACCACTACCACTCCAATGTATACACATCTACCAATATAACCATATACATGCCATATGTCAATTACACTTAATATTTAGTCAGGTAACACCGACATAGTTCAATCACTCTATAATATTACAACCATCAGCTCACGTATAATTATAATACCCTCCCTAATACATACATTCACTGTATAGTCGCACACATGTAACATTTATATATTCACACCTCATCCTCCTACATATAATTAATACACCAACACATCTACTTATCCATACATAATCAAGATATGCATTAGTCGTGTATACCTCATGGTTTACACGCACCCGCACAACACCTCGTAAAGGTAAGCAATACCAAACAAAATTTCATTCCTATTACCGTACGTTTATCACATATATACTCATGCAGCAAATACATAACTACTTATGTCTAAGCATAATACGTATATACGCACGAGCACATACTCACACGTACTAACATACAGGTCATATAATAGGCCTACCCACTTAATTATACGTGCACCTATTATTATTACACCTAACATACACATAGCTTTACCAATCAAATTATTTTAACCATTATAAGTATCTCCAACTACATACACCCCATTAGATATACCAACACTGATTCATATATACACAGACGCCCCTAGAGTGGTATAACTATCCTCACACATACCTATAAATACTAACACACATACAACTCCGTCACATCATGAATAACTCCGAGTATGCATATATCACACAATAGGCAAACATTAATATACTACAGGGAGTACACTCATTCAAGTCCACACATTCAATTGAGGTACATGCACCACGACAACATCACAAAGGTCCAAGGGCCTACAAAAAATTAGAGTTGATACAGTCATTGACGAGCACTAAAGCCTAAACAATAGAGGGAGACCGAGGTCGATAGCGTAAAAAGGGAAGGATCGATAAGTACGGGTTCAGATAGGACGAATACAAGGAGACAGCTTGGTTAGGTGAAACAGCGATTTACTTGTGAATTCTTAGGTAGAGGAAAGAGAGATGTAGTGATACTTTTATAGGATACAGAAAAAAAAATAGAGTAAATAGCATAAGCTAAAATACGTGAAATTTGAAAGCTGTTGTACTTCAAAAGTTGAAGTCCTCATCTGTATAAAATATTTGGAGATCGATAAAACGAGTTGTTCAAAATAAGTTTGAGTCGAATATACATAATAAGGGAAAATGGTTTATTGGTTTATATAAAATCATTATAAAAGGAAGTAAATCATTTACACGAATAGTAAGGACGTGGTTTAGAAAATATTATATGTCAGTAATTTAATATAATGTTGTCAAAAAGTTTTGAAAGTCAAGGAATGAAATTAAAGTAACTGAAGAATTTAAGCTCTTGTTAAATACTTTCAAAGTCTTTAGGCTAGGAAAAATTTAAAATAATCAATATTGGAACTACTTTTAGAGGAACCAGGATGTGCCAAAAATAAAACTGGTTTACACCAAGCTCTTAGCATAGGAGCACAATGAGCCTGGTACGGATATAAAAATAATTGAAATTCAATTTAGTTTAGAAATTATTCTAAAAGTATGTATGGTGAGCGGAAGGATAATAATAATAACTTAGTAGTAGAATTATCAAAATTGGTAATAAGCTTCAAAACCAAACTATGGAAGGTCTAGATTAGGAAATGGTTATGAAATAGTAATTTTACAAAAATCTGAAATAGGGAAAACGATGAGCATAACTTGACTGGCTGGAAGCTGAAATCCCAAGTGTCTTGAGAAGTATATGAATGGCATAAATCGGGAAGGGAAGTTATAAATCGAATTGGGCAAAATAAAGGTACGGTTCAGAATAAAATTAGTATATGAAGGGACAAAGTATTAACATCGGTACGAAAGTATTGGCTGGGATATAATAAGCTAGTATTCAAAAAATTTCAACAAAAGTTTTATGAATTTAAGCCAGCGAAGGAGTATGAAGTATAAGTATATATATTAAAATTTTGAACAAATTTAAACTTATGGAAAGAGGAAATCGAAAAACACCTTCAGAAGATTCAAGATTGGTAACGGAGGGGTTCGAAAATTGACGATGATCGTCATGAGGCGATCTCGTGAATCGAGGCAAGGAAAATGGTCGGATGATCAAAGCATACATACGCCTAGGATATGAACCAGAAAATCTACGTGGAAACTCCTACATTCTACCAACCAAGGATTAAGAAACTAAGCGCTAAGACCTTCTAAGGGGCTAGACGGTAATGAAATGCGTTCAGCTTGGTCCGAAATCGATGAACCCAAGCGAACGGCTAAAGAAATCTTAAAAGTCTAACATGATCAGAGTTAGGCAAGAACCACTAAGGTAACTCCTACGACGATTAAATCAATTCCTAGCTGGGAGTCTAACTAACAATCAGGGACCTCTAGCTAGCAAGCTCAGATGTCCAACTAAGTCTCCATACCACCTAATGACATAGAAAACGAATAGAACTAGGCTTATGATTCGGATGTTGCAATTTATTTAATGGACATTCTATCATTATTATCGTTGTTCCGATAGTTCGCATTTGCAAATGGACCTGCATGGGCCACCAACAAAACCTGCCACGCCCCGCTTCCCAAAAATATGGAGGCGAAGCGTGAGAAGGTCCGCTCAGACTTGAAGCTGCAAAGCTGCAAGTCCGATAAGCGTCAATCAACTTTAAATAGCAGGTTCTTGCAACGCGAACGAAACAAGGATAATAATAATGAAATGAGACAAAAGAGATATCTCAGAATATCCATAAAATAAGTTTCAACATCACAGAAAAAGCCACCAGGCTGAAAAGAAAAAGAGTCTAAAGGCCCACACATGGCCAACAAAAGTACAATGTACAAGGTAAAGGTGCCACACACCGACAACTAACAACAAACCTAAAACAAAAGAAAGCTCAGCAAGGTCATTAAGAATGGTCACCGGTAGCCACAAAACTCCTCCTGGACAGACTTGGACTCAGGATCAGCGTCAGCAAAACATCGCATACTCAGCAACGGTCTCTGGCTCAGGGTCTAACATGTGACACCCAAAAGAGCAAGGGGCACATGTCAGCAAGTCTACAAGAGACTTGGGTAAGGAAACTGAAAGGAAAGTAAACTAGCAACCTAGCAGTTATAGTATGCATGACATGGCAGTTATGGTATGAGTACACAAGTAAGACATGGTGTAACAATAGGTGCAAGAGAACAATTATCATGGCATGTCAAGAGTAGCCAAGCTACTAACAATCTCAATCTACTCACTAGTCACGTTTCAAGTTATTTGTAGTTGTTTACGCCTTACAGCTGAACTGTTGAACATTCACACTGAGTGGCCGCTTAACACTACCCCAGAACCCAGAGTTTGCGCCTTACAAATGAAGTTGCTGATCGGGCAGACTCCCAGTTGAATGGCCGCTTAACCCTTACCCCATCCCACACGTAAACAAGCTAGGGTCCCTGTACACGATGCTCAGTAAATGAGCCAGGGTTACCCCGCACAAGAGCTTGTTGTCTAGTTCACAATCAATAAGTATTTCTAGCGTAGGATACACCTAGCCTCACGAACCCGGGCGTTGGGGTTAGCAACTCATTTAGCACGCTTCTGGAACACGAGCCAGGAAACACAAGTATTGTAGCGTGTGCTACGAGTGCGACATTCAACACGGATGGCATGGCATGTAGTAAGGCGTACAGATAAAGAATTAAACATGACAGTTTAATATGCATGAACAACAAGTTAAAGGGTTGGATCTAGCTTCGTTGTCAAGCTAGATCAATTGAGGTGACGGATCTAGTTTCGTTGTCAAACTAGATCAAATAGGCGTCTAGCCAGCTATCATTTCACTGGCTAGTCTCTTTTATGCTACGACAAGCAAATGGCCTAAGACATGGCCTAAAACCCTAGGTGGCAAGTTTCACTTGCCTGAAAAGGAACATGCTGCTAGTCACACGATCACGGAGTCCAGTTTCGCCTACGTGCCCAAACACCAATCATCACACCAACCTACAGTCCCGTATTCATTATCTTCAATTAGTGAATTAACCAACACATCAAAATTACAGTTTTTATCTTATTAGCATGCAGTGTTGGTTGCTACAGTTCAGGTCTACCTTAACACGACGCGAGAGCTACACTGACGTCGGGTAGCGACGCCAGGGGTTGGAATAAATAGAACGCGCTCCCAAATCCAGATTCTGATCAAGATTCCACACTCACCAATCCTCGGGCAGCGTCCAGATCAGTAATTTAGATTCCAATAGTGAGTAGGGTGCCGGTAGGCGTTTCTACGGTTTCCGGGAAGCCGTATCAACTAACCGGAACGAACGGCTTGTCGCACGCAAGGCCTACGATGTTGAGCGTCGTGGGAGACGTTTGTGACATTGGAAAACACCCCTAGGAGTAGTAGGGGGCCGACGAAAGATCCCAACAGGGAGTAGGTGACGAAGCGACGATACGACGTGACAGTACGTCGGTAAAATCTCAAAACAGCGAGATCACTCGCTGTTTCAGAGTGACAGCGGCCTGAGGGGGATCCTGGGTGGAAGCGGGAGCCTGGGGGTCGATGGGGCACCGGAGAGGCAGCTGTGGGTGGCGGCAGCGGCGGCAGCGGCGGCAGCGGCGGCAGCGGCCGCTGCCGCTGCTGCTGCGGGCTGCTGCTCGCAGCAGCGGAATCTGCTGCGCAAGGGGCCCGTTCAGGCGGTTCTGCGGCTGCCATGGCGGAGCTCCAGCGAGGATGCAGCGGCCAAGGGAGATAGGAAGGTCGGGGGAGGCGAGTGGGGCTGACAGCGGCTGCTGCTTGGCCGGAGAACGCAAGCGAACGACGGTGCGGGGTGTTCAGCGGGCTGCAGCGCTTCACGGCGGATTCCGGCGGGTCACGGCGACGTCTTGGTGGCCTACGGGGTGTGGGTGGTCGTGGATGAGGAGAGGGATCGTCGGCGGCGAGGGGAGGCCGCCGGCGACGAGTTTTGGTCGGAGGACAGGGGTGAAGTAGGGGGGGTTTGTGTTGATTGCGTAAAAACTAGGGCCGGCGGCTGTTTCTCTTCGATGCTGCTGAAGGATTAGAAAACCTAGGTTATTATTTATAGCTAGAGGGCTGAAAACGTGGGCTTGGGCTGAGGTATAGGGTTTGGGTTAATTTGTTATAAGGATTTTTGTTATAAAAATTATTAAAAGCCCAAATCACACACACTCTCTCTCCTACCAGGTGTGTGCGGCCAATGTGGGTTAACAACGACTAAGTCAAATATTAAGGAGGATTATTATTATTAAGAATGTATTAGGAATTTATCTAAGTGAACTTAGGGCTAAAAAAATAGAATAGGTTGGCCAAAAAGTGCAAGTAGGTCAAACGAAGCCCAAAAATCGTAAGATAAATACTGGGGTTACCGGGACGACGAGAGAAAGAAGACAGAGAAGACGGATCTCAATTTCGGTGACGAGAAACGAAACTAAAAATAAAAAGGCCTCGCGACAAAAGTGAAAATCGTGACGTCTCTTCAAACAAGGTCAAACCGTGGGAGAACGACCCGTGAAATGACGTTCCAAATTAGCGCCACAATTTAATACTCTCGGAGAGGGTCACGACGGCATATCGCACTATAGGGTTCGGACACAGACAAGATCTAAAATAATTACGTGCACAAACAAGACTACGCGCACGTGAAGCGTATAACGAATACGGGGTCCATAGGCGACGGTAATTTCAAGTTGGGCACACTACTGGGGTTTGCTTGCTAAGGATGCAACCAAGGTGCTACGGCCCTATCGACTCAACAACATGACTCACATACAAAGCAACAAAACCAATCAGGTACTCGAAATTGCTATACGCACAGTCGTATAACGAATAGTGGGTACTGGCAGTTACATTATATGGGAGTATTATTGTTCACAGTACACAACTCGTTGGCGCGTGGGTTAAAAGAGTTTAGTTTGAAGTAATATTAAACTTCTTGCACAACGGGTAAAATTATATCCCGTTGTGCGCGACAAAAAAACAGTTACAATGGAAAAAATTTGATAGTTCGGTAAAGGTGAAATTTGATGAGTAATAATATGCATCTCTAACCATATGTATAACGTGATGAGCAGTTTCCCAATCTTGTTTGTTTTGCGCTGGAAATTAAAGAATTTTACGAGTTTTTCACGGAGAGTAATTTTCTTAATAGCTTCAATTTTGCTCAAGGCGTAAAACGGTTCAGTTTCCTTGTTTTGCACAGAGAGTAATTTACCTCTTTTTCACCACAGGCTTAAATCTTGGGATTACGTGTTTTACGCGTTAGGATTACAAGTTTTTCATGTTCAATAAATAAGATGTTCATTCCCGAGATCCCTTGCATTACTGTAGGATAACAGACTTATACTCTTCAATTTGAATGGTCAATTCCACTATAAATGGACCGTGACTGCCATGGGTGCCATATGAGGGCCAGTCATGGCTACCGTCTCTGGAGATGCATATGAAATCAAAGGAGTGCAAGCTGATGCTTCCGTCTCCCAAGTATGCTCCTTTCCGTGGTCAGTTTAGAGAAGAATGCCCCTGGCCTTGGGCCCTGGTTGGATGCTTTGGGTCCCCTAGGTTAGCCGGGCATGGCTATTGTCGCTCTGAGGCACAAACACTCTCTCATGTACTTTTCGATCTCTTGGTTGGCAGCCAAATTGGCTCATCTGAATGTGGATGAAGCAGATCATACCTGTCCCAGTCCTTCAGCAGATTTCCCCAAGCTGCCAGCCAAGAGATCGAAAAGTACAAGAGGGAGTGTTTGTGCCTAAGAGGGATGGTAGCCATTCCCGACCAACTTAGGGGACCCAGAGCGTCCAACCAGGGCCCAAGGCTAGGGGACATTCTTCTCTACGCAGATCACAGAAAGGAGCCAGCTTGGGAGACGACAGCATCAGCTTGCACTCCTCCGATTTCATAAGCATCTTCAGAGACGATAGCCATGCCCGGCCCATGACATATGGCACCCAGGGCGGCCGCCCAGGACCCAATGCATGGGGGGCCATTATTCTCTTCAAATACAATGGAAATGAGCAAGCTTGGGAGAAGACATCATCAGAGAGACGGTAGCCATAGTCTGCGACGACAATCATATTCCACAGATCATGCCAACAAATCTGCAACGACGGTAATAAACGCAATGGATCTGCTGAGCTCATCGCCCATATTGTACATCGCCTCAGTTAAAACGGCGATCATAGCAAAAACAAGATGAATTTGTGTCAGTATGCATGTGGTATATGCTGCAATTTGAATGTATGCATATAGAAGGCAAATGTATCAGTTTGAATGGTATAGCATTAATGTGGTGTTTGTATGAATATGAGTTAAATTTTGTATCAGTATGGATCTGTATCAGTTTCTACATGAATATATTTGAACGGTTTATTTCATCAGAATGGATATGTATTAGATTGAATGTAAAAATAGGAATGTAGGCAATTAAATTTTACGCCACTTGGATTAAGATTATACGCTAAATGTAAAATTTCTCCAGATTTAGAACGTTGTATGCGTCGAATAAAAACTTGGCTACGAGAATAATTTACTCACCGCACAGAACGTGCTAAACAATAGCGTGTTGTGTGCGGTATTAAAAAAGGTGAGTGTGGAGTATTATAAATCATAGCATACAACCCGTTGTTCACGTGGGTTAAAAGACATTGGTAAGAAGCAATATTAATCCGAGCGCACAACGGGTAAAATTATACCCCGTTGTGCGCGTCGTGCAAAAACAGTTGCAGTGGTTAAATTACACCATACGAACAACGGCATGTAAAATTTTACTCCACGTGGATTAAGATTATACGCCAAATGTAAAATTTCTCCCGATTTAGAACGTTGTTCATGTCGAATAAAAACTTTGCTACGAGAAATATTTACTCCTCACACACAATGTGCTAAATAATAGCGCGTTGTGCTCGGTATTATAAAAGCTTAGTTGTAACGACCACTTTTCGTTGTACGTTGTTCGTGCACGTGCTTTTGACCGTGCACGTGTTTGTATTAGACTTTGTTTGTTTGTGAACACTTTCGTGTGATATGCCATTGTGAACGTCTATGAGAGTATTAAATAGTGGCACTATCTTGGAACGACACTTCTCGAGTCGTTTTTCCACAATTTAATCTTACTCGATGAGACGTGACGATTCTCACTCTTGACGAGAGACGTTTCTATTTTTAGTCTCGTCGTCCGACGTCGAAATTGAGATCCGTCTCCTTAGTTAGCTCACATTCGTCATCACGATCACCCCGATATTTATTTTATAATTTTTGGAGTTTATTTGACCACTTTTATATTTTTAACAAGTTTTATATTATTTTTAATAATTAATTTTTAAATTAATTTCGGCCAAATAAAATTTATTTGAGTTTTAAACGTATTAAAGAATTTTTTAGCCAATTTCCAGCTCATTTGGACTAGGTCAAATCCTTGGGTGAGTTGGAGAAGTTGAATTTCGAATTTTAAATTATTTTAAACTTCTAATCCTATTAGATTTAGCCCTAGACCAAGTCAACCCATCTACACTATATAAACAACCTCTAGGAAGACCTATTTTCGCAAGAAAATAACCCTAGCCGCTTCCAAAACTCAAATTTGACGTTGTGACGATTCGTCGCAACGTTGCGACGAACTTCCTCCGCACGACCGAGAAAACAGCCCCAAAATCCCCGCTCCGACCGCTGGCCGCCCCCGCACCCAGCTTGGCCCGCATCGCTCCGCTCCGTTCCCGCTCCGACCGAGGATTCCTCTCGGTCAGACCGGTCGCTCGCCCCGCTCCGCATCGCAACCCCCGCTCCGCTGCAGCCCAAGCGCCCGACCGACCCGCCCGCTGTGTCTGACCGACCCAAGCGCCCGCATCGCCCGCTCCCCCGCTCCGTTGCAACCGTCGCAGTGTTGCAGTGCCTGCTCCCTCGTATCTGCAGTGTCTAACCAAAGGATCCCCTCGCAGCGGCCGCTGTGACCGACGACCGCATCTCCGCAAGCGCTGCACAGCCCCGCCGCATGAGCCCGACCGATGGAATCCCCCGCATTGGCTGTGTACGACCGAGAGCCACTCGTCGCAACCCCGCATCTGTCGCACCACTTGCCTCCGTGGGCCCCCCAAGTTCTCCAGAGGTATTGTGGGTCCCCCAAAGGTCCCTAGGACTACTGTGGGCCCCACCTAGGTGCTTTCTCTCCGACGATTCGCCGTGTACGACGTTGCGACTCGTCGTAGCCCGTCGTCGCACGTGCTAGCTTTGGAATCTGGAACCGTTGTTCCGGTTGATGCTCTGAACTTTCCAGCGAGGAAACTAATATGGAATCTGGACTTGGAGCGCGTTCTCTTATTCCAACCCCCAGCGTCGCTACCCGACGCCGGTGTAGCTTTCGCGTCGTGTTGAGGTAACGCTTTGCACCCTTAGGACCCACAACCCAATGCATGCTAATCAAGACTAAAATCAGTATTTTTTAAAGTATTTTAAATGTTTTAAATTCACTAATCAAGATTAATAAAATGGACTTTAGGCCGGTGGACTTGTGCACGTAGGATAATTGTGATTTTTGGACTCATTGGACGGTGTGCTCAGACGTCGTACTTGCAGGCAAGTGAAACTTGCCAACTCTTGTGTAGGGCCATGTTTTTAGGCCACTTCCTTGTTTTCAGCGTAAAAGAGACTAGTCAGTGAAATGATAGCTGGCTAGAGGCCTACTTGATCTAGTTTGACAACGAAACTAGATCCGTCACCTAAATTGATCTTGCTTGACAACGAAGCTAGATCCAACCCTTAAACTTGTTGTTCATGCATACTAAACTGTCACGTTTATTTTCCTTACCTGTACGCACTTTTAACTGCCATGCATTGCATCTTACATGTCATTCAAATTAATTGTTGCATCGTAGCACACGCTACAAAATACTTGTACAATCCGTGTTTCCGTGTTTCCGGCTAGGTGCACCCCTACGCCATACTTGTTTAAAACACTTCCTGGCTCGTGGTCCAGAAGCGGGCCTCATGTGTTGGCTGAAAACCAATGCCCGATACACGTGGAGGGGTAGGGATAAACGGTCACTTGAGCTTAGGAGTTGGCCCGATCAGCCACTCTAGCCAAAAGACGGAATCTCTGTGCACGAGGTGCTTACTTTACTTGTCTTGTACTTTTCTTGTGAATGATTCATGCCATGCCATGCTCGTACTTTACTTTACTTTACTTTACTTTACTTTACCTGTTGCACTCATACTTTAACTGCCATGTCATTGCATTCATGCTAAAACTGCTAGGTTGCTTTACTTTTGCATACTTCCAGTTTCCTTGCACAAGTCTCTTGTAGACTTGCTGACATGTGCCCCTTGCTCTTTTGGGTGTCACATGTTAGACCCTGAGCCGGAGACCGCTGCTGTGTACGTGATGTTTTGCTGACGCTGAGTCCGAGTCCATGATTGCCAGGAGGAGTTTTATGGACACCGGTGACCTTTCTTGGTGATTTTGCTGAGTTTCTTTTGTTTTAGGCCTTTTGTTAGTTGTTGGTGCTGGCACCTTTGTTTTGTATGTTGTACTTTTGTTGGCCATGTTTGGGCCTGTAGACTCTCTTTTATTTCAGCCTGGTGGCTTTTCTGCGATGTTGGAATTTATATTTATGGATATTCTGAGATTATTCTTTTGTCTCATTTCAATATTATTATCTTTGTTTCGTTCGCGTTGCAAGGACCTGCAGTTTTAAATTTGATTGACGCTTATCGGACTTGCAGCTTTGTAGCTTCAAGTCTGAGCGGACCTTCTCACGCTTCGCCTCCATATTTTTGGGAAGCGGTGCGTGACATTAGTGGAGAGTATTATTGCTGGGAGTAATTTTCCTATTAGCATCAATATTGATCAAGGCGAAAACCCGTTCAGGTTCCTTGCTTTGCGCGGAGAGTAATTAACCTATTTTTCACCACAGGCTAAAATACTTGGGATTACGTGTTTTTCATGTTGGGATTACGCGTTTTGTGCGTTGAGTAAATAATTATTGATTCCCGAGATCCATTGCATTACTGTAGGATCACGGACTTATTATACTCTTCATTTTGATTGGTCTAATTCCGCTATAAATGGCTGACAATAAGCCCGCATGTTCTCACAACTTACTTTACTTTCTTCTCTCATCATCTTCTTTATTTGCCCTCATGTTCGTGCATGCTTGAGATAGAAATGGACGATAGAATTCATCTGATAGTCTTTTCACGTAAAGATAAATCGTTGATGTTGGAAACTTATGTAATGACGGTAATGAACGCAACGAAGGGCTATCGTCCATTTCTAATCAAGCATGCCCGAGGAAGTGCTTCCAGATGTGAGCATTTTGCCTTCCACTCCTCGACTTAACACTCCATCTCCATCTCCATTTCATCTTTACACTCCATCTCCTCAATCAAACCCTTCATCTTTTCACTATGCCTCATCTTTGACGCACAAACACTCCCTCCTGTCCTTCCCGATCTCTTACGTGCATGGCATCCAACTTGTCGAAATCTTACGGCGATTGAAGCAGCTCATACCTCTATCTTGAAGAAGATGAAAAGCTCATTCTATTTGTTATGCAACCCTGTGTCCTGGTACATCGCCTCAGGGGAATCGGAGTTCCACTCGGTATCTTTGAACCGGCTACATACTTGACTACAGGTTACAATGGTGCATGCTATGATGAAATTCATATTCAAACTGATGAACTCACGGATGTTGAAGGGGGAAGCACACAGATCACGTCGATAATATATCCCGTAAAGCGCCCCTTCATTGCAAACATCTACGACTACAATCATATGTATTAGTTTGTAAGAGCGTAGGCAAATGTATTAGTTTGGATCTATATCAGTATGTACATCAATATATTTGAATGGGTGGGTCATTTTGAAAATGTCATCAGTTTGAATATGTATCAGATTTAATCTAAAAGTTTGCATGTAGTTTCTGAATCAGATTGAATATGTATCAGATTTATCTAAAATGTCTTCAGATTGAATAAGTATCAGACTTAATCGAAAAGTTTGCATGTAGGCATGTTTCTGAATCACATTAAGTATAATGAAAATTAGAATGTGAATGATTGATTGTTGTGGTGCGCATT
Source organism: Scilla litardierei (assembly GCA_030789695.1). Lineage (NCBI taxonomy): Eukaryota > Viridiplantae > Streptophyta > Magnoliopsida > Asparagales > Asparagaceae > Scilla > Scilla litardierei. The sequence continues at coordinate 93,946,965 of CM061133.1, read as the reverse complement.
GGAAAAATATTATAGCATCAAACAAATATGCTCAAAGCGCACAACGGGAAAAATTATTCCCGTGGGGCGCGTTGAGCAAATTTGTTATCGCCTCAACTTTAGCTCAATGCGCACAACGTGCATAATTATGCTAGGTGTGCACATTTAACAATTGTTCATAAAATACCTTATATGCTCAAAGCGAACACCAGGCTTTGCTTGTTATGTGTGTTGAGCAATTATGTTATGGCATAGAAAATTGCTAAATGCCCAAGACTTGCTTCATTTGCGGTTTTGCACCTTGATGAAATTTGTATTCCCATATGGAATTGTCACCGAGCACAAAGGGCATAATTTTGCCAATTGTGCACGTTGAGCAATTTTGGTAGTGGCTATCAGTTTATCTCAACGTGCACCACTTAGGCAGCCATTAATCATTATTGCGCAGAACATCTGGCTGGTATCAGTCTGCTGTATATTCACGATCACTCCTCTGTATATTCACGAGCCCTGTTCTGTATACTCACTGGGTCTCTTAGGAAGACTAAAGGGCCAAATATATCCCCGTTGTGAGCTTTGAGCAATTTTGTTAACCATTAAAAATTTGCTCACAGCGTACAACGGCCATATATTTGTTGGTTCTGCATGTTGGGCAATTTTTTTCACGGCTATTAATTTTTCCAACGCGCTTCCCAATGGTCAAACATTCTTGGGAAAATCATCTGACTGGTATCAATCTGCTATAGATTCACAAGCAGTCTTTTGTATATTCACGAGAACTCCTCTGTAGCATGCCGGGGTCTTCTATGTAGCCACACAGTAACTCTACCGTAGCCTCATCCCCATCAATGGGTCAGTCCAAGTCGTCAATTAAATTGATTCCCTAGTCCCAACCTACAAGATCTCATCAACCAATACAATTTACCTCCTTGCGTTGTGCGTTGTGCACAATGAGCAATTCCCGTTTTCCATGTGTTTTGCACGTTGAGCAATTCTGATAGTTACTTGCTTATGTGTAGAATTACGAGGACTCTACTGGATACATACGTTCTAAATTCTGTAGTCTCACATGCACTCTTCTGTATACTCACACGCCATTTCCCCGTCTTACCTGACCAATTCGGCTATAAATGTCTGCCCACGAGCCATCTTCAACTCACACAGTCACACCTCAATCTAATCTTCTTAAGCCAAATGCTAACCCACATTATTTGTCCCATAATTAGGGAACATCATGTATCCATATCTCGCTTCTTCGCACCCAATATCGTTTATCATATGTGGTTACATTGTTTGAGTTGTATTGTGAAGATTGAAAGCGAGATATGCATTCCTGATGTCCACGATAATGTAGGCACGAATTGCCACGGATGTTTACAGGGGAACAACCAATAGGTTCCCTCCGATAGGTTCTCTCGTGTACCACATCATGAACAGAGCTTTTGTCCATCGCAGCATACTTCAGGCACTTTTACACAGACTCCATATACTTCATGAATATGGCCATGTTGAGCTCCTAAAACTTAGCACGATAAATGGTGAATTAGACGTCAATGCCCTCATAGTCTGTCCTTAGTCTCCTAAGGTTTACGGCATTTACGCTGCTGTATTAATTGAACTCATTAACATATTATTATACCGTCATATTGTCAAAGTCATCTCCGCCAAAGATGAGTCTAGCTATAGGCTTCAACTCAAATAAGGTGTGCTCCATGGTAAACAAAGATATATTAAAGGTGCCACCGTCGAGGTCAACTATGAGGATGTTTAGCACCAACGATGAATTCCAATGCGTCTTGGGACAAAGCACCCTGGCATGTACTCTCCCTCTTCACATACAAACACTAAGTTCTTGAAGTGCTCCAATCGGTGATCACTGCACTATCATTTAGTTCTCGAATAACCACGGCTTGCTGATGCCGGATCAAGGTGTTGAGGATTGCTCCCCTGAAGAGAAAGTTACCAAGTAAAACCCTGCCTTGTCTTTGTTTGTTCAAAGCGAACTGTTATCGTTTGTGCTGCTTAGAAGATTGTAACTTTTTTTACATAGTGGGTAGACATGTTTACATAGGATATAGTCTTGGGATTGAATTCCATACCAATTCGGGCATGATTGTACATATGTGAATTATAACTAGAAGCCTCATTTCACTTGCACTAAAACTAGACGGGTATGTTTCTCGGTTGGTCCTTCTCTTACGAGGGGTTTCTTTGTGTAGATAGCTGTTCGAATTAATGTGGAGATATTAACAAATAAAATTGAGTGGACGAGGATCAATTTTGTTTCTCACTAACAAAATTGCTCACCGTGCACAACAGGTTAACATTATTTGTTCTGATCGCGGTGAGCAATTGTAGTAACCAATAACAAAATTTCTAAAGGCGCTCAACGGGTAAAACTTATCAATGGGAGTTCGTGGTAAGCAATTTTGTCAGACAATAACATATATGATACAATAACCCTATACTAACTTGAACTATCTGATACAATAACAATGATACATTCTCATCGCTTAACAATTTTGAACAATGGTTAATGTTATAGAAAATTACTCAGAGCGTAAAACTGACACTAAAATTATCTGTTTTACGCGTTGAGCAATTTTGTATGTAAAGACATATTTACTCAACGCGCAAAACAAGCAATATTACTGCCGTTTTGCACTCTATGTAATTTGTATGATACACAACTTCAATCCATACCGATGATAACATTTGCACATTTCGGCAGCCATGATAAAATTTCATGCGACTAAGTGGTCAATATGAATACAAAAAACCATATTACATTAATCCAACGTTATATCTTACAAATACTAAATATCATCAACGGTTGAAATACCCTTATCTTCTACCATCTTACCGAATAACGGCATCCTCTGCTCATAACCAGCCGGCCATCCTTCTGCCACATCGTCATGTTTTCTTTTCCACACAAGTGAAGTCAAATGGACGGCACCAGTTGGGTCAAGTTTAACGAAAACAAAGTGGTTATTGTTCACATGACCCAACTTTATGTGGATTCTGGAGGATGGGGTTATTGGATGAGTTTTCAAGGGAGAAAATGTCACACACATCTGAGGTGCAAGCATATGTACTACACAGTTGTAGCATGAGGCAATGACATGTGCCATTTCTGGTAGCTGCATCCATTTATCTCATCCTGCAGGTGCATCAAAAAAAATATTTCACTGCCTCTAAATTCTCATTATATATAGCCTCACCCATAACATGCCTGTACAAGACGATATACTTCTACATCTCACCGAGAAAGTCAGATCTGACCTGCATCCAGTCGGCCTCATCCAGGCCCAATGGAGCTACCACAGCCCTATACCCACAGTTGTCATCTGCTTTCACATCTACCATGCCCACTATAAGGGGTCGTATACACTCAGGAAAATCCACCTTATATGGTATCCGGTATTCTTCAGGGATTTCAAAACCATCATGGGGAAT
>CM061133.1:93316308-93343027 GCA_030789695.1 Scilla litardierei | reverse complement strand
TTGTTCAAACGTTTGGAATTAGAACTTTAGGCGTTTGTTCCAAATAGGGGTTTGGAGAACTATATGCATATGCGCACCAGGCGCCTGTTGAAGGCTGAAAAACTCTTCTATGGGTTTATGCAAGTTCTAACCCTATGACATCCAATGATATATGATTTAAAGTGTTTCGTGAGTGTCATGAGTTAAATTCTAATGAGTCTATTCAAGGCTTAACATGCTAATTTAACTAAGATGTAAAGTAATAAAGATTTACATATTAATCACATTTACTTCCTATTGAATGTCTTGAAGACTTTCATTGAGCTTGTGAAGTCCAATGCTTTGACTTCCTTGATATCACTCCTTGATAGCTATTTGACTTTGTTGAGTTCAACGCTTTGACGTCCATGTAATCATTTCATGATTCTCATGCTTCATTGATTGATGTCCAAGCTTTGAGTCATCATCTTCATTTGTTATGACGTTGTCCATAATAATGATGCTCTTCTACAAAACATGAGGATTAGTCATAATTGATTATGTTTGTTTATCATCAAAACCACATTGGGTTGGGGTGGTCCAATATTCAACAGTTCGGAGCGTCTCTGAACTAGGTCGGTATTCACCCAAGTAGCTCGGCCGCCTTCGTCCAGTCCCGAGTTAACTAGCACGTGGGCCCGATCATTTTAGCTGACGAGGATACACGTCGACTCGAGGCGTCCAAGTCAGTATCTCTTACTGTTGATCGGAACTCAACCGACAACAATTACTATGAAACATTTAAATGTGAGACGAGTGAACTATTACTGAGCAAAATGCATTCGGTTTATTAGGTATTTAGTGTTACATGTTTCTGGAAGTGAGGATCAAAATAAGATGCAAAGATATGAGGAAAAGTGAAATTTTGATGATAGCTTAGGTATGTAGTGTGTTCTTTTGTTGGAAAGTGGGGTTGGATTTGGAGTTGGAAAGTTAAGGTGGGGCCTACTCCGTGTAGTGTGTTCTTTTGGATGAAGAAAGTTGGAGGTGGAAAGTTGAATTTTGTGGTGTGGTGATACTAGTTAAGGTTACACCGGCCTAAATTAGTTGTGAGTTATTTTTTAACATTTGATTTTGGTGTGTGGTAACCCCAATATTCTCACCCGAGGTGATCACACACCTTGAGGGCCCCACTAAAGCTAGAATTCTTGTGTAATCCAAGCTTTTCATCCCAACTCCAAAACACCCCATAAAATCCCAATTTCCCCGACACATAACTTTTTTTCCAAGAAAACACAAAACACAAAAGAACACACAAACTGAAAAATAAGTGAGGAATCCAGTGAACAATGAATAAACAATGATTTTTTCACCTTCCCTCGTGTACTTTTCTACTAAGGGCATTGTTTCGGAGTGTTTTCTCACTACAAAGCGTTGACCGTGGAGAGCCCGGTCAACGTGGTCAAGGGGCCCGCTTTGGGTCCCTCGGGGGCTTCGAATCGGTGCGGAAGGGGCGAGGGGTAGCCTCGGACCTGGTTGAGACGCTCGGCCTCGGACAGGTGTGCTCGGCCTTGGCTGATAGGGGGACGAGGGGTAGCCTCAGTCGCCCGGGTAGGTGCACGGCCGACGGGTGGCGAGGGAGAATCTCGAACCCGATTAGGACGCTCGGCCTTGGTAGGACGTGCTCGGCCACGGCAGGCTGACGGTGAGGGGAAGCCTCACTGTCCGGCTGATCGAGTGGTCGGAGAGGGGCGAGGGGTAGCCTCGGCCCGTTGATCTGTTGTCCACCTGCGCAGACGAGAACGCTCGTCAGGGGGCCGGACCTTGGTTCCGGCCAAATCCCCTCCGATGCCTAAGTCAGATAGAGATCTGAGAAAGGAGGCCCGGCGGAGACGGTCCGACTCGTGAGGAGATCGTAACGGCGTCTCTCGGTGCGAGCGGGGGAGGAAGGAGATGAATTGGGGGAACGAGGTCGTTGATGGAGTACCTTAGGTTTTGTTACCTGAGATGCGGTCCCTTTCTTCGTCGTCCTCCGAGCCCTTTTGTAGAGCTCCCTGCGTGATTGCCTCTGGCCCACGTCCCACACCCGCCCTTGATCGTGCCCCATCAATCCGCCCCCTCGCCGTCGCTCTCTTCGCCATTCCAGCACCTCCCCATTACCGCCATTTAGTGGTCGCGCGTTCGGGGGAACGGTTTTCGCAGGAGTGGGTGAGTGTCCAGCGGGTTATCGGGGCCGGGTCGGATCGACATTCGAGAAGATCCCTTACAGGGCCTTTGTTGAATGGGCTTGAGGATGCAAGTGGGCCTTCGACCAGTAGTCGGGCTCCTGGGCTCGTGTCTTTTGGGGTCTCGGTCAAATAGGCGTAACAATTGCCCCCATCGGTCGAGTTGATTGGCTTCGGCCTGTTCGGCTCGGCCGATGTGACCTCTGCCGATTTTGACAAGCTCGCCAGTCGATGCCGACTCATTTATTAGTCGTCATCATGGGTGGGCCCGTTCGATATTTTTAAGGCACGGGCTCCGAAGCGCCGTCGGTCCTCTGATGCCGCCACGTGTGGCTGCAAACTTACCCCCTCCGTTCGCGGGGCCGTCTTCAATTGAGAAGCTGAGGGGTTCGGGCGCCGCCATCGGTGGGATCGATCGGCCTCGGCTAGCTTGGTATAACCGCTTCGCCTCCTGGGGTTCCGAGTGGCGCTTCCGCCGAGGCGTGGTCATAAATGTAGGTCATGATGAGGCGGATCGATTGGACTTCCCCTGGCGCCGGTTTCGAAACGCCGCCAGTTCTTCGAAGCCTGCCGCGCGTTCTTGTCAGCCGCTTCGAATTCACCCCTGCGCCCGGTATATAAAATCCTCAGCCGCGTTGATCTCCACTTCTCTCTTGCTTCTCCCGGTATTCAAAGCTTTCCACAACTCGGAGTTTCCCGTCGCCTTCGCTTCCTTGCCTTCTCCAGACTAGTCGAAAAAAGGTAATTCCTCTCTCGCTTTCATCTTATGGCTGCCCTTAGGATAGGCGGTTCTGGTCAAAGGGCAAGGGATCCTTCGGAGTCCAGGCGGGGTGAGCCCCGGCTAGGGGGATCAGGTTCCCCCGCCGGGAGTCGTTCTCTTCAGGATAAGGGGAAGGAGAAACTTTTTCCAGACTACGCCTGTGATGACGTGGCGTCGGCTGCCGTACGGCTTAATGTGCCCCCGGTTGTCCTCCGTACGCCGTCGAGGACCCCTCCTTTGGTGGCCGCGGAGATCCGGGAAAGATATCTCTGCTTCCCATACGAGGTTCGGGTTCCATTTGTCGACGAGCGGATTTGCCTTCCGAGGAGCAATGAGGTCGGCGTCTACGTCGAGATGTTCCGCCTGGGTCTTCGCTTCCCGCTCCATCCCTTCTTCATCCAGGTCATGGAACATTTCACAGTGTCCCTGTGTCAGTTCACCCCATGTTCGATCGCGGTACTGACGGGCTTCGTAACGCTCTGCTGTACCCGTGGTCTGGAGCCGACTCTCCCCCTTCTCTTCCACTTTTACCAGGTCCAGACGGTCGGTCCGGGGTCATGGCTGCTACTCCGAGCTCGTTCGAGGAGGGAATGCCTGATCGGGTTACCCCGCTGGTCAGGGGATTGGAACTCGGATTATGTTTTTGTGGTCTTCTTGGGTGAGGCCCAGATTCTAACAAGCTGGGGCAGTTCTGTCCATCCTCGCCCGTTGTTAGTTCTCTCAGACGCCGACCGGGCAGCCGCTGCGCTTCTGTTGGCTCTTCCTTTGGAAACGAAGTCCATCTGGTCTTCGTTGGATGACCTACTCCTGAAGGCCGTCTTGTGGTCTCCGGGTAGGTCGCTTTTTCATCCCCGGATCGCCCTATGACTCATCCTGATTTCGGTCTCCTTTGCAGGGATGGCTGGCCGCGAATTCGTCCGTGACGTCGATGAGCTGATCCGTCGTGGAGCCGCTCGGAGCCGAGGTAGTACCTCTGGAAGGGCGCCTCGGAGGACCGTTGAGGAGGAAGTGCGCCGAGCCGAGCCTTCCGTGGGTAAGGTGGTGGCCGCGCTGACGTGCGTCTATATTTCATATATTCACGCACGTTTTCTTTTGTGTTTCTCCGTGTTTTCCGCCGTCTCTTATTCGTTTTCATATGTTTTCCCGTTTTCTTTCACTTTTCTTTGTTTGTCCATGATTGCAGGAGTTCGACCACGTAGGGGACCTTTTACGATGATATCCCAAGTCCCCGGAGCAACGGGAGAAGTCACGCGTGATCCAGGGGGTCAAACGGCGAAGTATTCATCTTTCTGCCCCTCACCCGGTCGGTTGGTCATCTCCAACCGATCGGGTGATGCACGCGTGCACCAACCGACCGCTACCGCAGCTCACGAAGAAGTCACCCGACCGGTTCACAGACCGGTTCTGCGGGCGGCTGTTCTCTGTCTTTTCGAGCAGAATTCCAACCGATCGGGTGACTCTCACCCGATCGGTTCATCTGTAGCTGAGAAAAAGGGCTGAAGACACGGGCGTCGAACCGACCGGTTCACCCGACTGCTCCAAGATCCAACCGGTCGCTCAAGAACTCACCTGATCGGTTCGTGAGATCGGGTGGAAACTCGTCGTTTTCTGTAATTTATCTGTAACGGATCAACCGATCGGGTGACAAGTCAACCGATCGGTTGATCCGAAAATCTATATATAGGTCCCCTAGGGTTCCAGAAACGAGAGAGTTGTATTTTTTTACTGTTTTATTTCCTTGTGACGGCTGTAATTGTTACTCTTAAGTAAGTTTTCAGATCTTTCTAATTTTTTAGTATTGTCTTTACTACTCCTTTACTTCCGCATTGCAATTGTCGGATTATGATTCTAACGGTTAAAATTCATTTAGATTACTTTTTCATGAATTTTTGTGAGTAGTTCCCAAATCTGGGATTTTGGTGGAAGCCCCTTCGGGGGCTCTTCCCGATGCGTCCATAGGGTTAGGGAATCGATAGGGAGTAGGAATCTAACGGTTACGCGGGGCATTTCATTGTCATCGGCGGGAAAAAGACCGCCTTTGACCGTCGGGCCAAGGGGGAATAAACTTGGCGGTTGACTCCCTAGCCAAAGCTCACGCCCTTAGCGTAGACGCCGAATCCTAGCACGCGGGAGCGGCAGGATGAGACGTTGGGAGATATCGTTGCGGACTTAGTGCTCCCGGGATCGATCAGTGTTTATGGACACGGGAGTGCCCACTGATCGAATCCGGGAAGTCCGGTGTATCATCCTGGGCACCGACCGGAATATCGGGTCCATGGGACGCCGGTACCACTTTCAGAGGCAACGTCTCACCATTAGACCCTAATCCCGATCGCTATCCATACCCGTAGGCCGTAGCGGCGAGAGCCTCTCGTCGGGTCAGAAACCAAAGTCCCGGGTTTACTTTCTTTTTGTTCATACGCTTTCATTTCCTTTCGTGACAACCAACCACCGATTCGGGCTAGCTCGCCCCTCGGGGTGATTTAGGTCCTACCTGACCCAAGCACAACCTCGCCTCCCTGAGTTCGATATTCCCGCACCCTACACTAACCGTGAAACTTGCGGTAAATGACACCGCGCCGCCGCGCATATCACGCGGGGCGCCGGTCAAGTTTATGGCGCCGTTGCCGGGGAGGCAACGTGCTTGATATCTTAGGATCTCTTGAACCCTCGTGTCTAGCTCACATCCCTACCTCGCGATAATTTTCGCATTCTTGTTTTTCTTTTTCTTATTTGTTTTTCTTATTTTTATTTCTTATTTTATCTGTTTCTTTCCCACTTGTCGCTTCACGGGTGTCTGTTGTTTTTCATGCGCAGGAGTTCAAGGAGTCTTGACGACTTGATCCCCCTCGATCCAGAGATTAACGCCACCCTTAGGCGATTGGCCGCCGAGAAGCGAAGAAGGGAAGATCCCGAATCCATGGAGGAGAACACCCCACCTCACAAGTCTCTGCTGGAGTACTCGATGCCATCCATCGAGTCGACTTCTGCCATCCGATCTCCAGCTATTGCGGCCCAAAGCTTTGAGCTGAAGCCGTCTCTAGTGACATGGATCCAGCAGGACCAGTTTGCGGGTGCGCCCATGGAGAGCCCGATAGAGCACCTGGACTCCTTCTTGGAGAAGTGTGACACCTTCCGAATCAATGGTGTCACTGCAGAGGCTATCCGTCTGAAGCTGTTCCCTTTCTCTTTGCGGGACAAGGCCAAGCAGTAGTTAAGGGGGAAGGACCCCAATACTTTCAACACCTGGGAGAAGCTCTCCAACGCTTTTCTGACGAAGTTCTTTCCTCCGGGGAAGACCATGAAGCTGAGGAGTGAGATCTCCTCCTTCTCCCAGGCCAGCCACGAGTCCTTGCACGAGGCTTGGACGAGATATAAAGAGATGCAAAGAAGATGCCCTCATCATGAGCTTCCGAAGTGGCAGATTATCAATCTGTTCTACAATGGGCTGAGGGATGACCTTAAATCTTCTATGGACGCCGCGGCTGGGGGCTCCTTCATGTCCCGAAGCGAGGAAGATGCCGGGAATATTCTGGAAAACATGGCATCCAACAATGAGCGGTGGTGTGACGAGAGAGCCACACCAAGAACTGGGGGTATACACAGAGTCGAGGACGTCGACAAACTTTCGAGCAAGTTTGACTTGCTTTCGACCCAGATCTCCGCACTGATGGTTGGAGCCGGTGGAGCCGGTACACAGCAAGTTTCTGCAGTAGAGTCCGAATTGCTTGGGGAATTCGACGGTGGTGACATCTCACCACCGTTGGATCAGGCGAGCGCACTATTTTACAACCCCACGGGGAATGCGCCATATCCGCCAAGGACAAATTCCAACCCGGCCTACTCTCCCAACAACCGGAACCACCCGAATTTCAGTTACCGCCCACCATTTCAGCCCTCGCCGCCTCAGCAGCCGCAGCAACAAATTTATCAGCCGGCTAGACCACCGCAGGATCAGGGTCAGCTGCAACCATTTCAGCAGCAACCTCAGCAACAAACGTACGCTCCCAGGAATCAGCAGCCGTTCCAGCAGCAGCAGTATGGCCAACAGAGGGCCGTCTCTCCGGTTGAGTCTCTCTTGACTCAATATATTACCAACCAGGAGAGGATCAACCAAAAGCTGGAAATGGGCCAGCGGACCCTCACGGACCAAGTAACCCAGCTGGGGTTACAGGTGGCGAACCTCGCAAGGTCACAAAACCAATTGCCGCCACAACCGGAGGTGAACCCTCGAGGAGCAACACAAACATCGGCACTTGTGCACGAGCACGCGAATGTGTCCGCTATCATTCTGAGAAGCGGGACACAAATTCCTACTAGAGTGCCCCCTAGCAACCCGGAAGCACCATTGGTCGTTGAGAGACCGACTGAAAAATTAAACGACACCGGTGCTTCGTCATCAAATCCCATGACTCCGGAGGGAGTATCTGAAGAAGAGAAGAAGGAGGAGGAAGAGAGCCCAAGAGTGTATAAACCCGTTGTGCCATTTCCACAACGGTTGGCTCAGGCGAAAATTGATGAGAAATATGGGAAGTTCTTCGCCATGGTCAAGGTCCTAAGCCTGCAAATCCCCTTCTTGGAGGCAATTGAGACAATCCCCTCCTATGCAAAATTCTTAAAAGATTTGGTGACCAAAGGGTCGAGAAAAGAGAAAGTGGTGCTGACGGCAGAATGTAGCGCTCTTATCCAGAGGGATAACCCGCCAAAGCTCAAGGACCCGGGGAGCTTCTCTATCCCTTGCACGATCGGGGCTGTGAAGATTAATCGTGCACTCGTCGATCTAGGAGCGAGTGTTAGCTTGATGCCCTTGTCGATGTACAGAAGGATAGGAATGGGTGATTTGGAGCCCACCGGGATGACCCTACAACTAGCTGACCGGTCGGTCAAATATCCGGTGGGAATTGTTGATGATCTCCCCGTGAATGTGAGAGGGGTGCATGTGCCTGTGGACTTTGTAGTCATGGACATGCCCGAAGACGCACACACCCCCATTATCCTGGGACGGCCTTTCATGGCCACTGCTGGCGTTCTTATAGATGTGAAGAACGGAAAACTCTCCTTGAACGTCAGCGGAGAGAAAGTTGAGTTTGACCTGGGACTATCTATGAAGCACCCCGACCCTCCTGATGACCTCCGGTGTAATCTTCTTGAGATAGAAGAAGAAAAGGCTGTAGAGGAGAGCTCCTGGGAGATTCTCCTGAGAAACCCCCCCCCCCCGATGAATTGGGGAATTCTGAAGATGAAGAAGGCCCCGAAGACAAAGAAGCTGTTGGAAGACCGAGCGCAGCGAGAACGACCCCTCCCGGGTTCCCCAAGTTTCCTCCTGTGAAGAGAACGGGGATAGAGCTCACGGACCTCACTAAAGACGAGGTCCGAATCCTGAAGAAGATGGCGGAAAGCGCCAACACCAAGGAAAAGCCCCCGGATCTCAAGAACAAAGGGAGGATGGTCGAGCAAGTATTTTTCCAGCCGCTGACTACCCCGAGCGCCTTCAGCTCCAACAAGGAAGAGATGCCTAAGTTTGGGCATCACCCGTATCAGCCACCATGAGCATCTCTTGCGGGCGTCGAGCCAACGACGTTAAACAAGTGCGCTTCATGGGAGGCAACCCATGTTCTAAACTTTTTCTCTAATTTTTAGCATTATTTTTTACTTTATTTTATCTATTTCTATAAATAAAGTCAGCCGCGAGGACATCCGTTAGGGGACTTAATCAAATTTCTTGGTTTTTGCAGGAAACAAGCCCCAACCGATCGGGTGATAACTCACCCGATCGGTTGGGATGTATCAGATACATGCCGAAATCTGTCCCCGAATGAACCGATCGGTTGAGTATTGAAGAGACCGGGTGGAAGACCGGGTGAGCTGGGGAGAACTTTCGGAATTTTTTGGGAAATATCAACCGATCGATTGAGTTTGAGCGCAATCGGTTGACACGACCGGGTGAGCAGCCCTAAGTTCTCGGGAAAATGTGCGGAGCGGCCAACCGATCGGTTGACAACTCAACCGATCGGTTCGCCTGTAGCATTTCTTCGGCAAAATTTTCGACCTAACCGTCAACCGATCGGGTGACAAGTCACCCGATCGGTTCGACTTAAAACTCTATATAACCCCCCCTCCCCCCCCCCCCCGACACCCGTTCATTTCCATCCTCGCCCGACCGCCCAAATCGCCGCCGTTTCGACTCCTCTCGTGCGCCTACCATCTCCCTTCCCCAAGATCCATCTCGATCATCTTCCCCCGACATCTCCCTACCCATCAACCATCGATTTCCCTCCATTCCCCAGCCCTCTCCCTGCACACAAAACCATAAATTCCGCCCGTCCTCCCCAAACGTCGAAGCTTGTTGAAGAGATCGCTGCGGCTTCACAGCGTGCTCCAATCCAGTAACATCGGGGCGTCAACGAGCAACTATCATCATCTCATTTGGGTAAACTCGCTCCTTTGCTTAATTTTAATCTTACAGCGAATATTCCATTTGATTGTTGTTCGTATTTCATGTTCGTATTGAATTCATTATACATTTGCATAGCTACGCACACGAACGACCCCCACCATCCCCCACAATGCCTCCCCGCCGTGTTAAGCCCACCGGCCCCAGCTCTTCAAACCCTAGGCCCGCCCGTCGTACACGTCGCTCACAACCCAACACACCAAGCACCACCTCCCCACCTCACGTTCACGATCCCGAGTTTGGGATGCATTTCCAAACCGATGACCAAGCCGACCGATTCACGGCCATGATCCTCCTCGCTGGGCAGGGTGGTCGGATAACCGAGGAGTCCGTCGACCAAGACCTCCCATTTCTTCAAAGCTTCATTCGCCACATCCGTGAAGACCCACCCGACGTCTCCGGGCCCCAAATTCCACCCCCTACGACTCCTGGTCCTCGGCGCAGGCCCCCGTCACCACCCCCTGAGGGTGGTGCCCCTGCTTGATTTTTCTCTCCCACTTTTGCCACTCCCCCATATTTGCGCCCATCTGTCTTTTCGGGGCCCCGCTTTGTCTCTGTCGGGGGGGACTATTTGCGTATTTCTTTCTGATTTCCACTCTTTTGTTTTTGACTCCCCCTTGCCAATATCTAGATTTCATTGATCATATCATTTCGCTAGCACTTTCTGGTCTAGCTTGGGGGAAGTCTATTTCGGTGTGCTGTCGTGTTTTGTTTGTTTTTCTCATTTTTACGTGTGTGTTCGTTTTTCACTTTTTGAGTGTCGTGTCGTGTGATTTTATTTTATTTTTATTTTCGTATTGTTTGATTTTGATCTTGTTTTTTTTATTATTTCTTTTTCAGTTTTATCTATGTGTTTTCCTCGTTTTCATTTCTTTTCGTGTCTGTGCGTATCCCCCCCCCCATTTTCATTGCCCTCCCGTACTCACTCTTATTGCATTGAGGGCAATGCAAGTTTCAGCTTGGGGGAGTCGCACTTCGTGCGTCATTTGTGTTGTTTTTCTACGTTATTTGAGTCATTTTCCATCGTGTTTTTCTTTTTTCTTTTTCCTTCTTTCTTTAGCTCTTTCTCCTAGAAATGAATCCTATGATGAATCGCCACAAAGTCACACACACCTAGCATTGCATCGATAATCACACTCACTAACCCTAGGATTTCGAGTCCTCTTGCATTTCACGCATCGTGGGTCCACTTAGCTTTTTGTGAGTCGTGTGTCGTGACCAGCATTTGGTGTGCTTCTGCTTGGTGATTTTACTTTATATACCAGTCCAGGAATGACCCCTAGATTATCATGCTTCGATATTGAATATGCGGTATTTGCTTCTAATGTCTGTTTCTATATGCATGCTATATTTATATCGTATACTTCAATTCGCATGCGTCGGGATTCCACGACTAAGGACTAGGATAACCCATTTAGCCTATGCTCTATTTAGCGAGAATAGTTCCCTTTGCCCAAGTGTTTAGATTTCGACTTCTTTTTTGTTTTACTTGGTGCAAATCCCCTCGTCGTGTACCGTTCTCCCACTTGGGAGAGTGCACAAGTGTATAGCCAAAAACCCAAAAATCCAAAAAAATGGGAGAAAAGAAATGAAAAACCCAAAAAGAAAAGAAAAAGATTGTATAGCCAAAAAGCCAAAAAAAATATATGCAAATACCCAAAACCCAAAAAAAAATTCCAGTGTGAATATTTTCCTACTTGCCGAGAATAAAGGGAAGGCGAGAATTTGCACCGAGTGTTCTTCTCCACATCATCTCAACCCCCGTCGTTATCAAAGACACTTGGCTTAGGAGCTATTTAGCTAGTATCTAGGCTATAGTGGCGTGATTTCCTTAACCCTAGTTGTGGAGTCCCCGATGCATGATACGCTCCTATTCTCTCTATTCTCATGCATGCTCGAACTTATATTCGCCGCTTAATTCAATTCGATTCGATATTTGGGTCATATCTTGGATTTGTGTATATCGAGCCTCGTAGCACATCGTAGAAAGCATCACCATTTGCTAGCACACGACCACGCTCACTCGCGCTTCACTGCGTGGACCCACGACACTTATTTGGACTTGCTTTCCTAGGTTTAGTGGTGTGATTTGGCGTTTGCTTGCCGGGTGTGTCGTTTTTGATTTTGATGGCTCTGATGGACGATCTAGGGCTTAGAGTTTTCTTTTTCTTTCTTCCTCTCTATTTTTTTTCCCTTCCGAGCTCCTACTCTCACTCGTCTTCCTCGAGGACGAGGAAGAGTTCAGCTTGGGGGATTTTGACGTGCGTCTATATTTCATATATTCACGCACGTTTTCTTTTGTGTTTCTCCGTGTTTTCCGCCGTCTCTTATTCGTTTTCGTATGTTTTCCCGTTTTCTTTCACTTTTCTTTGTTTGTCCATGATTGCAGGAGTTCGACCACGTAGGGGACCTTTTACGATGATATCCCAAGTCCCCGGAGCAACGGGAGAAGTCACGCGTGATCCAGGGGGTCAAACGGTATTCATCTTTCTGCCCCTCACCCGGTCGGTTGGTCATCTCCAACCGATCGGGTGATGCACGCGTGCACCAACCGACCGCTACCGCAGCTCACGAAGAAGTCACCCGACCGGTTCACAGACCGGTTCTGCGGGCGGCTGTTCTCTGTCTTTTCGAGCAGAATTCCAACCGATTGGGTGACTCTCACCCGATCGGTTCATCTGTAGCTGAGAAAAAGGGCTGAAGACACGGGCGTCGAACCGACCGGTTCACCCGACTGCTCCAAGATCCAACCGGTCGCTCAAGAACTCACCCGATCGGTTCGTGAGATCGGGTGAAAACTCGCCGTTTTCTGTAATTTATCTGTAACGGATCAACCGATCGGGTGACAAGTCAACCGATCGGTTGATCCGAAAATCTATATATAGGACCCCTAGGGTTCCAGAAACGAGAGAGTTGTATTTTTTTACTGTTTTATTTCCTTGTGACGGCTGTAATTGTTACTCTTAAGTAAGTTTTCAGATCTTTCTAATTTTTTAGTATTGTCTTTACTACTCCTTTACTTCCGCATTGCAATTGTCGGATTATGATTCTAACGGTTAAAATTCATTTAGATTACTTTTTCATGAATTTTTGTGAGTAGTTCCCAAATCTGGGATTTTGGTGGAAGCCCCTTCGGGGGCTCTTCCCGATGCGTCCATAGGGTTAGGGAATCGATAGGGAGTAGGAATCTAACGGTTACGCGGGGCGTTTCATTGTCATCGGCGGGAAAAAGACCGCCTTTGACCGTCGGGCCAAGGGGGAATAAACTTGGCGGTTGACTCCCTAGCCAAAGCTCACGCCCTTAGCGTAGACGCCGAATCCTAGCACGCGGGAGCGGCAGGATGAGACG
This sequence comes from Scilla litardierei, assembly GCA_030789695.1. Classification (NCBI taxonomy): domain Eukaryota; kingdom Viridiplantae; phylum Streptophyta; class Magnoliopsida; order Asparagales; family Asparagaceae; genus Scilla; species Scilla litardierei. The sequence continues at coordinate 93,330,281 of CM061133.1, read as the reverse complement.
TTGGGAGATATCGTTGCGGACTTAGTGCTCCCGGGATCGATCAGTGTTTATGGACACGGGAGTGCCCACTGATCGAATCCGGGAAGTCCGGTGTATCATCCTGGGCACCGACCGGAATATCGGGTCCATGGGACGCCGGTACCACTTTCAGAGGCAACGTCTCACCATTAGACCCTAATCCCGATCGCTATCCATACCCGTAGGCCGTAGCGGCGAGAGCCTCTCGTCGGGTCGGAAACCAAAGTCCCGGGTTTACTTTCTTTTTGTTCATACGCTTTCATTTCCTTTCGTGACAACCAACCACCGATTCGGGCTAGCTCGCCCCTCGGGGTGATTTAGGTCCTACCTGACCCAAGCACAACCTCGCCTCCCTGAGTTCGATATTCCCGCACCCTACACTAACCGTGAAACTTGCGGTAAACAACACCGCGCCGCCGCGCATATCACGCGGGGCGCCAGTCACGCGCCTCCCGCCTCTTCTTCTGGCGATCCCCTTCCGGGGGGGTGAGGATGGTGCGAGGCGGAAGCGTTCCCCTCCGGCGCCTTCGGAGCCCCACGGTGGAAAGAAGAGGAAGGAGGACGTGGATCCCTCCGATCCGGCAGGTTCCGCGCTTCCCGTGGCGACCGCCGGGGATCCTTCGATAGCTTTGCCAGCCACCCCCCTCGCAGCATCTTCGCCCGTATCACCAGGGGTCGGGGCCTTGTTGGCGAGCGACTTGGCTTTGATCGTCGTCCCTGGGAGTTCGATGTTTGTTGACCGAGCCCTGGCCCAGCAGGTTGCCGAGGTCTCCATCCCTCCCCAGGACCGCAGCCTCCTCAAGAAGATCCCGGCCGACAAGATGTCGGATTCCTTGGTCTGGATCCTTCAACAGGTTCGGTTATCTTGCTATCCTCTCTTTCTCTTTATCCTCTTCTTAGCCCATGTCTCGTCTTTTCAGGGTTCAGCGCTCGCTGTGGAGTTGCAGTGTCGAGCCGTCCGCTTGAGGGAGCTGGAGGAGTCCTCCATGAGGGCTCAGGAGCGGGCCGGGGCGGCTGAGGTGGCTATGACGGAGGCCCAGATGGAGTCTCGGCGTCTCAACCTCCGTGTGGCCGTGTTGGAGGGACGAGTGGGTGACCTCCAGGGAAAGCTGGAGGATGCTCATCAGTCGGCTGAGGAAGCGGCGGAGTCGTTCCGCCTGGAGAGGGAGGAGCTTCAGAGGGAACTGTCGGATCAGCGCCAGATGATGCGGCTTGCGGAGGAGGTGGAGAAGGGCGTCGTCGAGACCCTGGGGAAGAGGATCTTCGAGGTTCTCAGGGAGGCCTTCGGTAAGTATGAAGACCTCATCACCCCTCGGATCGTCGAAGTCGTCCGGTCTTCCTTCCGGGAATGTGCAGAGCGTGTCCGGCAAGCCCCTCCGCCGGTCGATCCCCCTCGCTCTGAGCAAGGCGAAGTGCCCGAGGATGCGTCCTCCCGAGCTGGGGCTCCCTAAGCAGTCCCTCCTGGCCTTATCCTCAAATTTTTAAGCATCCGCTTCGCTTTGGGCCAGTCTACTTGAAATGGATCCCTGGCCCCCGCTATCTCCTTCGGCTTCGTTATCGGCTCCGTGGCCAATAATTGCTGGTTGCATGGCTGCTAGCTTGGGCTAACTACTTTGGGTCTTTTGTCAACCAATTTTGCTCTGTCGGTGTCGATCTAGCTTCTGTAGGCGAAGAACTCTGTCATTCGTCGTGAGTAGATTGTTTGTAGGGTGTTTCCTTCGCCTCGACCCCCTGTAAATAAGACACATTTTTGTACTTTGGTTAACTATTATAAACGAAATTGACTTACTTGGACTTCTTGTGTACTTTGCGTTGTCGCCTTGTTCTTGGCTTAGGAATGGGCGAAGCTGGCGTTGGCTGGGGGGATTCTCCCCAGACTTAGGGGTGCAGGAGTCGGTCAGCGAGGGCAGAGCTCCTCGGCTTAGGACCGGTCGGCGTCCGTGCCTGCTGGGGGAATTGCCCCCAGACTTATGAGCGTTGGTGTCGGTCGGCGAGGGCAAAGCTCCTCGGCTTAGGACCGGTCGGCGTCCGTGCCTGCTGGGGGAATTGCCCCCAGACTTATGAGCGCTGGAGTCGGTCGGCAAGGGCAGAGCTCCTCGGCTTAGGACCGGTCGGCGTCCGTGCCTGCTGGGGGAATTGCCCCCAGACTTATGAGCGCTGGAGTCGGTCGGCGAGGGCAGAGCTCCTCGGCTTAGGACCGGTCGGCGTCCGTGCCTGCTGGGGGAATTGCCCCCAGACTTATGAGCGCTGGAGTCGGTCGGCGAGGGCAGAGCTCCTCGGCTTAGGACCGGTCGGCGTCCGTGCCTGCTGGGGGAATTGCCCCCAGACTTATAAGCGCTGGAGTCGGTCGGCAAGGGCAAAGCTCCTCGGCTTAGGACCGGTCGGCGTCCGTGCCTGCTGGGGGAATTGCCCCCAGACTTATGGGCGCTGGAGTCGGTCGGCGAGGGCAAAGCTCCTCTTCCTCCTCCGGTGAGGCGGCGGTCCCCAACCTTTCGTGTTATTGGTGTCATGTCAACTCCGTCGGGGTTTTAAATGAAGATAACAAAAGGAATGCATTTGTACTCTCAAGAGTCCTGCCGGACCGGTACATTTGGAGGAAATGGAGAAAAAGAAATGAAGCTAGACAGAGGGATGTAAACTTAGATAACTCCCTCATACTAGGCCGCTTCCGGGGGGAGAGACGTCGCCCGCTCACTCTATGATGCGGAGGGGGCCTTGGATGGTGTTGATCTTCTTCCCTTTGTCTGGCTGTGTGGAGGTCCCTTCTCCGTGGGCTGGCTCGTCGGCCTGATTCCTGGCGTGCCCTTGGCTCATCAGCTTCTCAATGTCCTTTTTCAAATGTCAGCAATCTTCTGTGTCATGACCATCGTCCTTGTGGTACTTGCAGTACTTCTCCCTGTTCTTCCCTCCTCTTTTAGCCTTCGGTGGGGGGCGATCAGCTCGCTCTTCCTTCTGTACTTGGGCGAGAATGGCGTCCGGGGTGGTGTCCCTCGCGCTTTCTCCCCGCTGCCTGTTCCTCTGCCTCTTCTCGGTCCGGTACCCTTCGGGGCTAACTCGTCCGCCGTCGTCGCGCTTGGTCCCTCGAGCGGCTTTTCCTGCATCCTCGGCCAAGGCCTCCTCGGTCAGCATGAAGCGTTCGGCCCTTGCCATGATCCCGGGGAGGTCCTTCGGGGGGTCGTTGTGTAGGGACTTCTTGAGGCCCCTGTGGCGAAGTCCTTTCTTAAGGGCCGTCTGGACCACCAGGTCGGGTGGGTTGTTCACGTTCAGCCTTTCCGCATTGAAGCGGCGCATGAACTGTCGGAGTGGCTCGGCCGGGCCTTGCACTATGTTGAACAGATGTTCAGCACCAGGTTTGATCAGCCTCCCCGCCATGAACTGTTTGCAGAACAACTGGGCGAGTTGTTCGAAACTGTCGATGGAGCGGCCGGGCAGGCTGTGGTACCAGATCCTCCCGCTCCCCTGAGAGTAGAATAGAAGCCCCGGCAAAGCAGGTCATCGTCAGCTCCCTGGAAGGCCATGTCCCCCTCGTAGTCCATCACGTGGTGTGCCGGGTCTCCTATTCCGTCGTACTTTCCCAGCACCGGGATCCTGAATCGAGAGGGGACCCGTGCGTCGGTTATTCTCCGTGATAAGGGACACCGGTCTCCGTGGATGCCTCCGGGGATGCGGTACTCGCCTGCCTCTGGATCGATCGGAGGTGGAGGTAGCACCGGCGCCAGCGGGGCTGGCTCCGCAGCCTTCGCCACGCTGGGGGTCGGGCTGCCCCGACGCTCCCGACTCCTCCTGCGGGAGCTCCTGCTCCGCCGTGATCGGTCTCTCGAGTGGTGTCGTTTGCTTCTCCTGCGGTGGGACGACCGTGATCGACGAGACGATGCCGTCCTCGATTCGCCGTCCGTCCCTTCAGTCTCTCTTCGGCTCCTTTCACGATAGGGTGAGGAGGCGCGTGACCTCGCCTGACGAGAGCCGGACAGCGTGAACCGACGCTCCGTGTTCGGTTTCTGGGCCCCGTGGTCTTCGACCACGGCAGACCGCAAGTGCGGGGGATCTCCGGTCCATCGATGGCCATCGTCCAACGTGCCCCTGTTGGGCGGCGCCGGGCCGACGAGTTGCTGCACCGTCGCGACCAACGTCTGGAGGCTTGCGTTGGTCTCCTGAGCCAGGGCGCGGAGTTGTTCTTGCGTGGCCAGTTCTGAGCCGCCGGTCTCTTCGGTTGAGAGGGCATGGTGGTCGCCGACGGGTATGTCCTCGGGGTTGCCATTCGATGCGTCATTCCCCTCCTCCGGGATGGGGGGGCATGCGCTTCCTTCCGTTGTAGGCTCGTGCCATTGTTGGTGTGGTTTGCTTCTTCGTGGGACGGTTTTCTTTTCCCACAGACGGCGCCAGATGTTTCGGAGTGTTTTCTCACTACAAAGCGTTGACCGTGGAGAGCCCGGTCAACGTGGTCAAGGGGCCCTCTTTGGGTCCCTCGGGGGCTTCGAATCGGTGCGGAAGGGGCGAGGGGTAGCCTCGGACCTGGTTGAGACGCTCGGCCTTGGACAGGTGTGCTCGGCCTCGGCTGATAGGGGGACGAGGGGTAGCCTCAGTCGCCCGGGTAGGTGCACGGCCGACGGGTGGCGAGGGAGAATCTCGGACCCGATTAGGACGCTCGGCCTTGGCAGGACGTGCTCGGCCACGGCAGGCTGACGGTGAGGGGAAGCCTCACTGTCCGGTTGATCGAGTGGTCGGAGAGGGGCGAGGGGTAGCCTCGGCCCGTTGATCTGTTGTCCACCTGCGCAGACGAGAACGCTCGTCAGGGGGCCGGACCTTGGTTCCGGCCAAATCCCCTCCGATGCCTAAGTCAGATAGAGATCTGAGAAAGGAGGCCCGGTGGAGACGGTCCGACTCGTGAGGAGATCGTAACGGCGTCGCTCGGCGCGAGCGGGGGAGGAAGGAGATGAATTGGGGGAACGAGGTCGTTGATGGAGTACCTTAGGTTTTGTTACCTGAGATGCGGTCCCTTTCTTCGTCGTCCTCCGAGCCCTTTTGTAGAGCTCCATGCGTGATTGCCTCTGGCCCACGTCCCACGCCCGCCCTTGATCGTGCCCCATCAATCCGCCCCCTCGCCGCCGCTCTCTTCGCCATTCCAGCACCTCCCCATTACCGCCATTTAGTGGTCGCGCGTTCGGGGGAACGGTTTTCGCAGGAGTGGGTGAGTTTCCAGCGGGTTATCGGGGCCGGGTCGGATCGACATTCGAGAAGATCACTTACAGGGCCTTTGTTGAATGGGCTTGAGGATGCAGGTGGGCCTTCGACCAGTAGTCGGGCTCCTGGGCTCGTGTCTTTTGGGGTCTCGGTCAAATAGGCGTAACAGGCATGTTCCACCCGGTTTCTTTTGGGTGCTTTTGGCTGAGAAAGTGCAAAATGAGCACTGTTATTGGTCACTTCGGGTTTCTTTTGCCCGAATCCTATGTAGTTTTCCCTCGCGTGTTCCAGGGGCAGCTACTCCTCGCAGCTGCTTTCAGCCCCTCCCAGCTTCTCCTCTCTCCTATGTGGCATGCTCAGCTCCCCCTGCCAAAATCCCCACAATTCGTGGGGATTTCAGCATAGCAACCAGATGCTTTGCTTTTTCTTTCTTTTTTTAATGCAAACTGTTTTTTTTTTGTGTTTTTTAATTTTAGTTTTATTTTTAAATACATTATTTTATTAATATTTAACCAACTTCCACATTTCCTCATCTAAACTTTCCCAATCCCACTATAACCAAAGAAACACAATACTTTACTATAGGCCCCACAAACAAAACTCCTCTCTACTTTCCAACCCAAAGCAACCAAAAGAAACACACTACTTCTCTTCACTCTCTTCAAAATTCCTCCTAGGATTTACTATTGCAAACAGTGAATCATCCATCAAAAGAAACCCACTAGAACAGGCCCTAAAGAATAGCCATAACTGACATTGACATCGCTGTCATAATAAATAGTAAATAGTAGAGTCGTGGGAACCGGAATGGCGGCCGACCACGGCACGTGCCTCGACGGCAAACGTGGAATCATCCGATTCGGCCGTTAAACAGATCGTTTTAACGAAGATAGTTAATTAATTAATTACTCCGCATCGGGGAGTAGATTTTCGGACCAAAACAATCTTTATCTATTGGACCCGGAAAAGCCCAAAACCGAAGGGTGGGTCCCACAGAAAACCCGAAACAAAGCCTTTGCTTTTGAATTGGCGAAACAGGCTTGGGATCCGCGGTCTCGTTGTAGCCCCAAAGTTAGCGGCTCTCCCTTGCTGGCAAAAGCCAAGGTGTTTTCTGACAAATTTAGCCGCTCCTTTTCTTTTTATGAAAAGCACAGCTGTAAGTGAGCTGGCGAGAACAGTAAATGGCGGGAACGAGCTACCCACTCCCTCCCAAAATCTTTTTTAACTCCAGTTTTGAAATAGGAAAATTAGAAGTGGGGGCGGATCACGCGGGCACGTTGGGGGGAGGCATTCAATGCGCTGCCGGGCGTCGTGAGCCCTGAGATCATGAGAAAAGCCAAGCCTCATGCGGACTTGATGCTTCCATTTAATTTTAATTAATTAATATGTTACGGGGTTGTTATCTTTGCCTGCTCTCTTAATTTATGTTTTACTTTTAAATTTGTTTAGTCAGCGTGGAGGATGGGATTGTGTCTGGGGAGTGGGGCGGTTGCTCCTCGAGCGTGCGAGCTGTGTGCTCAACAAAGTCGATTTTTTTTATTGATTGTCCAGCTGGCTCGAAGTTTACCCGCTGGTACATTCACTGAAAGATTAAGAATTTGTGGTTGGTGATCCATCATAAAAGATCTTACAACTTCATTTTGGCAAGGACATATAATATATTGTTGTGAAGAGATAATACCGAGTTGGTTAGTCGGTTGGGATTACGGCTTATCTTATAGATAAGACCGTATCTATTGTATCTTATCTGTAAACGCTCCTCTATATGCTATAAATAAAGAGCTGGTGATTTCTCCCCAGATGATGATTCATAACACGTTATCAGTACGAGCCTCTAATTAAAATTTCCACACAAAATCGATCGTTGCGAAAACGAAGGAAGGCGGGAGATCCACGCGCACGGCGTGATCCACATCAAAGGAGCGTCGTCATCCGCGTAGGCTCCGTTCAACCGTCGCTATATCCGGAGGACGGATATAGAGGTAAACTCGCTAAAAATGTCGTTTTTATCCTATGTATGGTAGTATTTTCCATAGATCTCGCAAAATCGAAGTGGAATTAGGGCTAATTGCCTAAATCGATGATTTTTATCGTCCAAAAAATCATGTTTTAACATGATTCAATCAGAAATTGTATAATAAAATTATTTTGCACACTCTCGGCATCGCCGACGGCCTTGCCGCCAGCCGCCGCTATTTGCGCCGCCTCGTTGGCGCCGCTCCCTGTGCCGGTCTCCCCCCGAAGGGGGGCTGCCGCCGATGTCCCCGCGAAGTTCCCCCCCCCCCCCCCCCGAAGGGGGGCCGCCGTAACGGTTCCCCCCGAAGGGGGGCCACCGATCCCCCGCCCCCTCGCCACGACGGCGGCAGGGGGTGGGGGGGGGTCCCCCTGCCGCCTTCGCTACGGCGGGGCGGCCGTCCCATTCCAGGGGCGAAACAACAGGGGGCGGCGCCGGCAAACCCTAGCCGCCACCCCACCCCCAATATTATTTGGGACTAAAGCCCAATATTAAAAAACACTCTGCGGACCTGAAGCCTAAGCCCGCAGCCAAATTGCGGGCCTCTGGCCCGCATGCCTATTTTTCAAAAAAAATATGAGACTGCAGGCCTGAAACCCGCAGCCACACTGCAGGCTTCAGGCCCGCATGCCAATTTTTCTGAAAAAAGAGAAAAAACAAAGGGGCTAACAATAAGTTTAAAAGGCTTTTTGGGGGCTAAAAATAAGTTTAAAAGGACTTTTTGGGGGCTAAAAATAAGTTTAAAAGTATTCAGGGGACCTAGAAATTCATGAAAAATCATGATATGATATGGGGCATTAAGAGGACATTAAGGGGATTCATGTGGACATTTGAGGATAAATTGGGGATAATTTAACAGGAAAACGTCTTCCTTTTTCATGAAGAACATGTCATTTTGGGCTCTTTTCAAACTCTTTTGAATAATCCCAACTAGCACAACTTTTTGCATTATATGGTGCCTTTTTAAGATCATAATTATATGCCCCTGCATCACTTTTTTGGCTTATTCTGTGGATAAACTGATATTTTGTTGTGCAATATTAAACTTAATAATTATGAAGATCATGCGACCGCTCTGCCGTTAGCCACCTAACCTAACGGTGTATGATGTTTTCCAGTGGTCCAATAATTATTAAGTAATTAAATTGTTTATCCTTTTGTGAATGTAAATGCCTGTGATGCCTGTGATGAAAATGTCTGCTGAAAATGTTTGATGAGCACAAATTTTTGCATGGATGGCTAATTGCGTTTTTGGATCGGCTGTTTAAGTCCCACATTTTATTTCCTTCACTTTTCTTTTGTTTTTCTTGAGAAAAATTGTAGTGAGAAATTTATGTAATGTCCAAGACCGAAGACCACTTTCCATGGAGACGGAGGCCACACTTGAAGCTGCGGATCTTATATGGGACCCACATGGTTTCTAAAGTTGTAATTTCTTTTTTAAAGCTTTCATTTGTGTAATATGGACTGTAATGGACTTTGGACTTTTTATTTATGTGAGACTGGCTGATTCACGCAATTAGCTCTTCATATAAAAATTGCCTCGGCTTGAAAATGTTTATTGTTTAAATTATTAATTCATGCAAATTTGCGCTCTGCGAGATAAAATGGCTAAAATCGCAAGTATCGATTTCGAAGTGCTGGATGTTGTATCTGGATCTAAGCCTAGAGGGGGAGGGGTGAATAGGCTTATAAAAAATTCTCGCGCAACCCACGAGAAAGCACACGCAGTTAATAGTCACAAGCAGGGTAAATATGAAGCAATCACAGAATATGCGCAGATATATCCTGGTTCGGTCGTCCCACGATCTACTCCAGCCTCCAAGCAAATACTAGCATTAATATGTTACTTTTGTACAACTACAATGGGTCCTGAGCTCCCTGCCCCCACCTAAAACGTACTACACTCCCCGATTGCAGAACACTATCAACCTAGTAAATGCTCTATCTTGATAAATCTCACTTGTCAAGACCCTCTTGTAACGACCACTTTTCGTTGGTGTTGTAGTATATATATATATATATATACTCGGAGTTATTCGTGATAGTATGAAGTTGTTGTGTGTTAGTAGTTATAGATTGTTGTGTGGATAGCTATACTATACTAGGGATGCCTGTGTATATAAGAGTTAGCGTTGGAATATCTAATGGAGTGTATGTAGCTAGAGATACTTGTGATGGTTGAAATAAAATGATTGGTAAAGCTATGTATATGCTAGGTGTGATGATAATGGGAGAACATATAGATAAGTAAGTAGGTCTATTGTGTGACCCATATATTAGTACGAGTGAGTATGTGCTCGTAGGTAGATATATATGGTGCTTATATGTAAGTAGTTATGTTTTGTTGCCTGAGTATATATGTGATATACATATGGTAGTAGAAATATAATTTTGATTTGTATTGCTTGCTTTTCGGGATGTTGCATGCGTGCATACCGTGAGGTATACACGACTATCGCACATCTTAATTATGTATGTGTGAATGTGTTAGTATACTAATTATAGGTAGTAGGCTATGGTGTGAATATATACATTATTTATGTGTGACTATACGGTAAATGTTTGTACTAGAGAGGGTATTATAAATATGTGGGTGCTGATGTCTGTAATGTTATGGTATATAATTAGATTGAACTATGTGGGTGTTATCTGACTAAATATTAAGTGTGATTGATTTATGGAATGTATATGGTTGTATTGGTAGATGTATATATATGGGAGTGGTATTGGTATAGGTATGAATGTCGTGTTACGTACATAGAATATTCTAATATGTGTATTGAGTCTCACTCAAGCTTGAGTGAGTATACTCTAAGTATGTTGAATGTATGTTTGTAGTTGAATATAGCAATGTTGATGTATGTATAGTGATAGAAGTGTTTGTGCCTGGTAGTGTTACACACATGATTGTGGGTCGCTATACCAGTATATAGTTATAGGGTTGGTCTTGTGGTATAGTTATTTACTAAGGACTTGCTTGTGTGCTAGCTAAACTAGGTGCATAGATGTGCTAGTAATATAATGATATGATTGGTATGCGTAAATGAAATGTTAGCGTGTATGGGTGTGCACCATGCACGGGTAAGTATGTGCTTAGCTATAGGAATTGATGACTATGGTATATGTGGCGTGTCGTAAATATAGTTATAGGACCGAACGTGATGTGAATATGGTGAACTATTTGCATGTATTGGAATGACTATGTATTGTGAAACTATAGTAGTGGTGAATATATATATATATATATATATATATATATAGTGAAACTTGTTTTAATGGTATGGTGTGACTACGTGAGTTAATGTGTTTAGTGTTGGATGAATACTAGGGATTATCAGAGGGTAGTATACCCTTGATGTCTGTACATAGGTAGCTACATATAGGTAGAGCAATGATTGTATTTGCTAGGTGCGAGACTATCCTTATATGAGTATCTGAAATATTGTTTGTGTTAAGTAAGTAGTAGTTATATAATGGATGTATGTTTATATACCTGATTGAAATACATGTATGGATTTGACTGACTATAATAAGTATAAGAGTATACGTATGTGAATGTATATATATACGTGTTGGTAGTGTTAATGTTTGACTACCTAGTGCGTACATGAGCACTTGTAATGACTATACCTGGTTGAATTATTATATGACTTGATTGGGGTAGTTACTAGAGCGCTTAGCTATATTAGAAAGTCCGAGGACGGACTTTATTCTAAGGTGGGGAGGATGTAACGACCACTTTTCGTTGTACGTTTTTCGTGCACGTGCTTTTGACCGTGCACGCGGTTGTTTTAGACTTTGTTTGTTTGTGAACACTTTCGTGTGGTATGCCGTTGTGAACGTCTTTGAGAGTGTTAAATAGTGGCACTATCTTGGAACGACACTTCTCGAGTCGTTTTCCCACAACTTAATCTTACTCGATGAGACGTGACGATTTTCACTTTTGACGGGAGACGTTCCTATTTTTAGTTTCGTCATCCGACGTTGAATTTGAGATCCGTCTTCTTAGTTAGCTCACATTCGTCATCACGATCACCACGATATTTATTTTATAATTTTTGGAGTTTATTTGACCACTTTTATATTTTTAACAAGTTTTATATTATTTTTAATAATTAATTTATAAATTATTTTCGGCCAAATAAAATTTATTTGAGTTTTAAATGTTTTAAAGAATTTTTGAGCCAATTTCCAGCTCATTTGGACCAAGTCAAATCCTTGGATAAGTTGGAGAAGTCTAGATTTAAATTTTAAATATTTTTAAACTCCTAATCTCATTAGGATTAGCCCTAGACCTAGTCAACCCATCTATACTATATAAACAACCCCTAGGAAGACCTATGTTCGCAAGAAATAAGCCCTAGCCTCTTCCAAAACCAAAATTGGACGTTGCGACGATTCGTCGCAACGTTGCGACGTTCAGCCCCCGCACGACCGACGTTTCCCCTTCATTCTCCTCGGTCTGACCGAGGCCCTCGCCCGCACCAAACTCCGCTCCGCACCCGCTGCAGCCATCGCCCCGCTTCTCCGTGCCTGACCGAGAGATTCTCTCGGTCAGACCGATGGCCGCCCCCGCTGTCGCCGCATCCCCGCTCCGCACCAACGCTCCGCATCGACCCCGCCTTGTCGCTCGCCTCCGCTCGTGTTTGACCGAGCGGGCCGCCCGCACCGATCGATGTTGCAACGTTGCAACGTTGCAACGTTGCAACCCCGCATCCACAGCGCACGACCGACGCTTCCGACCGGTCTGACCGAAGGATCTCCCCGCACCCGCTGCTGCGACCGACCCAAATCGCTGCACAGCCCCGTTCTCTCGCAGCGACCGATAGGATCTCCCGCATTGGCTGGGTACGACCGAGAGCCACTCGTCGCAACCCCGCATCCGTCGCACCACTTGCCTCCGTGGGCCCCCCAAGTTCTCCAGAGGTATTATGGGTCCTCCAAAGGTCCCTAGGACTACTGTGGGCCCCACCTAGGTGCGTTCTCTTCGACGACTTGCCGCGTACGACGTCGTCGCACGTCGTAGCCCGTCGTCGCACGTGCGAGCTTTGGAATCTGGAATCGTCGCCCCGGTTGATTGCTCTGAAATTTCCAGCGAGGAATCTAAATGGAATCTGGACTTGGAGCGCGATCTTTTATTCCAACCCCCGGCGTCGCTACCCGATGCCGGTGTAGCTTTCGCGTCGTGTTGAGGTAACGCTTTGCACCCCTAGGACCCCCAACCCAATTGCATGCTAATCAAGACTAAAATCAGTATTTTTAAAAAGTATTTTAAATGTTTTAAATTCACTAATCAAGATTAATAATATGGACTTTAGGCCGGTGGACTTGTGCACGTAGGATAATTGTGATTTTGGACTCATTGGACGGTGTGCTCAGACGTCGTGCTTGCAGGCAAGTGAAACTTGCCAACTCTTGCTTAGGGCCATGTTTTTAGGCCACTTCCTTGTCTTTAGCGTAAAAGAGACTAGTCAGTGAAATGATAGCTGGCTGGACGCCTACTTGATCTAGTTTGACAACGAAACTAGATCCGTCACCTAATTGATCTAGCTTGACAACGAAGCTAGATCCAACCCTTAAACTTGTTGTTCATGCATACTAAACTGTCACGTTTACTTTCCTTACCTGTACGCCTTACTACTTGTCATGACATGTCATCCATGCATTGAATGTCGCATTGGTAGCACACGCTACAATACTTGTACTTGTACTCCCTTGACTGGCTAGGTGCACCCCTAGACCAGCAAGATAAAACACTTCCTGGCTCGTGTTCCAGAAGCGAGCATTCCCGTTCGGGGGTAAGGCCCTGGCTCGACACACGTGGAGGGGTAGGGATAAACGTTCGCTTGAGCTTAGGAGTTGGCCCGCGCAGCCACTCTAGCCAAAAGACGGAATCTCTGTGCACGAGGTGCTTACTTTCCTTGTCTTGTACTTGTCTTATGAATGTCATGCCATGCTCGTACTTTACTTTACTTTACCCTACTTGTTGCACTCATTACTTTAAACTGCCATGTCATTGCATCATGCTAGAACTGCTAGGTTGCTTTACTTTTACCTACTTTTCAGTTTCCTTGCACAAGTCTTCCAGACTTGCTGACATGTGCCCCTTTCTCTTTGGGTGTCACATGTTAGACCCTGAGCCAGAGATAGTTGTTGAGGTCGAGGTGTTGCTGACGCTGAGCCTGAGCCTACGTTCGTCGAGGAGTTCGTAGACACCGGAGACCAGTCTTAGAGACTGATTTTACTTGCTTTGCTTTAGGTTGCTGTTAGTTGTCGGTGCTTGCACCTTTTCTTTGTTTTCGTACTTTGTACTTTTGTGGGCCATGCTGGGCCTCTTTTAGACTCTTTTATTTCAGCCTGGTGGCTTTTTCTGCGAGGTTGAGATTTATTATTATGGATATTCTGAGATGTTGCTTTGTCTCTTTTCGTTACTATTATCTTTGTTTCGTTTCGCGTCGCAAGGACCTGCAGTTTTAAAGTGATTGACGCTTATCGGACTTGCAGCTTTGTAGCTTCAAGTCTGAGCGGACCTTCTCACGCTTCGCCTCCATGTTTTTGGGAAGCGGGGCGTGACACCTCTTGTCTAGTCCTAGACTAAACAAGTCCCAAAAGAACACAAAAGTGGTAAAGTTTCTCTTACAGAGATCTACACACAATCACAAATATAATGGTAAAGTAAATGGTTTAGAAATGCTCAGATTGTGATGGTGTGTGGTCTCTGTCGTTCAGCATAGCGTTAGCTTCAGTCTGACGCAAA